>SJYT01041370.1:519735-571211 GCA_006410635.1 Cephalophus harveyi
TCCTATCCCCCCAGTGCAAGAGGGAGGGCCCCTGGGAAGGGGCAATTCCGGGAGCACTGCCCCCCAGGTCTCCTCGACCAGGGCTGGAAGCTGCTAAGTGCCTGATGAGCTCTGTGGCCACAGTAAATCTGGCCACTTCGTCCTTCCGGAGAGGCCCCCGGCCTCCAGGCGGAGGAAACCCGCTCCCCGGCCTCCAGCAGGTGAACGCCCGCCCGTCGCGGCAGTTCCTGTAACCGGCAGCCGTGCTATTAATAATCAATCCGTTGGCCCTAAAAGCTTCAGGGGGATCGGAGAGGTCTCTGTGGGGGCCTGGCAGGGAAGGCGTCTGCACGCGGCCCAGAGCCTGGGCGAGAGGCTGGGGGCGTGGGGACCTACCTGGAATCGCAGCCGGCCCACCAGCTCTGCTGAGAGACACCTGGAACCTGGCCTCTGTCCCCAGAGTTAGGTCCAGGACCCCTGAGCCGGGGCGGGATGTGGGCTGGGGGCCTGCCCCGCAGCCAGGCGGGCGCCGCTGGCCAGGTGGCCAGATTCATTAACTGAAGATCCACAGTGAAAGTGAAGACAGTCGCTCACTCGTGTCCGACTCTGCGACCCCCAGGACTGTAGCTCGCCAGGCTCCTCTGTCCATGGCATTCTCCACTCCAGGAATACTGGCCTGGGTCCCTATTCCCTCCTCCAGGGTATCTTCCCCACCCAGGGATCGGACCCAGGTCTCCCGCATTGCAGGTGAATTCCTTACCATCTGAGCCACCAGGGACACCCATCCTTCAGACCGTACTTCACAATCACAAGAAATAACTTTTTAGTTCAAGGACTTCCCATGCAGTCTGGGGACAGACATATCATTGTTTGAAATTCAGATTCAGCTGGATCTTCTGTATTTTATCTGGCAAGCCCCCGCCCTTGCAGGCTCCTCCTTCCCTGGAACCCGGGCTCTGTACGGTTCCGGGGTCTCTCTCTGTGTTCTGGCCTCCCCGCCTCCCCTCCACCTCTGCCCCAGGGCCTCCGGAGCGGCTCTTCTTCCTGACGGCTCTCTCACGGTCTATATGGACCTGTCTTCCCACCATCCTGGAGCATCCAGCCCCGGATGGGGCCCCGCACTGTTCCGGGGATGCCCTGCCCACCTTGGCCACGGCCTAGTCCTTCGCAGCCTCCTCTCCTCGTTTGTGAAGGTGGGACGTCTGGTTCCTGTGGCAATAGCAGAAGTCACCCTGCCGCTTTTCTGGGGTGCGCGGGACCCGCAAAGCCACGAGGAAGATGAGGGGAGGGGCCGAGGAGAGGCTGGAAGGAGCCAGTCCCCTGCCCCCTGGGAAAGCGCAAGGGGAAGGGGAAGGGCCCTGCGTCCAGCTAGAGGTGCACACCCCAGAGAGGTCCCCAGCCGGCACCCCAGACCCGGAAAGACGAAGGAGAGGGGCAGGGGTCAGCGTGTGGCAGTCCCTGACGGCCTGTCCTCCGGGGGAGGGGGCGCAGAGGAGGCCCCGGGGCCGGGCTCCTTGGACGCCGCTCTGAACCCCCCGGCCCCGCCAGGCCCGGGCCGACGGGCATGTGGTGGCATCACTTCCCCCGCGCAGCAGCTCCTCGTGGCTGGTTTCTGTTCTCTTTGGTGAAAGGTGGTGACAGCTGGCGATGACGGCAGGTGTTTCTTGAGCCCTTGCTGTGCCGGGGACAGGCAAGCGCCTGCTTGGTGTGTGAGGGCTCTCACACACTCCTGGAGCCCCACCCCAGGGCTCTCTCATCCCCCAGGGACCCCACACTCTCTCCTGAGCTAACACGTCCCTGGGTCCTTGAGCTGTGTGGGTTCCGGTCTCCTGTGGGTCTAGGGGGATCTGGGCAGGGGGTGGGGGGCACACAGTCCTTAAAGGGTCTGAGGCCCTGTAGACTGTCCTTCGAGAATGGGGACAGTGGGAAGCCTGGCCAGCGGGGGCCAGTGCTGACCCAGCTGCAGGTTGGGAAGCTGAGAAGGAAGGGGCGGCTGGGATGGAGCCCAGTTCCCCTTTCTGTCTTTCTCCCCCTCCTCCTCTGCTCCATGCCACCCCCACCCCAGACCAGAGTGCCCCCGACTTGGGGCTGCCCAGGGAGCTTCCTGGGGTGCCCCGTCCCTCCTCCACTGACGAGATTGGTGCTCAGACGGGCTCCTAGAACCCCAGGCAGTCTGGGGCCGCTCCACAGCGGGACACACACACATACAGACACACAGGCTCGAACACCTGGGAAGACTGAAGCCCCGAGGCCCTCTCCCCGCGGGGGCACCGCGGGCACTCACCCACCCACCGTGCGGTGTGAGGGGGTCCTCGGTGGAGAGTGGTGACGGCAGGTCCTGGGAGCTGGAGGGTCTGCTCTGATTCCACCGTCCCCTGTCTGGCAGCCCACCCGGGGGTACCCCGACATGGAGACTCAGACCCCCAGGTCTCCCCCGGGCGCCCACGCGGATGCCCGAGAGGGCCGGGAGGGCCCCGCCCTCGGCTCTGCCTATGGGGAGCTGCTGTGGGCGCTGCTCCCTTCCTGTGTTTAACCAGCAAGGTTTCAGCTGGGAAACTGTCGCCCGCAGTCTGC
The DNA here is from genome assembly GCA_006410635.1 of Cephalophus harveyi. Taxonomy (NCBI): domain Eukaryota; kingdom Metazoa; phylum Chordata; class Mammalia; order Artiodactyla; family Bovidae; genus Cephalophus; species Cephalophus harveyi. Next base: position 522,289 of record SJYT01041370.1, read on the forward strand.
AAACATCCCTTCCCGCTCCGCCGCGCCGCCTGCCAAGCGCCGCCAGCCGCCAGCTTGGCTCGCAGTCGGCTCACGCAAGCTGCCCGGCCTGGCACCGGGCTCCCAGGGAGGCTGGCGGGGGAGGGCGGTCTCCTGGTGCACTCCGGGCCAGGCCGTCTCACAACAGGGCTCCAGCCCTCCCGTGTCTCCTACCCTGGCCCCCACCCCGTGGCCTCTGCCGCAGTCCCAGGAGCGGTCCGGGACACCCCACCCTGCCCGCCGCTGGGAGACACCTCAGGAGGAATTCCGGAACGCTGGGGGCGAGGCGAGTTTGGAGAGAGTTGAGGAGCCCTAGCAGGAAGCAGGTGTCCCCAAGGCCTGGGGACAGGCCGCCTCTTGAGGTCCGCCCTGTGCCAGGGCCCCAGTCCCGCCCCCAGCCCTGGCTGGCCCTCGAGTCCCCTCCACTGGCCCCTGGTGGTCAGCCGGGTCACGAGCTCCTGGGGCTCTCTGGGGTGTCCCTGAGCCCAGGCAGATGCTGATGCCAGCACCCACTCTGTCAGAGGAGGGACCACCGCCCCAGGACCCTTCCCATCCGGAGCCTGGGCTGAGCCCCCTGGGGTAAGGCCCTTCCACATCCTTTCAGGGAGGGTGCAGCCCCCATGGGCCAGAGGGGCTGGCTGGGTCTCAGTCCTAGTCAGACCCTGGGCTCTCGGGGCTCAGAGACTGGGCCGCGCTCACCCTGCTGCGGCCCAGACTCCACCCAGCCTTGCCGACTGGTCTCCCCAGGCCCTTGGCTGGCAAGAGGAGGCCCCCAGTTTCTGAGCGGCTCCTAGGCCCCCAGGGGCCCCTCAGCAGCTCTCAGGCTCAGACTTCAGGACCGAATCACACGATTTAAAATTAATCATCACACCGTCCCACGGCCTCACAATTAAGTAACTAACTGTTCATCCTGATTATGTCTGAGAGCGATTTGTTCTCTGGGCGACAAAAATCACCTGCTTCAGGCAGGGGCCTGGGGCAGCTTGCACCCCCCAACCTGCACCCGAGGCGGGACCCTCGACCTTGGTTCTGAGTTGGCCTTGGGGGGCTGATGGGCAGAGCGAGGGGTTGGGGGGTACTTCAGGGGCTCAGGGATCAACGAGAGACTGTGCACGTCTCTGGGCGTGCCCCAGCCGTGGGAACAGGTCAGACGGAAGGGCGGCTCTCGGGGCCGGGCGGCTCTCTCTCGGGGCCGGGCGGCTCTCTCTCAGGGCTGGGTGGCTCTCGGGGCTGGGCGAGGCAGTGCAGGGGGTGCAGATGGGAGGCCTTGGGCTTGTTAGTCTTGGCTCTTCCGTTAGGAGCCCCACCTGGGTCTCAGTTTCTCCACCATCAGAAGAGGGGTGACGGTCTTCACCCCCTCCCACCTCCTGGAGGGAGGGACAGAGGGTCTTCTGCCCATGGTGGGAGGAGCTAGCGGTGTGCCCCCCGTGGACCCTGTGGCATTTCCGGTCGCTGGCCAGGCACTGGGGGGCCAGGGCCACCTCTCCTGCCCCTGCAGTTCCTCCGTGAGTGTGTCTGGGCGCCTGCCTCCCAGGGCCCCGGGTTTGTGAGCCAGATCACTGGGGAGCCGCCCCACAGGGTCCACTGGGGCCTACGCCTCCTGTGTGTCCAACACAGGACAGTTCCCCTACTGCCAACCGGGAGAGGGTGTGCCCATTTGCTTGTGTAGGTGGTAGTGAGGAGCTGAACATGGCTTTCAGATCTTGGGGAGTCAGGTGACCCCAGTTGGGCGCCAAGACAGAGGTTGGGGTTGCTAGCCCCATGACCTAGGAGGTCACGCCCCATCACTCCAGACTCCCAAGGGCCCTGGAATGGGGGGTCCCTGAGGGCTGACACCAGTCCCCCCCGACCCCGCCATGCTTCACCGGAGCCGAGGCCAGCAGGGGTCTGAGCCCACGGCCCGTGCCGCACCTGCTGGTCCAGCCCCAGGCCCAGCTCGGCCGTTTTCCTCTGAGCATTTAAAAAATTAGGCCAAAACACACATAAAGAGATTTTTTTTTTTTTTTTTTTAGAGGGAGGAGAAGATGTGAAATAATGAGCTAACAAAAGAAATTTGGTCCAACAACTTCTTTTAACAAGAATTGACTTTAAAATGATGGTTATTAACCATATTTCCTTTCAGGAGCAGTTAAAGCTGCTTCACAAGGTGAGGCAATTAATTTTTAAGTTTATGCTGAACATTATAGCACATGAACCATTAACAACCCGGCAGAATTAACCTCCCTGCACTTGGCAGATGGCCTGGACACTCGCCGGACCAGCCCAGCACGGGGCTCCGCCCGGCGCCCCAAGAGGGACGGGGGTAGGGGGGTGGCCCCGACTCCCCTGCCACCTCGTGTCCAGCAGCTGGCAGACACAGGAGGGTCCAGGGAGACACGGGACTCAGTCTGGGGAGGGGTCAGAAGTCAGGGCTGTTTGGAGCTGGGTTGGAGGTCAGAGGCGGGCTGGGGCCCCTGCCGAGGTCCTGTGGCCAGCCTGCTGAGAGCCCTGGCTACTGGGACCCCAGAGACCCCTGCCCGGCTTCTGGCCTTGGGACCTCCCCAGCTGACGCCCTGGTGCCCAGGGGGAGCCCTTGGAATTCTCCCTCCCAGGTCCCTGTTTCCAGGGCAGGACTCGGGAGCCAGGTCAAGGTGCCATCCGGGGGTCAAGGTCACAACAGGCAAGACCAACCGCTGCTCCAGTCTGGTCTGACCCCAAAGCCAGCTCTCTTGCCTGTCTCGGGCCCTCAGACCCCGCCAGGGGGTCCTCACCCACCTCTGCCTGCTGCTCTCATCTTCCAGGGCAGGGACGCTGCTCCCAGCCCAGCTCCAGGGCCCCGGGGGCCAAGGTGGGGGCCACGTGGAACTTTCCCCAGCCCACCCCCTTGACGGTGCCCGGTGTTCCCCCTGCAGGCTCCATGCCCCTGTGCCCCGCTTTCCCTCAGAGGGGGCTGAGGCGGCAGGAGAAGGGGCATGAACGAGCCTCTCGGGGCAGTACGAACGGGGAAGACGCCACAGACGTGGTGGCATCTCAGACCCTGACGCCCGTGCGGGAGGCGGCCTCGAGTTCGGGGTCAGCCACAGGCTGATCAAGAGGGCAGCCTGGGGCTGGTGGTCTGGGCGGGGGACAGGCCTGCTCCGGCTGGGCCTTCGGACACAGGGCCTGGGAGGGAGGGTGCCCCCTCCCCAGGGGAGCATCGCAGAGGCCCTCAAGCAGTTCTCACCTGCCGGCTTTGGGGGTTCCAGCATTTCCTGAAACGTGGCCCCTTTAAATACTAGGCCCCATTGAACCATTTTTTTTTGGTTGTTGTTGTTGGAAGCTATTCTAAAAGCTGCCTCCGGTGCCCTGCCTGCTCAGGACAGGTCGCTGTGGGGCCCGAGTTCCAGTTCCTTGCCCCTCCATCTGGGTCCTGCAGCCCCCAGCGCCCCCTGCTTCTCAGCCAAGGGTGGGCGCCGGGGTCAGAGGCCTCACTCAGACTGAGAAGGCCTCTTGGTGTGGGCCATCCAGGCCCCACTTCCCTGAGTATCCGGGCCCCTCCTGCCCGCCAGGGTGAATTCGGCTGGGCCGTGCATACTCAGGACCTGCTTTGACCCCTCGTCCCTCCCAGGGCAGGTGGTGAGGGCAGAGAGGGGGGTCCCGGGGCTGCGGCCCCTGCACCTCGCCGTGGGCCTCCGCCAACGAGACTCAGATGGATCTGCGAGCAGCCCGCACAGTCTCATACCTATAACTTTAAATTAAAAAAGCCATGTGCTGTTATGGGTTCTCCCGGCAGTGCAGCGAGGCAGCCCCATAAAGATTATATTATAGTACAAGCCATTATGTGCCGAGTCGACTATATATACATTTCTAAATGGTTCGGCAAACAGCAGCCTACTTATGGGCATGAAAGGAGAACTGGTTCATTTGGGGTAACAAATGATCCTTGATTTGATTTTAAATGCAACGACAGCCAAATTTATTTCTTATTTAATCACTTCCCTGTGCTGTTGAGAGCGGGGTGATATTAAACTCTCCAACGTGGAGCAGACTCTGGAATCAGGCGAAAGAGGCGAGCAAATAGATTATGTTTATAGGGCAGTGGGAGACCGTGGAGCGAGGCGCATAACCAGAATGGGTGTTTTTGTCATTTATACAGTAGCTTAGATCATGATTTCTTCCTGCTTCCAATTTTTCAGTAATAAAAATATAGACAATGTGATTCTCTTTGCGTTACAGATAAACCATCTTGATTCTTTATTAAATATTCTTAGTAATCTGAAGGACTGCAGAACGCTGTCGCCGGTAAATCAGGCGGCAAGCCGTCGTCCGCCTCTGCGGGTTCCCGTGTCCACGGTCCAGCTGCCTTCTGTCCCTGCATTCTGGCCACGTGTACTCAGCAGAAGTGGCACTAAGGGGTATTTGTTTCTCAAAATCCGATCACTTTGGGTAATCGCTCTGCAGTCCCCAGTTTTGTGCCTTTTTAATTAGGAACCGCTACTCTGATGTCACCTGCCCGCTGGGACAAGAGGGCCCTTTTGGCCCATGCTGGGGGCTCCTGGGAGCTGACGGGGGCTGGGGGGGTCTCGGGGGCTCTGGGAGAGGCCTTGGCCACGGACAGTTGCCAGCAAGCATTTGGGGCCCTAGAGACCATGGAGGCCACGTGGGCGCGAGGTGGAGGACAGGCCGAGGGTCAACTGCTGTGGGCACCCTGGTCCCTAGGGTGAGGACAGCCAGGGTGGGGTCCTCTCGGGGGCAGGGGGGCCAGCTCCAGCAGGTCCCCCTTCCTGGGAGGCCTGTCCGCCTGCCATGGTGGAGGGTATGGGTGAGAGGGGACAGGCTGTGGTCACCGGTGGGGGGGCTTTCTTGCTGGCAAGTTTGTTTCTCCAACCTCTGTGGTGGACCCACCCAGAGCTGGGAGGGCCATCTCCCTGGAAAGCTGTAGGAGGTGGTGGTCCCTTGGCCCCCAGCTATGTGCCCCACCCTGCATGTTCACCCTTCACCCCCAGACCCATTTGCTCCCCAGGGGATGGTCACTCATGAGGCTCTGATGATCGCACAATGGCAGGGACGGTTCCTGGGGGTCCCCAGGGGTGTCTGCTCTTGGGTCGGGTACAGATCCAGCTCAGGGGGTGTCTGTGAGGGGTGGCACCTGGGCTGGGGCCTTGGAGGGGAGTCCAGGGATCTCCCAGGCTTAAAGAGAGTGTTCAAGCGACTCTGGGGACATTGACAGGTGGCCCACCAATGGCAAGCGTGGGAATGGGCACATGGGCTCATGGGGAGACAGTGACGAGAACCTTAACCCCAACCGTAACCCTAACTTCGTAACCATGCCCGGAGCTCTCGGGCTGATGCAGATACGGCTGCTCTCCCCAACACCTGGCCCTTGCACGCCGCACCCCCACCCCGGCCTGCCAGCCTGCCAGTCCATCCAGGAATGACCAAGGCCTGGTGGCCCCTCGCCTCTCTGGGCCCCTGGGCTGGCTCCAGCCAGAGGCTCTCCAGTCTCTGGCCCCTGAGGCCTCCCTATGTAGGTCAGGCCGACTGACTCCACAGTCAGGGCCCTAGTAAGGCTTGGATCAAGTCCTCATTCTGCCAACCAGGGTCTGGTGGCCCCAGGCAAACATACCCCACACCCACCTTCTGTCCCGGAAGGGGATCCTGGTGAGTGGAGGTAGGGGTGAGCCTCTGGGAGGGAGCCCTGCCCTCCAGGCCCTGGAAGGACCCCCCCACCCAGGTCCACCTTGGCCAGGTGATCCCGGAGGAGCAGTCCGAGGAGGCTTCACGGAGGAGGAGCTGTGGAGAAGGCCCTGGGCCCAGCAGGAGCCACGGCCACGGCCACGGCCAGGGGAGGAGCAGGCCTGCGGGAGGGTGCAGGGGTGGGGCAGGGCGGCAGCAAGAAGATGGGGGCAGCGCCCTGAGGGGAGAAGGGAGACCCCAGAATGCGGCTGTGCTGCCTGTAGCTGCCAGAGAACCTGCCCGGAACAGCCCCAAGAGGCTTACCCAGCACAGCCTGGGGATGGCTACATGCGGGTGCCCAGCGCTGGACAGTCGAATGTCCAGGGTCCCCACGAGAACCTGTGACGTGCAGAAGAGAGAACCAGCGCCAAACCGGGTCAGGCGTGAGCCCCGAGCCTGGCCAGACCCCGAGGAAGGAGAGGAGACCTGAACACTGCCCAGTCCAGCCCGGGGGGCTCGGCGGGCTCTTGGCACCCCACCATCTAGGGCAGGGGGCACCCACCTCCATCTCCTCTTGGGCTTACTGGCTGACCGGGCATGCTCAGGGCCTGGAGGTGGGCGGTGCCCGAATGCCCAGCAGCTGCTGCTGGAAGTGCCCTCCTAGGGGAGGGGAAGGAGGGCGGCCCGGCGGCCTGGCGGGGCACCAAGGGAACGCTGCGTTCCCACCACCTCCTCCTCACAGGCCGCTCTGAATGCAGCCCGTGTGCTTTCCGCGGCCGGCCGGAGGCCAGTGATGCCAGGCTAGGGGAGGGGAGAGAAGACAGGGAGGCCACGGGCTCCTCCGTGACAGTCCTGAGGGGCGGGGGCGGCCCCCACAGCGGAGTCCTCCGATGGAGAGGGTGCCGGTCAGAATCCTGCCTGCTCCCTGGAAGTTCTGGTCTTGCTGGGGGAAGCGGGTGGCAAGTGGGGTAAGAGGGGAGCCAATTAATTGTAAGGAACCACCCCTCTCTGCACCCTGCCTCTCAGTGAGCCTGGCCCCTGGGGGGGCAGGACTGTGACCACGTGAGTGGTAGGACCAATGGGACCCAGGTCACGGCACTCTGCCCTCACCCCTGAGCTTCCAGTTCATTCCCCCTACCTGGACGTGGGGGGCCCTAGTCCTGAACAGACTTGCTCCCTTCTCGCACCCCACATTCCAGAGGGACCCCCACATGCGGGGAGGGCCTCATGTCAAGCCCCACTCAGCCGGGGTGCCGGGGCACCCCAAATGCTGGCTGCAGGAGAGCCAGGGCTCGTGCCCTGGGCTTGCTCTCGATTTTGCTTTTCCCTCGTGAGATGTTCTGCCCTTGACAGGGTGCAAGGGCGTCCTTCTTCTCGTGGGACCCTGCCCCCGCCCCCAACCCCACGACAGGCGGCTGGGTGGACGGGTGTGGGTAGAGACAGGCATTACCCGGGGGGGCCTGGCTGTGCCACCTCCTGTCCGGGTGCCTCGGTGACCAGTGAGCCCTGTGTGGAGGGGGCACCTCTGGAGGGTCGCCCTCAAATATGCAGGGGAGTCAAGTGCAGAGAGCTGACCCTTCTCACCTGCCCTCGGGCTAGACCTCCGAGCCTCCATTTCTCCCCAGGAGTCCGTGGCCAGGGTGGGGTCTCTGAGGACTCAGTCTGGAGGCTGTGGGAGACCCAGGGCAGCTCTGGGAGGGTGACCCCCTGCACGGAGACCCCTTGGGTAGAGGCCATTCATTCCTGAAATGAAATGAATTCTGTTTTGTTCAAATCCTGCCGGAGGTGTATCTGCAGGGCACCTCTGGGGGGCGCTCGGCAGCTCTGGTCGGCGGTGGCGGGGGGGACTTGACAGAGGGGTTTGGAGATTCTGAGGCTTGAAGGCAGCACGGTGGCGGGGGGCTGCGGGCTGCATCTGCCGAGGATAGTGCCCAGGCCGAAGTGGGGGCTCCTGGAGCCTGAGAGCTGGAGCCTGGCCAGGAGGCCCTGCCCGCCTATGCCTGCTCCGCCCCCCGCCCTCAGTGAGGAGTCGGGACTCTCCTCAGGCCCCCCATCCCAATGCCTAGTCCCCCTAAGTGACACCTGTGCTGAGCTGAAGACAGCTGTGTATGGAAGCAGGTCAGTCAAGTGTCACCTGCGGGATCAGAGGGCCCAGACAGCCCCTTTTGCCTGCATCTGGGACTCGCCCACCTCCCCCAAGGGTAGGAGGCCATCCTAGGGGGTGACAGCTTCTGTATCGGCCAGCCAAGGTGCGGGCAAGGACACCTGCGTTAAAAGGAAGGGAGTCCTGTTGCCAGACAGCACAGGTGAACCGGGAGGACGCTGTGCTCGGTGAAACGAGCCCAGCTCAGCAGGACACACCCTGCAGATCCACGTCAGCGAGGCCCCTCGAGGAGCCAAGCGCCCAGAGACAGAGTGGAAGGCGGGGGCCCGGCGCCGGAGGAGGGGAGGCGAGCAGCGGCGAGTGGGGACAGGTGGTCGGCCTGGGGAGGTGACAGCACCCCGGGGACGGAGGTGGCGACGGTTGCACAACAATGTGAGTGTGCTTGATGCCAGAGAACTGGACACTGAAACGTGAATACGGTAAATCCTGTGTGCGTATCCGTGTGCGCTCAGTTGTGTCCGACTCTTTGGGACCCCACGGACTGTAGCCCGCCAGGCTCCTCTGTCCATGGGGAGTCTTCAAGCAAGAATACTGGCGTGGGTTGCCATGCCCTCCTCCAGGGGATCTTCCCCACCCAGGGAGCAAACCCACGTCTCTTAATCCCTGCATTGGCAGGTGGGTTCTTTACCACTCGCACCACCTGGGAAGCCCTTTATTATGTGTATTTTACCACAATTGAAAAATCTTTGCAAATATATTTTTTAATTCCTGGGGGAGAGCAAAGCACCCACACCGGTGGACTGTGTTAAAGGGACACCTCAGCCCTGAAAGCCCCATCTGGGCGGGGTGGGGGCAAAGCTGGCGCAGTAAAGCAGAGGAAAGTCCTGAAGGTGAGGCGGCGCGTGTCCCAAAGTACGAAATCAGCGTCCACACGAGCGCACGGCCGTGGAGAAATGGCTGAACAGCAGCAAGGGGGGCGCAGGGGCAGCCCTCCCGTGCAGACACCCCGGGGGCAGGACAACCCCCCAGGAGTGGGCCATGCACAGACTTCCTTCCAGAGGATTGAACATGCAGAAGGAGGGAAGGACTGATGGCTGAGGGGAAACGGACTGAACCTCAGCCAGGGACCAGGGTTGCCGTCGGCAGTGGACAGCTCAGGGTGACGGCCTGCACCCCTGGTTTGATGGTGTGAGAAGGTCGCCTCACCTCTGAGGTCACCCCCAAGCCCAACACACACCCCAGCAGAGCGGTCATCTGTGAGATCCCTGGCTAGTCCTCCTGCCAAGAGGCAAGGTCATCAGAGATGACCTTGAGAAGCTGCCGCAGCCCAGCGGAGCCCCGGCAGACGTGCAGGCCAGCTGCTGCGTGGGTCCTGGGACAGGAAAGGGCCTTAGGGAAAAACTAAAGAAATCTGATAAAGTATGGGGTTCAGTTAATTTTTTTAAAATGTCTTCCTGGGGACGGCCAGGCAGCCCTCGAGTAAGATGTGACCTTGTCGGAGTCATGGCCTCAAAGACGACGTCTGGACCAGGGCCTGTACGTGGCCCTCCAGCCGCAGACCCCAGGTCCCAGGCCATTGGGTAACTGGCAGATGGGGCTGCCCCTGCCCCCCCATGTCCCCAGAGTCACCTCACACGCCTCTGTTTCCATGTCTGAGGCCCACAGGACCATGAACAGGTGGGTGACGTCTGTCCCGGGGGAGGGGAGCCTGGGGTTTAGGACGCATGGAGCTCGGGGGCCCTCAGGGAGAAGAGTCAAGCAGACGGGGGTCGGAGTGGGTCCAGCGCTCAGAAGGGAGTCCAGAGACAGAGTGGCCAGAAAAACCACATTTTAACCCATCATCATGTGGACAGTTTTGTTATGAAAAACACCAGAAAGCCATTAATGTAAATCATGAAATATTCAGCAAGGAAGTCGCTGAAACGTCTCGTGTTCCCAGAAACGGTGCCGAATGCTTCCTGCAGCGGGGACGCCCGAGCGTCAGCTCTTCAGAGGCCATTAGCTCAGGGCTGGGAACTGTTAGATCATCGCCTCATGGAGGGGTGGACGCCAGGTGAGGGAAGGGAGGCCGCTCCCGGGGCAGCGGCCACGTCCACGTGCACTCCGACTCCCGGGCTCCCGCCTGCCGCCCCGGGGGCCCAGCTCACACAGAGGGACCAGCCCCTGGGCCCCCGAGTCTGTGCTCAGAGGAGACGGGCAGCTGGTGGAGCCGTGAGCACCGCAGGCCTCTGGTGGCCTGGCCACGGCCTCCCGGCTCCCGGCCACCTATGTGAGCGCCCCATGTTAGACATCTTGCCAGGACACGCTGTCCTGCCCCGAGCGATGCCAACAGCAGAGGAGCACACTCGCTGGGCCCCGTACAGGCCGCCTCTCATTCCACCCTGACCGCCGTCTCAGGCCTCGAGCTGGTGGGCGTCGATGAGAGGACTTGGATCCACGTCTGTCTGGCTCAAAATGGTGCTCTTGCTTCCCTTGTGGCTCAGCTGGTAAAGAATCCGTCTGCAATGCGGGAGACCTGGGTTCAATCCCTGGGCTGGGAAGATCCCCTGGAGAAGGGAAAGGCTACCCACTGCAGTATCCTGGCCTGGAGAATTCCAGGGACTGTATCGTCCATGGGGGCGCAAAGAGTCGGACACATCTGAGTGACTTTCACTTCCACTTCACCATCATCCAGCCCGTCTCTGAGCAGCTCCCGCTACAGAAACACAAGATGAAGCAAGGCGGAAAACACCCGGCAGGGAAGACGGCGAGGATATGCCGTCGGCATGGCTTCTGTCCAACAGACGGAGGACAGCAAGGCTGGTGAGCATGTCGAGAGGCTAGAGTCCTGCCGTGCTGTCGGTGGGATGGAAAATGGCGCAGCGGCAAGCAGCAAGGGATGTCCTCTAAAAATTGCATGAAACCTCACCACATAGAAATCCCACTTCCGGGTGCGTACCAAGACTCAAAAGCTAGGGCTGGAGAGAGATTTGCACACTGACGTCCAGAGCACTGTTACTCACAGTAGCCAAAAGTAGAAGCACCCGAAGCCTCCGCTGATGCAGGAAAGGTTAAGCGGAATGTGGCCCAGGCATACAAAGGAAGTTATCCAGCCTTAAGAAGGAGGAACTCCTGACGCAGGCGGTGACGTGGGTGACCCTTGAGGACATTACGCTGTGAAATGAGCCCCGTGCAGGAGGACGCACACTGTGTGATTCCACTCGTGGGAGGGTCCTAAGGGAATCAGATCCACAGAGACAGAGAGTAGATGCGGGGCCAGGGGCTGCGGAGGGGCGGGAGTGAGGCTTTAATGAGGACAGAGTTTCTGTTTGGGAAGCTGAGAAAGTCCTGGATGTGCATGGTGAATGTACTTAATGCCGCTTAACTGTGCTGTTAAAAACTGGTTAAAGTGGTAAATTTTATGTTACATGGTTTTTGCCACAATTTAAAAAACAGATGAAAAGAAGATGAGGAGGGTGAAGTGTGAGTGAAGGGGCTGATGTGTCCCGAGAGTGATGGCGAGACAGGCGGCTTGCGGTCTAAGGGCAATAGCGGCCCCAGGAGGGTGGCCTGGGGTCACGGGGGTGTTTCAGCACCTCGGAGAGAGGCACCGCACCTGGGCCGCGGGAGGGACGGGAGGCCGGGCCCTTTATGAAGACAGCCCGCTCCTCGCTCTGGAAACGGCCAGATGCTTGATGAGGCGCCCCAGGACCTCGCAACTCTGGCCCCGCAGGGCTCCCGGGGGAGACTGCTCCAACTCCCTGTGGGGAAAGCGGCGTTGGAAGAGGGCCCCAGGGGCGGGCTTCTACCTGCCCAGCCCTGACCCCAGTGACCTTGGGGAGGCTCCTGTCCACCTCTACGCCTCCTGATTCCACCCACGGCCAGTGGGTTTTCCTGGAACCAGGGTGCCCATCCATACCGAGGGCAGGGCAGGGAGGAGGGAAGCACTAGCTTCTTTTGCGTGTGCCTGGCCTGAGACCTCCTTACACCAACATTCTCAGTGCGTGTGGCGGGGGGTGGGTGTGGGGGAGATGGGGTGGAGAGGAGGCAGGCAGTGGTCCCCAGGCCCCCTGGGAGCCGGGAGCTCCTTACTCTTGTCACAGGGGGGCAAGGGAGTGTGCGGTTGGCACTTGGTGCCCGGGGACTCCATGTGGGAGCCAGCTCTGCCAGCTGAGGACAGTCCCTCCCCGCAGGGCTAATGGTATCCATGTGAAAAATCAGCTGCAAGTCCTCCAGATGCCATTTCAGCATAGAGCACACAGCTTTCCAGAAACTGGGGTGGGGGTGGGGGTCGGGGGGCCTCGCCGCTCAGACTCTCTGTGACAAGACTCCTGGGGACAGTTAAAGACGGGCAGTTACAGCACAACTCCTCTGGCCCTGATGCAGCAGTGTTCCCGGCGGGTCACTGAGGCCGTGTGTGTGCACAGCTGCCCACCAGCCTGCTGGTGCTGGCCCAGAGCGAGCTGAGCTTCCTATGTGAGGACCACCGTCTGAACCCCTTAGGGGCCCCACCCCAGCAGAGGGCAGCGTGGGTCCCTCTGGAGGTCAAATCCCACTTAAAAAAATTTTTTTATTTATTTGGCTGCATCAGGTTTTGGTTGAGGCATGTAAGCCGTTAGCTGTGGCATGTGGGATCTGGTTCCCTGACCAGGATTGAATCCAGGTCCCCTCACTGGGAGCGTGGAGTCTTAGCCACCGGGCCACCAGGGAAGTCCCAATCCCACCCTCGTCATCTGTGCCACTGTTGTGAGCAGCGATCGTGATAGTTCTCTGTGAGACAGGCGTTCTCTTCGTGGGCCACAGTGACCACAGTATTTACCTCTGTCGGGGTGAACCCTCCGATGTGACTTCATTCATTCAGCTTCCCTGGTGGCTCAGACAGTAAAGAATATGCTTTCAGTACAGGAGACCAGGTTACTTTCTGACCCGGGTTCAATTCCTGGGTCAGAAAGATCCCCTGGAGAAGGGAATGGCTACCCACTCCAATATTCTTGCCTGGAGAATCCCATGGAAGAGGAGCCTGGCAGGCTGCAGTCCATGGGGTCGCAGAGAGACGGACACGACTGAGCGATTAACACGTTCACGTTCATTCATTCAAAGCAAACAGGAAACTGACAACTATCTGCTCTCATAGGAGCACTGCTCTGGGGGTTGGGGTACAGGAAATAAGACGACCAGTCCTCGGGGGGGATGGGTGGAAGCAAAATATGGGGACACCGGAGACCTGAGCTCTGACCTCGGAGGACCTGAGTTGAGGGTGTGCAACCAGGGCCAAACCCCAGCCTGACAGGGGAGCAGCCAGGGTGGCCAGCCTGGAGGAGGTGGCTCTCAGTCTGCAGGGGTGGCCGTGATGGGGGCCTTTGGGGTCTGTCTGGTGACAGGCCGAGGGCAGGGGGGCTGGTGAGGGAGCAGTGACAAGTGTCCAACCCCAGCCTGACAGGGGAGCAGCCAGGGTGGCCAGCCTGGAGGAGGTGGCTCTCAGTCTGCAGGGGTGGCCGTGATGGGGGCCTTTGGGGTCTGTCTGGTGACAGGCCGAGGGCAGGGGGGCTGGTGAGGGACCAATGACAAGTGTCTGGAGGAGGCTGGGTCTGAGGAGAGCACACCCGTCCGCTGTTGCCCCTTCTCTGAAGAGGCACTCCTTCCACACGCGCGATCACTGAAGGTAGTCAGGACATCTGATTTTCCACTTAACCACCAGGTGTACTTACTGAATTGCTACGGTTTATTGGGCACTTGGAACGGCCTGTAATTGCATCAAGCGATGGAGATCGCCCTGGGAGGACGCTCCGGGGGAAGCCGCCAGCGGCACTGTGGCCCGCCTCTGCTCCAGGCAGACAGAGGCTCCAGGCTTCAGGCCCGCTCCCTCCAGACTGGAGGCTGTAGAGAGGGACTGGAGAACGCTGGCTCCGGCCTTAGCCTGGGACCGAATCCCAGCTCAAGACTCTCATTTCACAGATGAGGCAGTTGAGGCCCAGAGAGGTTAGGTAACTCGCTTGAGAGCACACAGCACCAGCGTCTGAACTGGCACGTGCCTGACTCCACAGCTAAGCTTCCCGCCGCCTCACCTGGCTCTCAGATGGTGGCGTGGCTGCAGTACCCGTGGCTGAGAGACGCAGGAGCAGAAACGTGGGCCTGGCAGGAAACTGCGAGGTGCCGAGCAGAAGGGGCGGAAGCACCGCACACTCACGCCTTCGGTGATGGGGCTGACCGCAAGCCTGGCACCTCTGGCAGGGAAGCCTGGTACCGCCCCCCTGCTCCCCGCAGCCCCCTGGGGCCGGGACCAGCTCCCGGGAACTGTCTAGCTGACCAGAACCGTCACCCCCATTTCATTACTTTAGGACCTGGAAAATTACTATTCACGACAGTAAACTTAGAGATGAAATAATAAGTCTGTCCTTTTAGAAAGCAAATTGCGACACCGGAATATTCATGAGCGGCGGCTTCACGGGGAAAGGCAGCCGGCTGGAGAAGGCGGGTCGGCTAAGCCAGCAGCCCAGGAATTTAGGGAAATGCACTTGTCGCTCCGAGGAAATCGGTGATTAATCCTTTCCTGTTTGTGGGGGCCCTTAGCAGGCGCATTTTTAATGTACTAATTAATTAACCTTGGGAGCACTCGCGTTTCCCAGGCTGCGGAGGCCAGATCCTACCCCAGCTGGTGGAGACGCAGAACGGACCTCTCCCCCCGCCCCGCACCCCCCACACCACTCCCGAGCCAAGGTTGGGGAAGCAGGCAGGTGGGCAGCTCCAGGCTCAGGACTCACTCCCCAGCAGTAATCACCTACTCTTCATGGTTGGGGGTTGAGTAGGGTCCTCCCCAAAGTCACATCTACCCGGAAGCACAGAATGACTTAGGTCTTTGCAAACATCATCAGCGAAGGATCACCCAGGACGTAGGGTGGACCCCTCAGTCCCGGGTTTAGGCGCCGTGTCCTCCAAGCAGGGGAGAGGCACAGAGACACAAAGCGAAGCGGGGGCGGGGATGGCACATGGGCAGGCTGGGGCGGCGACCAGGGGGCGCGCGGGCAGGCTGGGGCGGCGACCAGTGGGCACAGGGGCAGGCTGGGGCGGCGACCAGGGGGCGCGCGGGCAGGCTGGGGCGGCGACCAGTGGGCACAGGGGCAGGCTGGGGCGGCGACCAGGGGGCGCGCGGGCAGGCTGGGGCGGCGACCAGTGGGCACAGGGGCAGGCTGGGGCGGCGACCAGGGGGCGCGCGGGCAGGCTGGGGCGGCGACCAGTGGGCACAGGGGCAGGCTGGGGCGGCGACCAGGGGGCGCGCGGGCAGGCTGGGGCGGCGACCAGTGGGCACAGGGGCAGGCTGGGGCGGCGACCAGGGGGCGCGCGGGCAGGCTGGGGCGGCGACCAGTGGGCACAGGGGCAGGCTGGGGCGGCGACCAGGGGGCGCGCGGGCAGGCTGGGGCGGCGACCAGTGGGCACAGGGGCAGGCTGGGGCGGCGACCAGGGGGCGCGCGGGCAGGCTGGGGCGGCGACCAGTGGGCACAGGGGCAGGCTGGGGCGGCGACCAGGGGGCGCGCGGGCAGGCTGGGGCGGCGACCAGTGGGCACAGGGGCAGGCTGGGGCGGCGACCAGGGGGCGCGCGGGCAGGCTGGGGCGGCGACCAGTGGGCACAGGGGCAGGCTGGGGCGGCGACCAGGGGGCGCGCGGGCAGGCTGGGGCGGCGACCAGTGGGCACAGGGGCAGGCTGGGGCGGCGACCAGGGGGCGCGCGGGCAGGCTGGGGCGGCGACCAGTGGGCACAGGGGCAGGCTGGGGCGGCGACCAGGGGGCGCGCGGGCAGGCTGGGGCGGCGACCAGGGGGCGCGTCTCCAGCCGAGGAAACCTGAGGATTGCTGGCGGCGCCAGAAGCTGGAGAGAGGCCTGGGAGGGCCGCAGGGGAGCCGGCTGGCACCTGGGCTCGCACCCGTGGCTCCAGGGCGCCTGTTGCTGCGTGCAGCTCCCCTGCCCCTCCTGCTAAGGCGGCACTCTGGGCCGGGGCAGAGGCAGTGAGCTGGTGATGGCCTTTGCAGCAGGCCACTCGGGGCCCTCCTCTTTCTGGGCCTGCGGTCTCCCACCGCAGCGTGGGGTGGGCCAGAGCTGTGCTTTTCAGACTGGGGCTCCTGCAGCCACGGGCTGTGGGGGGCTGCCTCCGCTCGTTGGAATGCCTCGGGGTCCCCCCCGCCCCGTCCCTCCTGCTGACTGGAGAGCTCTTAGTCATCACCTTTACAGCCTGTTCCTCTAAGCAACCGCAGGGTGGGGGAGAGTTCACCACCTCAGGGTCTCTGCAGGTGCCTTGAGGGGGAGCCCCCCCTCCACAGCCAGGAACCCACTGTCCACCTGCCCGCAGGACCACGGCTCACCCCGCCCTCTAGTGGCTGCTTGGAGGTACTGCCAGGCAGCCCAGTCCGCAGATTGGGAGCCTTGCAAGGGTGGGTGGATTCTTCACCAGCCCTGACGCTGGGAAAGATTGAAGGCGGGAGAAGGGGAAGACAGAGGATGTGGTCACCGACTCGATGGGCATGAGTTTGAGTAAACTCCAGGAGTTGGTGATGGACAGGGAAGCCTAGTGTGCTGCGGTCCATGGGGTTGCAAAGAGTCGGACACGACTGAGCAACTGAACTGAACTGAAGGGTGGGGAGGCCCACAGGGAGAGGAAGGTCCGTGTCGACTCCCCTCTTGGCCAGACGAGGAGCCTTCCTTGCCAGGAGACCCTCCCCAGCCTTTGTGGCCCAGCCACACCTGCTTGGGACTCCGGGGCTGAGTCCAGGCGGGAGCTGGCAGGAGCAGGAAGACCAGGGAGGGATGGTCATCTGCTTGTCTGCCACCACCCAGGGCAGCTCGGGCCACTCCCGGGGACTGTCAGTGCCGGGGCGGGAGCCAGGGCCGGGTTGGGGCAGCAAGTTGGGCCCTGCCAGCTCAAATCGGGCCTGGCAGCCAGGCTGGCTCTGTCCCTTGCAGGGAAACCCTTGGTGGTCACTGACTCCCAGCTGGGCCGGACCCGCTCAGACCACCCGGCCTGGCTTGTTCCTGAGCGCGACAGTGATCTTGAGAACCGCCCAGCAGGGGTGACAGACCAGGCTCTGACTCTGCCTTATTCCCGCTGCAACCCCCGCCCCTCCAGCCTCAAAGGAGCACCCCGTGCAGAGCAGGCACGGACAGCCCGGTGGGCAGGCCCGAGGGGTCCTGGAAAGCAAGGGTGAGCTCCCTGCGCAGTGTGCTTGAGGGGGCAGCACCTGTTGGTGGGGGTGGGGAGGCCATGTGGTTTGGCCAGCTCCGGGCCGGGTCCTCCCCGTCACTGGAAGGACGTTGGTCTTCACACCCCACTTAGCCCAGCCACCCAGGAGGACCTCGCAAGGTTGCTCCCTGCAGCTGAGGCTGCAGGAGGGACTGAAGGTCCAGCATCTGCTGACCGCTCCCCAAAGCAGGGTAGCCAGTCCTCCCTTGAAAGGGGCACTCTCTCTGCATGGAAGCCTGGTCCCCATGTCTTGGAGGAGACAGAGGCTGAGACAAGGAGGACCCACCAAGAACACTCCAGGAATCCTAGGACATCACCCATCACTGCTCATAGCTGGGGAGTGAAGCCTTGCCCCAGGCCCACGGCTGCACCCCGGTGTTGGGGAATCATCCCTGACTGGCCTCTGCTCTAAGGAGGAGCTGGCGCCAATGGCAGACCACTGACTTACATCCAGGCTCTTCGGCAATATTTTGCCAATACATCGTTAAAGAGGTCCAGCCTGCAGGGGTCTGCTCTGGCGAGAGGGTCACTGGAGGGGTGGGCAACTCACAGCGTGCTAAGTGCTGATCCGAGGAGGTGCAGCCAGGGAGGTCTTCCTGAAGGAGGAGGTCCTGAATTCTGGGGAGTGGTCTGGGTTTGTACAGGCAGCGGGGTTGGGGGAGATTCAGTGGATGGAGGAGGCTGAGCACGTGAGCTTGGCTGATTTGGCTGACACAGTCACCAGGAGCCGCGTTTGGATCCAGACCATTCTTTACTGACACAGAGAGGGCTCCCCGGCCCCTGTGGCAAAAAACCCAAAAGGATGACTCTGGAGCCGCGGAAGCTGCTGTTCTGGTAAGGGCTGGGACACCCTGTTGCCGAGGCGCCCGCATTGCCCCCGGAGCCACAGCTATACCCACCCCCCAGTCTCTCCGAGCCCACGAGTGGCAGCTCCAGTTCCCCTCCGGGTTTTCCTTTTTCTCCTAGAAATCCCCCTCTGGACTCCTTGGGGCTCCGCTCAGAACCCTGTGGGACCCTCTTCCTCCAGTCTTCTCTGCGGACTCCTCTGCGTAAAGTGGAGGATGGGCTCTTTAACGGCTGAGCCGCAGGGGAGCCCTTGGCTGCGCACCCTGTCACCCAATTGGAAGCGATCCTGTCATTCTGCATTCTGTTCTCGCTCACAGCTGACACCCCTCACCGCCTCACCCCCCGATCAAAGGCTCACCTCACCTCCTCCTGCCTCTGTCTTCCCAACCCCAGTTCAGAGCCCCCAGGCCC
This sequence comes from Cephalophus harveyi, assembly GCA_006410635.1. NCBI lineage: Eukaryota > Metazoa > Chordata > Mammalia > Artiodactyla > Bovidae > Cephalophus > Cephalophus harveyi. The sequence goes on from SJYT01041370.1 coordinate 540,509, forward strand.
TCCTCTGCGAGCTTGCGGGAGCTTTGGACTTTCTCCTGCCTCCAGGCCTCGTCTGTCCTCCTGCCAGTCACTAGCATCTGCACCACGGCTCCCAGGGCCTCATGACAAAGACCAGATGCTTCAGGGGGGCTTCTTCTGACCTGGCTCCATGTGCCGCCGCAGCCCCTCGCCACCAGTCCCTTCCCTTCCAGCACGCTTCCCGGGCAGCCCATCCCGGTGTCCCCCACTTCGCCTCCTCAGCCCCCTGGTGCCACCGTGTCCCATAAGCTCCCCGGGGCTACCCCCAAGCCCCGCGGGCCTCCCCATGTCTCCTGCCTCGTGAGACCGTGTTTGCACAATAGATGACGCTTGCACTTCCTGCATAAGGAAGCCCACTCCCAGGGCGATAGTTTGGTCTCAGGCCTTAGTCGTGACCAGACCCCAGAGGAGGGTCTGACTCGTGGAGGCTATCGGTAAATGCTAGACTGAAAAAAAGGAACTCACGCACAGCAGAACCATCACAGGGGAAAATAACCTGTGTATTAAACGGGAGACATGCTGGGACCACCTCCCCATTTACGTCACCAGCCTCCGAGAATAGGGACAGTGTTGGATTCATCTCTGCTCAGCAAAGGTCCTTGAATGGATGAGATGGGAGAGTGCAGGTCAGTCACTTGGGGCAGGTCTAGCCTGAACTGCAGAGTGGATACTGATGTCTGTCACCCCCACGGAAATGAGTGTGCTGAGCCCGCCGGTCATGTTTCTTCCCTGCGGCGCCGTCTGAAGGCACCTCTATGGCTCCGCAGCCTGAGTGCTGGGGCCCACCCCAGAGTCCCTGACGGGGACATGGGGGTAGGGCAGGAGAAACTGCACTTCTAACAAGCTCCCAGGTGCTGGTGGTCTGGGAACCACACGCAGAGAGACTCTGCTTTAGTGCAATGCAGTCCTAAAGAAACACAGCAGCAGCCACACAGACAACCTAAAATCTAGCAGCCACAGCTTTAAAAAGTAAAAATAAACAGTGCCAACATATTTTACATAATCCATTCTATTATTCCAAATATAGGGCTTCCCTGGTGGCTCAGCTGGTAAAGAATCCGCCTGCAGTGCGGGAGACCTGGGTTCGATCCCTAGGACGCCCCTCCAGCCTCAAAGGAGCACCCCGTGCAGAGCAGGCACGGACAGCCCGGTGGGCAGGCCCGAGGGGTCCTGGAAAGCAAGGGTGAGCTCCCTGCGCAGTGTGCTTGAGGGGGCAGCACCTGTTGCTGGGGGTGGGGAGGCCATGTGGTTTGGCCAGCTCCGGGCCGGGTCCTCCCCGTCACTGGAAGGACGTTGGTCTTCACACCCCACTTAGCCCAGCCACCCAGGAGGACCTCGCAAGGTTGCTCCCTGCAGCTGAGGCTGCAGGAGGGACTGAAGGTCCAGCATCTGCTGACCGCTCCCCAAAGCAGGGTAGCCAGTCCTCCCTTGAAAGGGGCACTCTCTCTGCATGGAAGCCTGGTCCCCATGTCTTGGAGGAGACAGAGGCTGAGACAAGGAGGACCCACCAAGAACACTCCAGGAATCCTAGGACATCACCCATCACTGCTCATAGCTGGGGAGTGAAGCCTTGCCCCAGGCCCACGGCTGCACCCCGGTGTTGGGGAATCATCCCTGACTGGCCTCTGCTCTAAGGAGGAGCTGGCGCCAATGGCAGACCACTGACTTACATCCAGGCTCTTCGGCAATATTTTGCCAATACATCGTTAAAGAGGTCCAGCCTGCAGGGGTCTGCTCTGGCGAGAGGGTCACTGGAGGGGTGGGCAACTCACAGCGTGCTAAGTGCTGATCCGAGGAGGTGCAGCCAGGGAGGTCTTCCTGAAGGAGGAGGTCCTGAATTCTGGGGAGTGGTCTGGGTTTGTACAGGCAGCGGGGTTGGGGGAGATTCAGTGGATGGAGGAGGCTGAGCACGTGAGCTTGGCTGATTTGGCTGACACAGTCACCAGGAGCCGCGTTTGGATCCAGACCATTCTTTACTGACACAGAGAGGGCTCCCCGGCCCCTGTGGCAAAAAACCCAAAAGGATGACTCTGGAGCCGCGGAAGCTGCTGTTCTGGTAAGGGCTGGGACACCCTGTTGCCGAGGCGCCCGCATTGCCCCCGGAGCCACAGCTATACCCACCCCCCAGTCTCTCCGAGCCCACGAGTGGCAGCTCCAGTTCCCCTCCGGGTTTTCCTTTTTCTCCTAGAAATCCCCCTCTGGACTCCTTGGGGCTCCGCTCAGAACCCTGTGGGACCCTCTTCCTCCAGTCTTCTCTGCGGACTCCTCTGCGTAAAGTGGAGGGTGGGCTCTTTAACGGCTGAGCCGCAGGGGAGCCCTTGGCTGCGCACCCTGTCACCCAATTGGAAGCGATCCTGTCATTCTGCATTCTGTTCTCGCTCACAGCTGACACCCCTCACCGCCTCACCCCCCGATCAAAGGCTCACCTCACCTCCTCCTGCCTCTGTCTTCCCAACCCCAGTTCAGAGCCCCCAGGCCCTCCTCTGCGAGCTTGCGGGAGCTTTGGACTTTCTCCTGCCTCCAGGCCTCGTCTGTCCTCCTGCCAGTCACTAGCATCTGCACCACGGCTCCCAGGGCCTCATGACAAAGACCAGATGCTTCAGGGGGGCTTCTTCTGACCTGGCTCCATGTGCCGCCGCAGCCCCTCGCCACCAGTCCCTTCCCTTCCAGCACGCTTCCCGGGCAGCCCATCCCGGTGTCCCCCACTTCGCCTCCTCAGCCCCCTGGTGCCACCGTGTCCCATAAGCTCCCCGGGGCTACCCCCAAGCCCTGCGGGCCTCCCCATGTCTCCTGCCTCGTGAGACCGTGTTTGCACAATAGATGACGCTTGCACTTCCTGCATAAGGAAGCCCACTCCCAGGGCGATAGTTTGGTCTCAGGCCTTAGTCGTGACCAGACCCCAGAGGAGGGTCTGACTCGTGGAGGCTATCGGTAAATGCTAGACTGAAAAAAAGGAACTCACGCACAGCAGAACCATCACAGGGGAAAATAACCTGTGTATTAAACGGGAGACATGCTGGGACCACCTCCCCATTTACGTCACCAGCCTCCGAGAATAGGGACAGTGTTGGATTCATCTCTGCTCAGCAAAGGTCCTTGAATGGATGAGATGGGAGAGTGCAGGTCAGTCACTTGGGGCAGGTCTAGCCTGAACTGCAGAGTGGATACTGATGTCTGTCACCCCCACGGAAATGAGTGTGCTGAGCCCGCCGGTCATGTTTCTTCCCTGCGGCGCCGTCTGAAGGCACCTCTATGGCTCCGCAGCCTGAGTGCTGGGGCCCACCCCAGAGTCCCTGACGGGGACATGGGGGTAGGGCAGGAGAAACTGCACTTCTAACAAGCTCCCAGGTGCTGGTGGTCTGGGAACCACACGCAGAGAGACTCTGCTTTAGTGCAATGCAGTCCTAAAGAAACACAGCAGCAGCCACACAGACAACCTAAAATCTAGCAGCCACAGCTTTAAAAAGTAAAAATAAACAGTGCCAACATATTTTACATAATCCATTCTATTATTCCAAATATAGGGCTTCCCTGGTGGCTCAGCTGGTAAAGAATCCGCCTGCAGTGCGGGAGACCTGGGTTCGATCCCTAGGTTGGGAAGATCCCCTGGAGAAGGGAAAGGCTGCCCACTCCAGTATTCTGGCCTGGAGAATTCCATGGACCCTATAGTCCATGGGGTGGCAAGGAGTTGGACACGACTGAGCGACTTTCACCGACTCACTGTCAATATACAAACATTGTTGAGGTATTTTTCGTGCTCTTTTCCTGCCAGTTCTTTAAGATTCAGTGTGCATTTTACACTGAGACCCATCGCAAAACACTCGCAAATGCACGGCTCCCGCGTGGCCGGCGGCCCCCGATATCACAGCGCGGGCAGGTACGGGACAAAGGAAGCGGCCCCGAGAACTACAACTCCCGGCGTGCTCGGGGCGCGATCAGTGACGCACTTCCGGCGTGGCGGCGGCGGCGGCGACGACTAGGCAGCCACAGGAAAACTACATCTCCCGGTGTCCTCCGGGTCATGCCCTGTGACGCACTTCCGGCGCGGCGGCGACAGCACGCCCCCGGTGGCTCGGCGGCGGGGCGAGGGCGACCGCTCGGGCGGGCGGGCAGTGGGGCGAGTGGCGGGCGGCCTGCCGACGGGAGAGCCGGGGGCGGGGCGGCGGCGGCCAGCGAGGGAGCGCGCGGGCGGCCTGGCCCCGCCCCCGGCCCGCCCGCCCCGGTGACCTTCAGGGACCGGGCGGCGGGCGCAGGCCCCAGGCCCGGGCGAAGGCGGCGGCGGCGAGATGTTCGTGCAGGAGGAGAAGATCTTTGCGGGCAAGGTGCTGCGGCTGCACGTCTGCGCGTCCGACGGCGCCGAGTGGCTGGAGGAGGCGACCGAGGACACCTCGGTGGAGAAGCTCAAGGAGCGCTGCCTCAAGCACGTAAGGCCGGCCGCGGCTCCAGGCTTCCCTCTTTCTCCCGCCGCCCCCGCTGGACCCTGGGGCTCCGGACCGGGCGCTTTATCCTCTACCTTCTGGTCCAGCTCCCCTCAAGACAGCCCGGGGGGCCGGGGTGCATCGGGGACGCGGGCTGGGAGAGGCCAAGTCGCCGCCGGAACGGGGCCTCCTGCGGTTCCAGAATCCATCCATCCGCGCTTGCTGTCGCGGCGAGGTTCCCGGAGCTGGGAGTTAGTGCCCAAGAAGGTAGAGAGAGACCCGCTGGGAGAAGCGCCTTCCCCTGACCTTGCAGAGCCGGCTGCTCGGAGCCGTTTCCTGGGGCTGGCATGGGGGCCGGCGCCTGGCTCTGGCCACTGGTGCGCCCCCGCACCCCCTCACCGTGGCGGGAATCACTTAAAATAGTGTGGCTTGGCCGAACTGGTCCATGCACCACCCCTTGCTCTCCTCGGCCTTTACGTGGATTACGCGGGCAGGTCGGGGAGAGGGCCATTTTTTAAAGTTTGTTCAGGTGAGGTTCCTCAGAGTTCTAGTCTTCGTCTATCTCTTTAAGCTTCTCGACTCTGTAAGGCGGGCCAAGACATCTGTCCGTGTGACTCAGGCTGCCTCAGGAAACTCTATCCTTTGCACGGTCTAGTATCTCCATGTCAGAGTTTAGGACAAAGGAGGCCACCGCCTCTTACTGCGCATTTCACTTAAAAAGTATGCCTGTATGCCCTTGACTCACACGTGTGTTCTGGGCCCACCAAGAGTCTAGCCCTGGCTCGCTCTTTTAGTGTGGTCTCCAAGGACAGACTGCAGCTATTGTTTAGTGTGACTCCTGCAAAATGCTGTTGGGTCCTGTCGGGCGTCTGGTTCTATGGAGTTGTGTAATTGTCGCAAGCAGGCCGGAGAGCATTCTGGTTGCCAGAGTCCCCTTCCGAAAAACCCTGGATGTGAATAGCGTCTTGGTCTCACGTCAGGGAGGAGGGGGATGTGGGCTCACACACTTGGGCAGCGATGTTTTGGCTGTTTCTATTTCTGACACAGTGACGGGTGATTTCACTAAAAACCACCCCGACAGCACTCAGCGGGCAGGCTGGGAGCCCCCGGAGCGTCCAGACTGTTAGAGCGAGGCTCGCTGCTTGCCCAGTGCAAACCTCTCTGAGATGCCGTGTCCACCCGGTCAGCACAGGAGCCCCTTGAGGGCTGGAATACCTTAATTAAAAAATAATGCCACTGGAAAAATGGTACCAGTGGACTTGTTGGACACACGGTTGCCACAGACCTTCAGTTTGTGAAAAGCCCAGTATCCGGGAAGCAAAATAAAGCCAGGGCACAACCAAGCAGGGCCTGCCTGTAAACGGAACCAGATTGTTGGTCGAGAGAGCTGCGTGGCGGTGGTGGCCTGTCCCCTGCTGAGTCAGGCTGGGGGTCAGCGGGCACATTGGTGTGGCACTTAGTCTAACTCACCAATGGGAAGGATTGGCACAACCATCAAAATGTTATGTTCTGGAGGGAAAACGAAGGAAGAGCTCCTAGATTCACGGAGGCTTGCTGAGAATTTCAGGAGCACCTGGGGTTAATGAGGGAACCAGTTTCATTAGGCTAACTATTCACATTATGCTGCCGATATTTTTATTCCATTCGGTACTGAGGCGTATCATTTGGGATGTTTTCTGGCATTATCCTGCTTTGAACAGAGATCTTATTCCACCCTGTAGATTTTATTCCTGGCCGAGGTGAGTGGCGGGCGAGCAGCAGGGGACTTTCACAGCCAAAAAATCCCGGCATACATTTTGGGACTCAGAGCTGAGCTGTCAGGAGGTCCTCACACCTCTGTGCCTGTGCCGTCCTGGGGGCAGAGTTCGCGGCCTTGCGAGCCTGTCAGGGGGCATTTCCAGTTAGGAAACAGGGTTCTCGAGTTGTGTGCTTGACCGTAACCCCAGAAACCCGTGCACTAAGCTTAGATCATGGTGTCACCGCTCCGCTCAGGCTCCTCCTGCCGGCTCCCCGCCCTTGCGTGCCCGAGCCGGGGTTCTCTGTCCCTCCCTCCTGCCCCTCTACTCGGACGGGACACTGTGGGTTTCCTCCCACCACAGGACCCCTGAGAACTTACTGGTTTTTTTACACTTTTCGTTATGCATATGCGTTTTTAAATGAATAAAGCAGCTTTGTTAACAAGTGAAGGTTTGTTATCGTAGCTTTTACAGAAATGGATTGCCACTGTGGCCTTTCCCGTCTTGGTTTTGTATCGATTGGGACCACGGTGGTGGTCTCTAGCCCAAGCTTAGATCACAGGGCAGAGTAAATTATCTTGTGTAACCAGAGGGTCACGATTTTCAGACAGTGGCCCCCTGCGGCGTGGTGGGTGTTTTCTGTGTGATAAGCTCGCCAGCTCGCCGCCTGCTAGCAGGGCACCACACCAAGGCCTTGACACTGATGTCAAGGGGAAGAAAGGCCATCTCCAGTCCTCTGGGAGGAAGCGGGCTCGCTGGGGCCCTGCCCCAGCCATGGGCTCGGGTTGGCTTTCCCACTGCCAGGGCCCAGCTCTCTGCTGGGAACAAAGGAAAGCTCGAATAAGCAGGCGCAGTGTGGGTGACTCACGCTTGAGTTCTGCTCCCGGCGCCTGTTGACAGGCTGCAGAGGACAGTTTTTTTTTTCAGGAGCCAGTATGCGGATTGTTTTGGAAAATTGTGTTTCATAGACTGCATCCTGAACTTGGCACACCAGCTAGGCTGCAGATTTTAGAATTAGAAGAAGCACACCCAGTATTTCTGGGAGCAGAGCCATCGTGAGATTCCAGGGAGGGGTGTCTCTGTCATACATGGTCAGAGTGTGTCTTACTCCTGGCTGGTTTCCACCTTGGTCCCCGCCAACCCTCCCATCCCGGCTTGCGTGCGTCTGTAGCCCTGAAGCCCTCATGAGCCCTCTTTCCTGTTGGATTGCTGAAAACTCTGGTCGGTCTTCAGACACCAGTGTTGAGAGGTGAAGTGCAGGCTTGGCTTCTGCCTCGGGGTGAGCAGTTACGTGTCCAGGGTATCTGATGGCAGAGGGAGGTGGAAAGGCAGCCCTGCTGAGCCGAGAAGGATGGTGAGGACGCTGGGGCTGTTGTATCTCCCGTGTTGGGGCAGCCTTGGCTTCAGCACCTCTGCCCCCAACATTGTGTGTTCTGGGGTTTCTGGGCTGCCGATCAGTAACACAACCACATACCAGGTGACCCCCTTCCAGCTGCCAGGCAGGCCCTGCCAGCTGTATCTGTAGCTTTGGGGTCCCTGTGGCCGTCGCTTGGAGGGCTGGGGACTGAGCTGAGGCCATCCTGCCTCCTCGGGGTGTTGTGGGTGTTTGCGTGGTCAGGCCCCTATGCTCCCCAGGGACCAGCTCCTCTTGGCCGTTGTCGCTGGGCTCCGTCAAGTGCCCCGGTGGAAGGTGGGGAGCAAGATTCTCACAAGGAAGTAGCCTGCTTGGGAAATGCTGGAATATTGTCTACCGACCTCCACAGCATCTGGTTGGCCCAGCCAGAGTTAGCCGGGCGCTGACCACACCCCAGATCACACTTCGATATTTAGGTTCTTGGGAGACAGCAGACCTGCTGTTTGCATCTTTAAATTTAAATCACTCTCCAGATCTTCCCAGAACGTCGCTTGGAGGGCTGGGGACTGAGCTGAGGCCATCCTGCCTCCTCAGGGTGTTGTGGGTGTTTGCGTGGTCAGGCCCCTATGCTCCCCAGGGACCAGCTCCTCTCGGCCGTTGTCGCTGGGCTCCGTCAAGTGCCCCGGTGGAAGGTGGGGAGCAAGATTCCCACAAGGAAGTAGCCTGCTTGGGAAATGCTGGAATATTGTCTACCGACCTCCACAGCATCTGGTTGGCCCAGCCAGAGTTAGCCGGGCGCTGACCACACCCCAGATCACACTTCGATATTTAGGTTCTTGGGAGACAGCAGACCTGCTGTTTGCATCTTTAAATTTAAATCACTCTCCAGATCTTCCCAGATTAAGGAGGCAGTTCGGGTAGCCACTGGTGGGCGGCAGGGCGTTCTGCGTCTGAGCCGTGGGCCTGTTGAGGAGCACTTGGCGGCCCGGCGGCCAGGTCGCTGCCCTCGAGGACGAGGCTGTGGCGTCTCCACCGTCGCCAGGGTTCTCTGGTTTCCTCTTGGCTTTGACTCTTAGCAAGTAAGAAAACCAGTAAGCTCCTGGCGTGGCTTGGGGTGTCAGGTCCTGTATTATCAGTATCGTGATCAACTTATCTTCTGTCCTGACATACGTTCTATGATTTTTTCTGTTTCCTAGTGTGCGCCTGGGAGCTTAGAAGACCCCAAGAATGTGACCCATCACAAATTAATACACGCCGCGTCTGAGAGGGTGCTGAGTGACGCCAAGACCCTCCTGGAGGAGCACATCCAGGACGAGGGTAAGGGGGCGAGGGGTCCCCGTCCCAAGCAGGCCGAGCAGGGAGACGCGGCAGCCACAGGGTTCCATTCTCCTTTGTTGAAACAAAGTGTGCGCCCTGGAATAAAAGAGCCGCAGCCTTCTGGAGAAGCCAGATGTGAACTCTGCTCCTCAGGCTGTTTCCACGCAGAGCCAAGGTCCCCAGAGCTGCTGCGAGCCTTACTTATGGGACGGGAAAGCGCAGCTGTGGGTTGTTCTAAACGTCTAGGAAGAAGCTCTTACCACGCACATCTGTCAGCTGACTCTGAGTCTCCTGTGTGGAGGCGCTTGCAGAGAAAAGTTGGACTTTCTGTGTCATTCAAAGCACGGTTTTATTTGTGAGTTTCCCTTACGTGGCCTGCTTTGGAAAGACTAGAATATTGTTTATCGACCTCCCTGGGTGTCTGGTTGGCACAGGCACAGTTAGCCGGGCGCTGACCACACCCCGGGTGCCTTAGCATTGAGGGGTAAGACCAGATGCTCTGACCTCCCAGACTTTCAAAACAGAGCCATTAAAACAAGCGCGCCGGTCCCGTCTGGTCCCCTCAGCCAGGGTCTTGCCGGGCCAGAGCCTGTAGGGGAGCGAGGTCAGCAGACTTGGGGGCCGAGGGAAGAGTGGGCCTCTGTGGGCCCTCGTGGAGGAGGTGCCCAGAGGGAAGCCCTGCTCCTCGGCCCTTGGGTCCCCCTGCCCTCTGTGCCGCTTCCCTGTGTGTGAGACGGTAACCAGCTCGCCGTGCGTTTCCCCAGATGTGATACTGTTGATCCGAAAGCGCGCTCCAGCCCCGCTCCCCAAGATGGCCGAAGTCTCCGCAGAAGAAAAGGTGAGCTTCAGAGTTTGGAGCTGGCGATCTCTCTTGGGGGAGATTCGAAAGAGACTTCTGAGGCTGGCTGGCTGTGGGCCCTGCGGGTCCCGTGGTCACGGGCTGTTGGCCGGCGCCTGTTGGCCGGCGCCGCGCCTCGTGGCGGGTCCGGGGACCAGCTCCGCTTTCGGGCCGCGGAGAGGCGCGTGCTGCCTGCTCCCGGGTCGGGTTAGTCTCGCGCTCCCGTCCCTCCTCTCATTTCCTGACGTTGGAAGGTCAGGAAGTGGCTAAAGACCACCCGCAACACGCAGAGCGTGGGAGCAGAGCGGGGCGCCAGCCTGCGCGGACTTGGTTCCGGCGAGGCCGGGGCCACCCGCCCCGTCGGGCTCTCGCGGGGCAGCTGCTGCGGCCGTGGAGCTGGCGCTCGGCGGAGGCCCCCCGCCCCCCGACGCGGGTGCCCCGGGGGAACTGTGCCCGCGCCCGCCCCAGAGGCTGGCTCCTCAGAGAGCCGGGTCCAGGAGGCGCGCCCCTGCGGCGGCAGACGCGTTCCGTGAGCAGGCCCTTTCCAGCGCTCAGGCCAGGTGCCTGCCATGCCCAGGGGCGAACGCCAGCCTTTGCTTAGCTCGAGGGGTAGAGTGTCCTGCTCCACGCTTCGAAATGCTCAGGAGAGCGTTCACCCCAAAGCAGGCCAGCCTCTCTGGGCTGGGCCCTGGGCCCGCGGCGGCCCGAGCTCTCTCGGGGCCTCCTGTGGGAGGACCGCGGGAGGAGGCCCTGCTTATCTGCAGCCACACCTGCCTGGGCGCGGGCACGCCGCTCGCCCGTCTCCGGGAGATGGATGGGCCCCGAGTCAGGCCTGCTTCCCAGAACTGCGGGCGGACCCGGCTCTCAGGCTGCTGTTGTGGTTGCTGGCAACTCCCTGAACCGCGGTGACTGTGGTGACTGACGGCAGGCTCCCGTCACCCCCACGGCCCCGGGTGGCTTGCCAGGCGGGCTCCCGTCACCCCCACGGCCCCGGGTGGCTTGCCAGGCGGTGACCCTCACCTTTTTCTCTGTGTGTATCTGTCAGGTGAAATATTGTAAAAACGATCATGCCTGTTTTTGTGAATAGCTCGTTTTTAAAGTCAAAGTGGTACATGTGTTTAGAAAGTCAGACGATTCTCCAGGTGGCGTAGTGAGCCGGCAGGTGCGTCTCCTTCCTGAGGCTCGCGCTTGGGAGGCGAGTGCTCCGCGTTCCTCTGACCCTGTCTCCAGTGAGTCTCCTCCTGGGTTCTGAACAACGTCCGGGTTGTCATTTCTTGGATTCTCAACTCTAGGCTCTGCTGGCTGCTCCTGGTGGCCTGGGTGGCTCCTCCCCTGTCACCCCGCTCCTCTGAATCTTGGTCAGAGATGCAGAGTCCCGTTGGCATGCTTGCGTCAGCCCCGCTCTCTGCCCTGAGCAGTTTGCTGAAGGCGAGCTCTCCTGTTTTTGCGTGCGGTTTTGTTTTTCCTGGAGCCAGTAATTGCTTCCTCGTTTTGTTTGTTCTCTGTGTAGGCTTACTACTCATTTTTTCAGATTTTGCTCCCAAACTGATACACCCGTCTGAAACCGGGGTCATAAGTGTGAGGCCGTCTGCTGGCGCCCACTCCGGGAGCCAGCCCTCAGCTCCTCCGGCCCGTCCGTGTCAGGTGTGCTGGGGGCTGCCCGCCGGCCTCCGTGCGGCTCCCACCGTCTGCGTGCTCCCTGACCGCGGGCCTGCCGGCTCGGAGCAGCCCCCTTAGCACACGGGTTGCCGGGCCCGTGCGGGCAGGCCCAGCTGGGCCCTGTGCTCGGGAGCTGGAATCGGGTCTGCCTTCCTGTTGGGAGCCTCTGCTTCTGGCTTTTTTGGGTGCCCGGCAGAATCCTGTTCCGGCACTTTGAAGAGCTGGGGTCCCATTTTCTTGCTGGCCGTGAGCCAGGACCACCCTCCACTCCCGGAGGCCACCTCCTTCCTGGCCTGCGGTTCCCCACGTCTTCAGAGCAGCCGGTGGGGTAGCTCATGCGTCGGGTCCCTCTTGCTTTAATCTCGATGGCCACGGTGAGCCCCGCCCGTCCTGTTTACGGACTCGCCCGATTAGGTCAGGTGCCCGCCACCCCCCCAGGGCCTGTCCTCCAGTCACTGCGCCCTGTGCTGTGACCTGGCCCCCTGCTGCAGCCTGCCCGCTCACGGGCCCGGGTCAGGCAGCCGTGAGGGCAGGAGCGGGGTCCTGGGGCCACCGTGCCCTTGTGCCTGCTAGATTCAAACGTCTGGTTCTCCTGGGTTGGGCCAGACTCCCGCCAGCGTCTCTGAGAGGCGAGGCCTGGAGGCCCTGTGTGCAGCCGTCAGTGGCTGCTGAGGGAGCGCGTGGGCTCGATGGGCCTGCGCCCCGGTCCCCGGGGAGTCCCCAGGGGGTCCCTGAGGCGTCTCCGGGGCTGGCGGTGGAGCCGGTCAGCCCTGCTCTCCTTCCTCTGTGCCCGGTCTGTGCCCCTCCCAGACCGCTCGCACGGGGACCCTGGAGATTCTGGAAGCTCTCTGGGTGCTTGTTGGTCCTCTCCCCGCCTCCTTTTCTCTCTTCTCTCTCTGGCGCTCCCGTGGACCTGGGACCTGCTTTCTGAGAGGGGTTTGGTCTCCAGTCAGGTGCTTGTCCTGCGATGCCTGGCACAGCGTCCCCTGCTCTCCCACCTCTGCCCTGTGCAGCCTCGCTCTCTGCTCTCCAGGCCCGTCCTCTTCCCTGCGTGTCTCTCTCCTTCGCCCCCTTTCCCCACTTCTGTCTCTGTCGCACTCGTTGCAGACTGTCTTCAGGTCCCTGTCAGAGGCCCTGGGAGCTCACCAGCCGCTCTGGGCCTGGCGGGTCGCGCCCCCTGCCTGCACCCACATTCTCCTGCCCAGCACCCCAGGAGCCAAGCGGCGTGGGGCTGGGCCTGCCGCCCGGGGTCAGCATGGTGCCTCCCCTCCTGGGCTCAGGGCTTCTCGGGCCACGTCCAGGGATTCTCCATGGCCCCTCTGCGGTCTGCCCGCCCGCCCAACCGTCGCTCCCGTGCGATGGTCATTCTGTGACCCAGGAGGCAGTGTCTGTCTTCCCCACCCTGTACCGCCGTGCTCCGGGGCTAGCAGGCCACGACCGTCCAGTGTTCTGTCCCTGAGGCCACGCACAGAACCGTCCAGAAGCCTCCCTGCTCGTCAGGGATGTGTGGCTCCAGCTCCCAGAACCCGGGCGCTCCCTGGTTAGAGCTGTTTGTTCAGTGACCAGTCTTGCCTTTTGCCGCTCTTACGCTCACGTCTGATCTTCTGATTCCTCTCCCGTGTTAGAAGAAACAAGAGCAGAAAGCCCCGGACCGAGACGCTATCTTCCGAGCCACCGCCAGCCTGCCTTCCCACAACATGGACCGGGCCGTGGTGCAGACCAGCGCGAGGGACGTGAGTGCCCGCGGGGGCTTTGTGGCCACAGGGGGCCAAGGAGACCTCCTGAGAGCACTTGGGAAGCAGGGTGTAGGGGGTGCAGGAACTCTGTGCTATATTGAAGGTTTTTTGTAGGCAAATTAATTCAAGATAAAAGGTTTAAAGAGATGTTGAAAGGCAGGGCCAATAGGATTCGATACTATGGGGAAATGTGAATTTTCTGAGTTTGGCAAAAACATTCTAGAGAGAAATCTGACTTTTGCTTATCTTGGATCGGAAGGTTCTGAGTTAGAGCATTTCCAGTTCTCCTGAGCCACGGCGGGGCCAGGACTCGGCGCCCGCTGGGCAAGAGTTGCGGGTGGCGCCCCCAACACTACGGGTCAGTCTGTGGACTCTGCCACGAGCTGGTCAGTTCAGGAACACGCCTCTGAGGGTCTTCTCCAGAGAGTTTTGTGTTGGCCAGGGCGTCGGAACCCGGGCACGTATTTCTCGCTGGCCAGCACGTGTGTCTCTCACTATGGCTGAGCCTCACTGTCGGGGAGACGGGAAATTGGTGGGTTTCTGATGACGCTGCCAGCAGCCCCCCACTGTGTTGAGAAGATAAACTGGTTGCACTGAATGCTAGAGGCCCGCATCAGGGGAACCCGTGGAATCCACCCGTTTTGTTCGGTGAAGCCTAAGCTCTCAGCTCGCTTAGCGGCCAGCGGGCCAGACGCCTCCTCTGGGCTGGAGCTGAGCGACGGGTTCTCTCCCGCCCGCCCTGCTGAGAGCCCTGTTGCCCTTCTGCCCGGTTATCTGGGTGTGACTTGACGCACACGTTGGGAGTTTCGGGCCAGGGGTGTTGTCTCAGATCCGGGCAGCTTTGTTGAGCATCTTGTGCTTTCACCGCAGTTCCAGACGGAGCTCCGGAAAATCCTGGTGTCTCTCATCGAGGTGGCTCAGAAGTTGCTGGCGCTGAACCCGGATGCCGTGGAATTATTTAGGAAGGCAAACGGTAGGAGCAGGCCCCGGGCGGAGGCCCACCCTCGGCCGCCACTGCTCACACTCCCCATGGAAGGGCAGTAGACGGGGCCTGGTGGACGCCTCACACCGTCACCCGTGCCTGCACGGCGAGAGCTGACGGGTCTCTCTCGGGTTTTCTGAGGTGTAAGAGGTCAGCCACAGATGTCTGGTGCTCAGGTGGGGCGCTGGGCCTGCGGGGAGCTCGGGGAAGCACCCCTTGGGCGGCTGGGCACGCCCTGAGCCCTCACGGTGCCGTGTCTGGCCCGCAGCCATGCTGGACGAGGACGAGGACGAGCGCGTGGACGAGGCGGCCCTGCGGCAGCTCACGGAGATGGGCTTCCCGGAGACCAGGGCGGCCAAGGCCCTGCGGCTGAACCAGTACGTCTGGGCCCCCCGCTGCGGGTGACGCCCTTCTGCCCCGGGCCCCGTGACTAAGTCGCCTCCAGTGTGCGTGAGTGTCGGTAGAGGACCCGGACGCGTGTTTGGGAATCATGGCACTGGCCGCCTCCTGGTCTTAGAGGGCGGTGTGCGGTGGACCCGCTTATTGGGAGCGTGGCGTGTGACGGTGGTGTGTGCTTCAGCGGGCTCTCATTTTCCGGGAGCTCGGATCACCGCCTGTTGCCGGCGGGGCTGGGGACCGCGGCATGTAGGCGCTGGCGTCCTGGGAGTCTCCCGTAGTTCCCTGTTAGTTACTTGCCCTTCGGTATGTTGAGTTCTGAAATAAATCGTCTGTAACCAAGAGGTAGTCAGCGGGCTGTGTTCTTTTCGCTTTGGATCCAACCTCTTGTGGGCACCTCCTAGGCTTGGCTCCCGTGGCTTTGTGCACGTGGGCATCTGTTCTGGCCGCGCCTTGTGGCAGGTTAGGGCGGGGCCGGGGTTTCAGCCGCACTGCGTTAGATCCTCGTACAGGACTAGGCAGCTCGCGCTGGGAAGCCACAAAGGCAGAGAGGCTTTTCTCGGGACGCATAGGCGCGGTTCCCTGGCCTGAGGTGCTGCTCAGAGGCTGTCTTACCTTGCAGCACGTCGGTGCTCAGAGGCTGTCTTACCTGGGAGCACATTGGTGCTCAGGGGCCGTCTTCCCTTGGAGCACGTTGGTGCTCAGAGGCCATCTTACCTGGGAGCACATCGGTGCTCAGGGGCCGTCTTACCTTGTAGCACGTCGGTGCTCAGGGGCTGTCTTCTCTTGGAGCACGTTGGTGCTCAGAGGCCATCTTACCTGGGAGCACATTGGTGCTCAGGGGCCGTCTTACCTTGCAGCACGTCGGTGCTCAGGGGCTGTCTTACTTTGTAGCATGTCCGTGCCCCAGGCCATGGAGTGGCTCATCGAGCACGCGGAGGACCCCACCATCGACACTCCTCTCCCAGGCCCAGCCTCACAGGGAGAGGCGGGCGCTGAGGCCGCCCCTGCCGCCGGGACCAGTGAGGAGGAGGAGGAAGCCAGAGACGAGCTGACGGAGATCTTCAAGAAGATCCGGAGGAAAAGGGAGTTCCGTGCGGATGCCCGGGTGCGTGTTGACAGGTAGTGGGGGCGCCTGGCAGGTGGAGGGGCTGGTCCTTCCAAGGCGAGTCCTGCAGGGGAAGCTGCGGCCCCTAGGCCAGGCCACCGGCCCTGCAGGGAGCGAGGCTGGGAGCACTCTGGACAGACTTGAGCCTGGAGTCTCCAGTTTGAAATTTATAAGTGTCCTCGAGCTGTGGGGTCAGGCGGGGGCCCTGTCCGGAGAATGGAGGGGCTGGTCCTTCCAAGACGAGTCCTGCAGGGGAAGCTGCGGCCCCTAGGCCAGGCCACCGGCCCTGCAGGGAGCGAGGCTGGGAGCACTCTGGACAGACTTGAGCCTGGAGTCTCCAGTTTGAAATTTATAAGTGTCCTCGAGCTGTGGGGTCAGGCGGGGGCCCTGTCCGGAGACCAGAGGGTCACCCACCGGCTGCGTGGGCCACCTTGTGAGCAGGAGGCTAGTCAGGCGGGTCAGCGCAGCATCTGGGGGACTCAAGGGCCCGGGTCCCACAGCCTCTGGCTGGACTCGGCCCGCTGACCTGAGTGTCCTTGCGGCCGCCTCTTCACCGTCACCTTGTATCTGATGCTTTTCCGTCTCCCTGTTCTTTTTCAATATTCTCTTTTCATTAAGTTTAATTTGGTCTCTTTGGATGCCTTTGGCGCTATGAGCATATCCTGTTTACTTTCAGGTCACAGCTCTGTCAGTTCCAGGCGTTAGGGCTCCAGTCCTTCACGTTCTCCTGATTTTGCTTGTGGCCCCAGTTTCTCGGGGCCTGATGCCTCGTCCTGGGCTCACCTGTGGGCTTGTTTCCATGGGAACCCGTGTGGCCGGGTTGTGGGATGCCCCCTGCAGCTGATTCAGAGCGTGCATCTGCGGGGTTGAGCGTGGCCTCAGACAGGGGCCGGCTCTCGTGTTCATCAGCAGGGCTCGTGGGCCGTGCGGAGTGTCCCCCGCGGGGCGGGGCCCTCTCTGTGGGATGCAGACCCTGCTCGGGGTCCTGGAGTCCAGCTCCAGCTTCCCCCGGCGTGGGCCCCAGGTCTGCGTCCTGTGCGTGCCGCTGGGCCCAGCCCCTGCCCCCAGGGGCCACCCTCTGGGAGGCCAGGGCGTTGTCTCTGTGTCTCCGTTCCTGGGGAATCTCCCTTGAGTTGAGCTCCGCGTGCAGAAGCACACGGGTTACTCTAGTCCAGCGTTTCTCGGTCCCAGAGGAAGTGCGTCTCTTCGTCTTCGTCTCTCGGGAGTCCAGTCGGTTGGCCCTGGAGCCTGTTTGGGAAGGGCAACTTCTCCCCGGGCGGGTCTGCTGTCGGGCTGCACACCTTCCCTGGTGTGGGGGGTCCTGCGGGGCCCTGTGAGGCCCACTGACGGTCGTTCATGGTCTTGGTCACCACCTTAAAGGCCTTTCTTTCTCTGGGTTGTCGTTCTTAACCATCTCAAGTCACTCCTTTTCCCAAAAGGGTGTCGAGGGCTGAAGGGCTGGGGTCTGAGATCCTGAACCAGTCGGGGAAGGTCTGGTAAGGATGTGATGTTAGCTCAGTTCCTGGGGAGAGCAGGTTGGAGAGCAAGGCTTGGACTTGAGACAGACCTTCAGCTGCCTCCGCTCCCCGCCCCACCGCGGACGGGGCAGTGGCTGTGCAGAGCCTGCGGGCGCGAGGGCCTCTCAGCGTGGCCACACGCGGTGCTCCCCAGAGGTCTGGGGAGAAGGGCCTGGGGAACATCTGGAATGCCCCTCAGCAGTTCTGGGGCCGAGACAGAAGTGAGGAGAGAGGGCGGTTTATGTTGACACTTCATGGAAAAGGCCCTCCTACCCTGATTTTATGTGACGTGGATATCCGCGGAGGGGCTGTGCCCGCGGCGTGCACTGACGGGCCGGAGGTGGGGAACGGCCCAGCGGAACAGAGGAAGGGGGTCCCTGGCAGATCAAGCACTGCGGGGGGGCTGTGCCCGCGGCGTGCGCTGACGGGCCGGAGGTGGGGAACGGCCCAGTGGAGCAGAGGAAGGGGGTCCCTGGCAGAAAGGACTGACCCGAGCACTCACTGCGCACAGTCGGGCTCCAGGTAAACCCTGCTTCCAGTCGTCCTCGCGGGCAGCTGCTGCCTCGGTTGAGTTCTCTTCGAAGCCGTCCAGGTTGACTGCAGGGTGAACGGGGTGAGGTCCATGAAGCCAGAGCGTGCCAGGGCCGTGTGAGTGTCCACAGGCAGACGGGGGGCCGGTGGCGTGAAGCCAGCCAGCACCTGGGGGGAGGTCGGGGGAAAGCATCGGGTTTCAAGGGCAGGGTTCGACTTGCCGAGAGTTAAGAGAAACCTTTGCAACTTCGGTGAAGGCTTTACCTTTCTGTGGTCGTGTTAAGGCCTGTCAAAGGTCATGCACGGAAGTCAAGGATAAAGGGAAGGAGGTGTTACGTGATTTTTGTCCTAAAAATGTAGCAGTACCCCTCCCACCCCCGAACACAGAGCACTGGGCCATTGCTTCCTCCAGAAACCAACTTATGTTTAACCTACAGCTTGAATCTTGTTAATAATCATTTAGAATTAATTTCAAGGTTTTTTTTTTTTTCAAAGATACACTGTGAAGAAAATCTCTCCCAGTTTCAGAAATCACTGACGTTTTTGTCTCCACTCGAATGGGAGCGGCCGATGTGCCCTTTCTCTGACCTGCTCCTCCCGCTCGGCCAGCCCCTCCGGAGGGGGCCGTGCGAGGTGGTGGGGACAGTCCCACTCTCGAGAGTCGCGGGGACACACCTGGCGGGACCTGGGTGGGACAGTGAGCCTCCAGGAGTGAGCCCCAGTTCCGCCCCTCTGTTGTTCACAGGGCCAGCAAGCGTCTCCCTGAAGCCATAGGGAAACGGTCTTGAAATAGAAACCCTGGTGGTTTTTTTTTTTTTTTACTGGAGCCTGTTTGGGAAGGGCAACTTCTCCCCGGGCGGGTCTGCTGTCGGGCTGCACACCTTCCCTGGTGTGGGGGGTCCTGCGGGGCCCTGTGAGGCCCACTGACGGTCGTTCATGGTCTTGGTCACCACCTTAAAGGCCTTTCTTTCTCTGGGTTGTCGTTCTTAACCATCTCAAGTCACTCCTTTTCCCAAAAGGGTGTCGAGGGCTGAAGGGCTGGGGTCTGAGATCCTGAACCAGTCGGGGAAGGTCTGGTAAGGATGTGATGTTAGCTCAGTTCCTGGGGAGAGCAGGTTGGAGAGCAAGGCTTGGACTTGAGACAGACCTTCAGCTGCCTCCGCTCCCCGCCCCACCGCGGACGGGGCAGTGGCTGTGCAGAGCCTGCGGGCGCGAGGGCCTCTCAGCGTGGCCACACGCGGTGCTCCCCAGAGGTCTGGGGAGAAGGGCCTGGGGAACATCTGGAATGCCCCTCAGCAGTTCTGGGGCCGAGACAGAAGTGAGGAGAGAGGGCGGTTTATGTTGACACTTCATGGAAAAGGCCCTCCTACCCTGATTTTATGTGACGTGGATATCCGCAGAGGGGCTGTGCCCGCGGCGTGCACTGACGGGCCGGAGGTGGGGAACGGCCCAGCGGAACAGAGGAAGGGGGTCCCTGGCAGATCAAGCACTGCGGGGGGGCTGTGCCCGCGGCGTGCGCTGACGGGCCGGAGGTGGGGAACGGCCCAGTGGAGCAGAGGAAGGGGGTCCCTGGCAGAAAGGACTGACCCGAGCACTCACTGCGCACAGTCGGGCTCCAGGTAAACCCTGCTTCCAGTCGTCTTCGCGGGCAGCTGCTGCCTCGGTTGAGTTCTCTTCGAAGCCGTCCAGGTTGACTGCAGGGTGAACGGGGTGAGGTCCATGAAGCCAGAGCGTGCCAGGGCCGTGTGAGTGTCCACAGGCAGACGGGGGGCCGGTGGCGTGAAGCCAGCCAGCACCTGGGGGGAGGTCGGGGGAAAGCATCGGGCTTCAAGGGCAGGGTTCGACTTGCCGAGAGTTAAGAGAAACCTTTGCAACTTCGGTGAAGGCTTTACCTTTCTGTGGTCGTGTTAAGGCCTGTCAAAGGTCATGCACGGAAGTCAAGGATAAAGGGAAGGAGGTGTTACGTGATTTTTGTCCTAAAAATGTAGCAGTACCCCTCCCACCCCCGAACACAGAGCACTGGGCCATTGCTTCCTCCAGAAACCAACTTATGTTTAACCTACAGCTTGAATCTTGTTAATAATCATTTAGAATTAATTTCAAGGTTTTTTTTTTTTTCAAAGATACACTGTGAAGAAAATCTCTCCCAGTTTCAGAAATCACTGACGTTTTTGTCTCCACTCGAATGGGAGCGGCCGATGTGCCCTTTCTCTGACCTGCTCCTCCCGCTCGGCCAGCCCCTCCGGAGGGGGCCGTGCGAGGTGGTGGGGACAGTCCCACTCTCGAGAGTCGCGGGGACACACCTGGCGGGACCTGGGTGGGACAGTGAGCCTCCAGGAGTGAGCCCCAGTTCCGCCCCTCTGTTGTTCACAGGGCCAGCAAGCGTCTCCCTGAAGCCATAGGGAAACGGTCTTGAAATAGAAACCCTGGTGGTTTTTTTTTTTTTTTTAATTTATTTTTTAAGATGTATTCATCTCTGGTCGTGCTGGATCTTCGTCGCTGTGCATGGCCTTTCTCTAGTTGCGGAGAGCAGGGGCCGCTCCGGCCATGGTGCCCGGGCTCTCATTGCGGTGGCATCTCCTGTCGTGGAGCGCCGACTCTGGGCACATGGGCTGCAGCAGTTGCGGCTCCCGGGCCCGAGAACGCCACAGGCTCTATAGTTGTGGGTGACACACGGGCTTCGTTGCCCCAGAGCACGTGGGATCTTCCTAGACCAGGGATTGAACCATTAAGACATCCCCTGTCACGGTGCTGCAGCTCGCCCTCACGGCCGCTGCTGGGCTTGCGAGCGTGGCGCTGAGCCTGTGGCCTCTCCTGCAGGCTGTCATTTCCCTGATGGAGATGGGCTTCGACGAGAAGGAAGTGATCGACGCCCTCAGAGTGAGCAATAACCAGCAGAACGCCGCCGTGAGTACCGCGTGCATCCCGGGCACCCCTGGTGGGTGGGCACCTTCCTGTGCAGGCGCTCCTCTCCTTTTGAGGTGCAGCAACGGGGTGGGTGGTTCAAACTGTGTACAGACTTTAAAGTACTGAGAAAATCCTGGGCTTTGCCTCTTAGAGAAAGGTACGCATTCTGTGGGTGAGTGTGAAGCTTGTATATTGGGTTTCACTGACACCGAGACGATGCCACCCTGTGGACACGTGCCCACTGCTGACCGAGAGCCCGGGGAGGGGCTGGGGGTGACGCTGGGCCACTTGGGAAGCAGACTCAATCCGGCGCACGTGGCCCAGGAAGGCAAGGTGGGCCTGGGCTTCAGTCGTTCCCAGATGAGCCCACGAGGTCACGCCCCAGCCACTTCCCACGACAGGGCGCTGGTGTGCGCTCGGGCTGCCGAGCTCCAGCCGTGCCCTGAGCTGCGGCGCCCACGTCTGCCAGGACAGCCGGGCGGGACTGGCCCTCCTGTCAGGGCCCCTGGCCCTGAGGGCGGCCCTGGAGCCCCTGCCGCAGCGTCGAGGTTGGCGGGGACCGCGGGCGCTGACCCTGCTCCTCTGTGTTCGCAGTGCGAATGGCTGCTGGGCGACCGCCGGCCCTCTCCCGAGGAGCTGGACAAGGGCATCGACCCCGAGAGCCCCCTGTTTCAGGCCATCCTGGACAACCCCGTGGTGCAGCTGGGCCTGACCAACCCGAAAACCTTACTAGGTACGTGCTTTGCTCCTGCCCAGGGGGCAGGGCCTGCCCACCACACAGATGTCCCTGGGCGATACTACGGCCGCCACGCCCGGTTGCCGCCCTTGCTGGGTTCTGGTGGCTGGGCCCTGAGTCACTGCGGGGCCCTAGAGCTTGGATCCTGCCCAGTGTGACAGCCTCCTGTGCAATGACTCCATTCCAGCTCTGAAAAACCAGCTCCAGCAGGTGATCCGGTTGGGAGAGTGTACAGCACCCAGCAGGCCTGGGCCGTGCCCAGAGGAGGCCTGGTTGGCTGGTGGCTCTAAGTCTCTGTAAGGGTTGCCTCGGCGCTTGTTTGTCTATGAGATATGATATGATATAAAAAAGCATGTATAATTTGTATCACTTTAAAGAATGATAGTAAAATTAATAACCACATTCCTGCTGTTCATCTTGGAAAAAAAAAAAACGGTCTTTTTAAAAAAACATAGCACAACCCAGGCCCCCTAGAGTCCCTGGATGCCCCCCCAGCACCCCCTGCAGTGACCCCCCCAGCCCGAGCAGGGGCTTCCTCAGCGATCTCAGTGGGGGTGTCCATGTCCTCAGACCATTCAGTCGCCCCTCTGTGTTCTGGGCTGACCCCTGGGACTGGCTTCCTGGAGGCTGTGCGGTGTGGCATTGCAGGGCAGTGCCACGGCCGACCCTGCCGCGTGGCTGCCTGACGCCTGCAGCTTCCGGGCCGGTGGAGCTGCTCTGGGCGCGCCTGTGCCTGGTTCTTGGGGAAGGGTTCCCCCAGGGCTCCATGCCTCGGGCCGAGTGGCAGGGCCCTGGGCATGGGCATGTTGAGCCTGCTGTCCAGAAAGGGAGCCCCGCCCACAGCAGCTTAGGCCCCCACTGTCAGGTGCCAGGAGCAGCCACCCAGGAGGGCACAGGGCTTTTGCATGCTTGGCCGTCTCCCCAGTCTCTGAAGGACGGCCTCTTCCAGAAGTTTCAGCCACTCCAGGACCTCCACTGCCCCTCTTCCTGACTGCTTCCGCTACTGAGTTGCCGTCTTATTGCTCAGAACCGTCTCCGTGCCTGCTGCACACTGGTCCTTTCTCAGATATTTAAATCTCCAGGATCCCTTGTCAGTTTCTGCCTTCTCTGTTGATCACTTTGATGAACAAACGTCCTGTATCTTAACGCAGAGGAACATCTCTGTTTCATTTATGACATGCATCTTTAAAGAAAGCCCTCTGATTCCAAGCTTGGGAAGACCTTCAGCTGTTTCTTTTTTTAGTAGTTTTAAATTTTCTTGTTTTAAAAAGTCTGTGATGTGCCTGGAAGAATGAGTGGCATGAAGCAGGGAGTTTTGCTCTTTATGCCCCACTCCCGGGCTTAAGAGGTGTGTGTTGCGGTGAGTTTGTTTCCACTCTTTGCGCCAGTCCCCTCTACACTAGAAGCGTCTTCTGGCCCTCCTCCCCAGAGGCCTCAGGAGGGCCCCGTGTGCCGTCTGTCCAAAGCCTGTCCTAAAGCGTTTCTTTCAGGGCTTGACCGAGTGTGTGATTTGCTGATTTGCTCTAAGCTTTTTTTTTTTTTTTAATTTTTGAAGGCATAGTTGGTCAGATTAAGTAAGTTCCCCTTTTCTCTCTAGCTAGATGCTAAGATTTTTCAATTGTGAGTGGGAGGTCAGCTTCCTGGGTAACTTTTTGCTATCTATCGAGATTATTGTGTGGTTTTACCTCTGCTGTATCAAGTGTTTCTTGCATTTCTAAAACAAACCACCCGGAGTGAGTGCCTCCCAGTCCACAGGCCCTGGGTTGGCGACCTGGACAGGACGCGCACGGGTGCAGGGTCCCTGCCAGAGCCCAGGCCCAGGGTCCTGCAGGAGAGAGCGTCCCGTGGTGAGGGCACCCTGCAGCCACACACTTCCCTCAGGGCATTTCTGGTAGGGTTTTTAATGGCCTTTATCTCTTTAGATGAAGGCAGATATGCCCTATAGAACATTTGGAAAACACAGGGAAGCTTGAGGAAGCAGAAGTCACCAGCCCCCCCCCAGCTGGTGTCTGGTGAGGTCTGGAGCAGGCACAGCCGCACCGCACGGCAGCTTTCTGGTGCCTAATTTCTCATCACGTTTGATGCGTTTTCTCTTTTAAAAATGAGATTGTAGCAGTTCAGGTGTTTGATTCTATGGATGTGTCATATCATTTAACAAACACATTAAATTTGTTAATTTATGTTAATAATATGACTTAGAAACTGAACAATAACCAAACAACAACTGGACTGAACGCCTCCCCCTATTTGTGGCTGTAAAACCACCTGCCGCTCAGCCAGCCGCGGCCTTGGCGCCTGGCTTTCTACAGTGAAGCGTCTGAGACGTCGTCTCTGGAGTGTGTTTCAGCTCTTTGCTGTTGTTGTTTAGCCTCTGAGTCGTGTGTGACTCTTGCGACCCCATGGACTGTATAGCCCGCCAGGCTCCTCTGTCCGTGGGAGTTCACAGGCAGGAATATTGGAGTGGGTTGCCGTTTCCTTCTCCAGGAACTTTGAGCTCTAATAGTCCATAAAACAATGGAAACATCCTGAATTAAGAAAGAAGACAAAAATTCTAAAAATAAATTTCAATCACTTTTATAGTTCAGTAAAGCATTTTTCCTCATTAAAAAAAAATAAACGGTGTTCCATTTTGTTTCTTTTCAACTTCCACCTGCAATAAGCTGTGTTTGGACCCTCTTCTTTGGGTGCAGCTCCGACTGCCTAAGGACAGGCAGCTGGAAGGCAAATGAGCAAGGCCAAGGATGTGGACGCGTAGGCGCTTGGTGGCGTCTTGGCACCCGATGGGGCTTTCTGAGTGAGAAGCCCCACTCCCGCCCTCTGCCCCAGACAGGGGCCCGGCAGCTCCGTCCGTCCCTCTGAGCTCTTCTCCCGGCCTCTGCACGCTGCTTCACGTGTCGCCGTGCACGCCTGTCGTCCCGCCTCGGCTGCCATGCTGCTCTTAGAGCCCCGTCCACAGCTCTTGGCGAGTCAGGGCCTCCTTGGTCGCCTGCCGCTCTTCTCACCTCTAATGACGCGCAAGACGTGCGGCAGAAAGTCCTTCCTCGGGTAAATCTTCACCTCTGCGGCTTTCATATTTAGTGCTTTTTCCATCTTTTTGTGCAGCTCTGCCCTCCTGGACTTGATTGGGCTGCTTGCTGGGAGGAACGGGGGCATGGGCTTCCTCAGCTCACGAAACCCACTTTATGTTTTGTTCTCCTGGATGCCGAGTCGTCTTTCTGGGTTCTCTTTCTGAAATTTCAGTTGGGGGGGCCTGGTGGCTCTCTTCAGGGCTGGGAGGGTCATCAGGTTGTAAACGTAACAAGGTCAGACTTCCACACTGAGCCTGGGGCTTGGGCCCCCATGACCCTGAGCAGCTGAGAGCCCGCAAACTGGGGGCCACTTTCACAGACATGGTTTGACGTTGGCTGACATGACGCGCTCTGGCGTAAAGCAGTCCTTCCCAGATCCGAGGGTGACCGTCTGCCCTGCGGTTGGTTGCTCTCCACCGAGTTGGCCATCGTATGTCTGGGCTGGAGAGCTTTTTTGCTAAGAGGCACCTTTGTTTGGTGAGGGGTCGCTTTATAAAAGTGTTTAAAAATTCAACGTTTTCATCTCAGAGAACTGCTCATTTTTAATGTGCTGGAGTTTTTTTTAAGTCATTTTCTGAAGATTGAGCAGTTTGGTTTTTCTCGTTAGATATTATTAAGCTGGCAGCATCATCCTTACATAAGTCTTTTCTGTCAGGGTGGGCCTGGAAGTGGAGTCACTGAGTCACGGGCTGTCACTATTTTAAGATCCCTAGTGGCTGTTGCCACGTTGCTTTCCAGAATCCCTGTGCCAGGGAATGTGGGCGTGTCGCCCCACCCCACCCACAGTGACCACGCCACCTTCCGTATCAGCAGATGAGACTTGCGGGGTGGGGGTCTGAGGGGGGTTCCCGGTCCCCGCTCACCTGGAAGCTGCTGGGAGGAGTGCTCCCGCCACTGCTTGTTGGGCGTGCGAGACGCCGTCCCCCAGCAGCTCTGCGTGTCCCCACAGCGTTTGAAGACATGCTCGAGAACCCGCTGAACAGCACTCAGTGGATGAACGACCCGGAGACGGGCCCGGTCATGCTGCAGATCTCCAGAATCTTCCAGACCCTGAACCGCACATAGGCCGTGCACTCCAGCTGCCTGGCCCGGAGGGCCTCTTCTTCCCAGCCCAAGGGGTGGGGAGAGTGTGCAGACCCCAGGGTGCCCCTGGGCTGGGGGAGGGTAGCAGGTGGGCCGGAGGGGACCCTGCCCTGGGTGTCGGGCGCTAGGGCCGCACTCCTGCCGCGATCTTACTGCTGAAAACCTCGGGCAGCAGCGTGCTCAGGACCCCCCCCCAGCTGGTGTCTGGTGAGGTCTGGAGCAGGCACAGCCGCACCGCACGGCAGCTTTCTGGTGCCTAATTTCTCATCACGTTTGATGCGTTTTCTCTTTTAAAAATGAGATTGTAGCAGTTCAGGTGTTTGATTCTATGGATGTGTCATATCATTTAACAAACACATTAAATTTGTTAATTTATGTTAATAATATGACTTAGAAACTGAACAATAACCAAACAACAACTGGACTGAACGCCTCCCCCTATTTGTGGCTGTAAAACCACCTGCCGCTCAGCCAGCCGCGGCCTTGGCGCCTGGCTTTCTACAGTGAAGCGTCTGAGACGTCGTCTCTGGAGTGTGTTTCAGCTCTTTGCTGTTGTTGTTTAGCCTCTGAGTCGTGTGTGACTCTTGCGACCCCATGGACTGTATAGCCCGCCAGGCTCCTCTGTCCGTGGGAGTTCACAGGCAGGAATATTGGAGTGGGTTGCCGTTTCCTTCTCCAGGAACTTTGAGCTCTAATAGTCCATAAAACAATGGAAACATCCTGAATTAAGAAAGAAGACAAAAATTCTAAAAATAAATTTCAATCACTTTTATAGTTCAGTAAAGCATTTTTCCTCATTAAAAAAAAATAAACGGTGTTCCATTTTGTTTCTTTTCAACTTCCACCTGCAATAAGCTGTGTTTGGACCCTCTTCTTTGGGTGCAGCTCCGACTGCCTAAGGACAGGCAGCTGGAAGGCAAATGAGCAAGGCCAAGGATGTGGACGCGTAGGCGCTTGGTGGCGTCTTGGCACCCGATGGGGCTTTCTGAGTGAGAAGCCCCACTCCCGCCCTCTGCCCCAGACAGGGGCCCGGCAGCTCCGTCCGTCCCTCTGAGCTCTTCTCCCGGCCTCTGCACGCTGCTTCACGTGTCGCCGTGCACGCCTGTCGTCCCGCCTCGGCTGCCATGCTGCTCTTAGAGCCCCGTCCACAGCTCTTGGCGAGTCAGGGCCTCCTTGGTCGCCTGCCGCTCTTCTCACCTCTAATGACGCGCAAGACGTGCGGCAGAAAGTCCTTCCTCGGGTAAATCTTCACCTCTGCGGCTTTCATATTTAGTGCTTTTTCCATCTTTTTGTGCAGCTCTGCCCTCCTGGACTTGATTGGGCTGCTTGCTGGGAGGAACGGGGGCATGGGCTTCCTCAGCTCACGAAACCCACTTTATGTTTTGTTCTCCTGGATGCCGAGTCGTCTTTCTGGGTTCTCTTTCTGAAATTTCAGTTGGGGGGGCCTGGTGGCTCTCTTCAGGGCTGGGAGGGTCATCAGGTTGTAAACGTAACAAGGTCAGACTTCCACACTGAGCCTGGGGCTTGGGCCCCCATGACCCTGAGCAGCTGAGAGCCCGCAAACTGGGGGCCACTTTCACAGACATGGTTTGACGTTGGCTGACATGACGCGCTCTGGCGTAAAGCAGTCCTTCCCAGATCCGAGGGTGACCGTCTGCCCTGCGGTTGGTTGCTCTCCACCGAGTTGGCCATCGTATGTCTGGGCTGGAGAGCTTTTTTGCTAAGAGGCACCTTTGTTTGGTGAGGGGTCGCTTTATAAAAGTGTTTAAAAATTCAACGTTTTCATCTCAGAGAACTGCTCATTTTTAATGTGCTGGAGTTTTTTTTAAGTCATTTTCTGAAGATTGAGCAGTTTGGTTTTTCTCGTTAGATATTATTAAGCTGGCAGCATCATCCTTACATAAGTCTTTTCTGTCAGGGTGGGCCTGGAAGTGGAGTCACTGAGTCACGGGCTGTCACTATTTTAAGATCCCTAGTGGCTGTTGCCACGTTGCTTTCCAGAATCCCTGTGCCAGGGAATGTGGGCGTGTCGCCCCACCCCACCCACAGTGACCACGCCACCTTCCGTATCAGCAGATGAGACTTGCGGGGTGGGGGTCTGAGGGGGGTTCCCGGTCCCTGCTCACCTGGAAGCTGCTGGGAGGAGTGCTCCCGCCGCTGCTTGTTGGGCGTGCGAGACGCCGTCCCCCAGCAGCTCTGCGTGTCCCCACAGCGTTTGAAGACATGCTCGAGAACCCGCTGAACAGCACTCAGTGGATGAACGACCCGGAGACGGGCCCGGTCATGCTGCAGATCTCCAGAATCTTCCAGACCCTGAACCGCACATAGGCCGTGCACTCCAGCTGCCTGGCCCGGAGGGCCTCTTCTTCCCAGCCCAAGGGGTGGGGAGAGTGTGCAGACCCCAGGGTGCCCCTGGGCTGGGGGAGGGTAGCAGGTGGGCCGGAGGGGACCCTGCCCTGGGTGTCGGGCGCTAGGGCCGCACTCCTGCCGCGATCTTACTGCTGAAAACCTCGGGCAGCAGCGTGCTCAGGCGCGCCTCCAGCCTCCGACAGTGTTTACAGACAAGGCCGTCACCCCAGGAAGGGGTCGCCTCCCTCCAACACCCCCCTGGGCTCTTGAACCGCTACTTGAATTGACCGTAGGCGCTGCTTGTAGAGTCCACTTGTTATTTGAAACAAGGCATGTTTCAATCCAAAGTGTTACCGTCAAAGGTACTAACTTGAGTAGAATTCACAGATGACTTCTCTTTAATGAATAAATTCCCCTTTTCCAACTCTGTGTCTCTGTCTGGTTTCAGCCGGGGAGGAGGGACACGCGTCCTGGCGATGCTCTCGTTACCACCGAGAGCACGCTCACTGCCTCCCCTGGGGTGCTCGTCGTGGCCACCTGCACACTTTCTTGGCCAGATCTCATGGCTTTCTGGGGGTTGAGAGACCGCGTGTCCCTGTCTCTGGGGCGGGAGCTGAGCACCAGAGTTGATTTGCTCTTCCCGTCCCTGGCTGCTTTTTTAAGGATGTAAACACTCTCTGTGTTTTTAAATGAGAAGCTGACCAGCCATGCCGTCTGGGGGCTGGCCTGGTGCACAGTGTGGACGTGGGCCTCATACCCCTCAGGGCGCCTTCTTTCCTGGCAGGTGGTCAAGGGGACCCCTTCATAAGCAATGCATGCAGGGATCAGAGCCCGTTTTCAGACCCCCGTGCGCCGCCAGAGCTGCCAGCCCGTGTGTTTTGGTTGATGAGATCCTGTCCCTTGGATCCCCCTGGACAGCCAGCCCTCCTGAGACACGATTCCCACGCTGCTGTTCCAGGTTGGGAGAGCGGGGACCGTGACAGCTCGGTGTCTCCTGGGCACTGAAGGCCCACCTGGGCTCTTGTTCCTGTGAAGTATCCTCCATGGGGGGCCCTGAGCTGTGGCTGCCCCAGGCCCACTGCACTGGACGTCCAAGATGAGCCGGCCCGTGGCCCTACGGTCTGACACCCTTCACTGTGGTTCCTGGAGGGCTTTTTCTTCCCGTGAGCCCCATGTGGGTCTCAAGTGGCACCTGGCAGTGTGGGAAAGATGCCCAAGGGGAGGCCTCGGCAGTGGGGCCTGTGGTCCAAGGTGCCTGGTGTGGGAGGTGGGGCACTGCCCACGGGCGGCCTTGCTACTGTGCAGCCAAGGCCACTCACCACCAGACTGAGCCAGGCTGGGTGGGAGGCATGGCAGGGCGGGCGGCAGGGCTTTGCATCCCTTGGACTTACGCTCCCGCTATAACAAAACCACTGCGGACAGTGACTGCAGCCATGAAATTAAAAAACGCTTGCTCCTTGGAAGGAAAGCTACGACAAACCTAGACAGTGTATTAAAAAGCAGAGACATCACTTTACCAACAAAGGTCCATGTAGTCAAAGCTATGGTTTTTCCAGTAGTCATGTACGGATGTGAGAGTTGGACCATAAAGAAGGCTGAGTGCCAAAGAATTAATGCTTTCAAATTGTGCTGGAGAAGACTTGAGAGTCCCTTGGACTGCAAGGAAATCAAACCAGTCAATGCTAGGGGAAGTCAACTCTTGACTATTCATTGGAAGGACCCATGCTGAAGCTGAAGCTCCACTACTTTGGCCCACCTGATGTGAAGAGATGACTCATTGGAAAAGACCTTGATGCTGGAAAAAAATGAGGGCAGGAAAAAGGGGTGACAGAAGATGAGATGGTTAGATAGCATCACTGACTCAATGGACATGAATCAGACACGTGTACCTGCTTTAACCATCGAGGAACAGAATGCCTTTAACCATCACACACAGTCACAGTGGTTCAGGCTTCCAGGAAGGAGCCCAGAGCCTTTGTGGATTTGGTTTCAGACGGTTCCTGCTTCAGTGAGAACTTGAATTTTCTGAACTGCATCAGACTCAAGGTCATCACCGGCTGACCTCAAAACAGTATCTGGTAGCCTCTGCCATCTGCAGCCTTATGGTCTCAAAGTCTGCTGGTAACTGAATTTCAGACCCCAACCCTCATTGGAAAAGACCCTGATGCTGGGAAAGATTGCGGGTAGGAGGAGAAGGGGACCACAGAGAACGAGATGGTTGGATGGCATCACCAAGCCAGTGGACATGAGTTTGAGTGAACTCCGGGAGTTGGTGATGGACAGGGAGGCCTGGCGTGCCGCGGTCCGTGGGGCCGCAAAGAGTCACACGCAACTGAGCAACAGCAACCCATCCCAGCACCCTCCCTTCTTGCCAGCTCCGCCCCTGATTCCTGACGACAGCTGATGAAAATTTGCGGGGTTTGCTTTTACAAGCTGCCCCCATTTTGCAGTCCGGGGAACACAATTCAAGCAATTCTTGAATCTCCAGGCGATGGTCCTCAGTTCAGTTCAGCCGCTCAGTCGTGTCTGACTCTTTGCGACCCCATGAATTGTAGCACGCCAGGCCTCCCTGTCCATCACCAACTCCTGGAGTTTACCCAAACTCATGTGCATCGAGTTGGTGATGCCATCCAGCCATCTCATCCTCTGTCGTCCCCTTCTCCTCCTGCCCCCAATCCCTCCCAGCATCAGACTCTTTTCCAGTGAGTCAACTCTTCTCATGAGGTGGCCAAAGTATTAGTTTCAGCTTTATCATCAGTCCGTCAAAGAACACCCAGGACCGATCTCCTTTAGAATGGACTGGTTGGATCTCCTTGCAGTCCAAGGGACTCTCAAGAGTCTTCTCCAACACCACAGTTCAGAAGCATCACTTCTTCGGCGCTCAGCCTTCTTCACAGCCCAACTCTCACATCCATACATAACCACTGTAAAAACCATAGCCTTGACTAGA
>SJYT01041370.1:571385-584382 GCA_006410635.1 Cephalophus harveyi
GCAAGGAAGCCCCTTCAGTCAGTGGACAAGCTGCTGCTCAGGGTTTGGACCCCTGAGAGCAGGGCCAGGTGTGCGGAGGATCCAGCATGAGAAGCAGGAACGGGGAGGCGAGGGGCTTCACCTTCAATGTCCTGCTTGCCTGACAGGCTTCCCCAGGAGTCCCTTCTGTTCATCCCCGTGCTGCGCAGCTTTGCCATGTGGAGGTGGCTTTGACAGCTCCGTGGGAACCGTCAGAAGGAATCAGGACGTTGGGTGGAGGCTGTTTTTCCAGGCCATGAATCTTCATGGTTGGTTATTAGCGAGGGTTCCTTAGAGCTTCGAGCTCACACCACCCATACTACTGCTACATGGCCAACGTGGAGACCCAGTGTCGTTTCCAACTTTGGGAGCTTGGTGTGAGGAGTAGGGAGAAGGCAAGGAGGCCAGAGAACCTCCTCTGCTCGCCTGTGAGCACCTCCTCCTGGTGCAGGGCTGGTCAGAGGTCACCTGCTGCTCCAGGACCTGGGTCCCGCCCCTCTAGGGCTCCGGGTTGGAGGAGGACTTTCTCTTCAGAAGGTCGAGTCAGGGAACCCACGGGGCTCTGGACAGGCGAGTCCCTGAAGTGTTCTTACGGGGATAGCTCCCCGTACCGAGGCCCTGGAGGCCCCGGCTGGTGCTGCCTGCCTCTGTCCCTGTTCGCGCCGCTGAGCTTGTTGAGCGAGTGAGGACTCCCACCCCGATCTGGGGACTTGGGAAGCCCAGCGTGCTTGCTCTTCCTTGGGAGGAGTGCCTATGGGGTTCCCAGTGGGCGGATCCTCCCCGGGCCTGGATTCGGCCACGCCCCTTAAGACCACGCCCGGGCACGCCCACCAGGCCACACCCACCTGGACCACGCCCACCGGGCCACCCTCGCCCTTTCCCCAGCCCAGTCTATAGCGCCAGGTTTTCCCCTACCCGGGTTTTAATGAGACTGAGTGCTCCCGCTCTCCAAGGACTGACCAGTCCAGAGCCTGGTCTCAACCCTCCAAAGAGAAAGTCCTCACCCACCATACCGGGCCTATCCTCTGGCACGCGGAGAGGTGGCCTGGCCACTGCAGCAGGGGCAGAAGGGCCGGGGCTCACTCTCAGCAGGTGGGGGGCAGTGTTTGCTGTGCCCATTCTAGGACCAGCTGGCCCTGGTGGCACTCAGGAAACACTGATGGGACAGCTGGCCCGGCAGCACGTGGGGGTCGTCCGAAGGCTAGGGGAACCTGGAGTCTGCTTGTTGCCGGGTTACAGCCCTGGCTGGGTGGGTATGGAGGGTGGGCTTCCTCAGGCCCAGCTGTGGCCTCTGCTCCCAGGCCCTGTGCCCTCGCTGCCCCGTGCTGGGTGCTCCACCTCCCCTCCACACCCGGGTACCCTGACAGGCTGCCCCTTCTGCTGTGACTCCCTGTGGGTGTATGGAGGGGGCAGGCCTGGGCTGGGGAAGGATGTGGGCCTGGCATTGGTGTCTGGAAGGCTGCAGGCTTCAGAGGAACTGTGTTTTTCAAGCAGGACCCCCCCTTAGGCGATCCTGAGCTGTCCAGACCTCCAAACTAATCAAAGGGCACCTTCCAGGGAGATGGGGTGCCCAGGGCACCCCGCCCACCCTAGGCTTTCCTAGCTTTAGGGACCAGGTTGGGTTGGGTGTGGCGGCTGCAAAGATGCTTTCCGTGCTGACGCCTGGGGGGTGGCGGAATGCTGCTGGTGTTCAGCGCTCCCACCCGTGCTCTCTCTCTGAGAACTGGAATCCAGCACCTTCCTGCTTTGCCCAGGGACTGGGCATCGCAGCCCAGGCCGTGTGCCCCAGCCACAGCCCATGTCTGGCTGAGCGCAGGCAAGCAGGCATGCCCAGGTTTGAACCATGTGCCCCTGGGCCGCCACTGAGGGCGGCAGAGAGGTGCCTGGCCTGGCCGTAGACCTGGGACTGCAGCTCTCCTGGCTGGGTGACATGTGACATCACCTCTGACCTCTGCCCCTTCATCCTCGCTGCAGATGACTGCCTTGTCATGTTGGCAGTTGGAGCCCGGGGCCAGTCTTGGAGTCAAGAGGAACAGCCTTCCAGGCGGGAGGCTGTGTGTTCAGCTCCGCCTGCTGCAGGCTGACCCGCCTGGCGCGGGCGCCCCCTTTCCGACGACGACATCGGACAAGACCAGCACCTGGTTCCCCGGCCTGGCCTGCCCAGAGCCTGGCTCTGTCTCCCCAGAGGCCTTTCCTCTCAGTGTGACCAACGTGTACTCCACAGTGGCCCCACCCAGGCCCTGCGCACGTACGCACGTGTGTGCCGTCCAGCAGGAGCGCCGGGGCTGAGAGCGAGGTGTGTTGCCAACCTCCAGGCTCCCCCGTGCTGTCTTTCCAGTGACGCGGGGCCTCTGAGTGGCTCTGGACCCCGGGTGGGGACAGGGCCGGCCTTGCTGCCAAGGTCGCACATGGGATCGGGCCCCGGGCCAGGGACGTGGTATCTCTGGAAGCTGGGGACTGAGGCTGGGCAGGCTGAGTGGAAAGAGTCCCTGGAGAGCGGACAGGAAGCTGGGCACCGGATGACCCCCAGACAGGCCAAGACGGAGTTGCTTTCCTTCCAGAGAAGAGCCCCATGGGGTCCGTTTCAGGATTTCAGAAAAACCTGTGAGGCGCCTCAGAGTGGGTCCCCCACCTCTGTGGAGCGGGGTCTCTTACCCACCTGCGGCTCTTGCGTGAGCCGCAGTGTCACCGAGGTGGCCGCCGGGCCCGAGGCCGCGGGCGCCACCCTCTACTGGAGTGGGTTGGCAAGCCCTCCTCCAGGGAGTCTTCCCCATCCAGGGATCGAACCTGGGTCTCTTATGTCTCCTGCTTTGGCAGGCGGGTTCTTTACCACTAGCACCACCTGGGAAGCCCTGATACATTTCTAAGAGTGATACTTTAATACCGTCAAGCGGGGGTGTTGTGGTTTTGTCTCTACAAGTTTAGATGTGGAAGTAGTGAGACTGAGGGGCATTCATCATGGGCAGAAAAATGGCCTGAACCAGCAGGGGCTTCTGGGGTGCTTCAGCTCACCCACCACGCCGGAGACTCCACCTCAGCTCCTGGGACCCTGTTCAGAGGCTGTAGGGGAATCCGCATGCAGCGTCCACTTGGGAGAGTGGGCTCAGGGCGAGCGGCCCTCTGTCCCTGGGGGCACCTGCAGGATATGATGCGACCCAGGGTTCCTAAGCCAACCAGGCATTTGGGACCCACATCCCCCACTTGGCCTGGTTGGGGGAAGGGGTGCTCTGTGGCAAAGGCATTGAATTGCCAGTGAACTAACACGGTTATTTTAAAAAGCTCACCTCAGCGCTTCCTTGGTGGCCAGGGGTAAGGAATTCACCAGCCGATGCAGGAGGCTGAGCTCAGTCCCTGGTCTGGGAAGGTCACACGTGCCGCAGGGCAACAAAGCCCTGCCCCACAAGTACGGAGCCGGTGCTCCGGAGCCCGGGAGCCCCAAGTCCTGAGCCAGAGCCCCAGCTACTGAAGCCGAGCGCCCGAGAGCCCATGCCCTGCACAAAGAGAAGCCCCTGCCTCGCCGCTAGAGAAGCCGCGCAGCAGTGAAGACCCAGCGCAGCCAAAAATAAATGAGTAAATAAAATTAACGGCTCAGCGAGTTAAGAAGTTCAGATGGCTCCACAGGACGCCTGGCAAGCAGTTCTGCCCAAGTCTTTTGGGATTGCGGGCAGCAGAGTGTGAAGGACTCGGGGGTGGTGGGGAGAGCGCGTGCTCAGAGGCCAGTGTCGCAGGAAGTGCTGGCCCTGGCCGGAGACACGGACCCCGTCATTGGGCTTGGGGGTGACAGAGGCTCGATCCATTCAAGGTGTCCCCACTGCCCCTTCCCAGTCCTGCCATGAGGGCTGGCACCCGGGGCTGGCGCAGGGGCTCCGTGGCCCATGATCTGCTGACCAGTGGGGAAGCAGCGTCCATGCACATCACAGCCCGATTGCATCGCAGCCTGGTGGTGGTGCTGGATGGGAGGGTCTGGGCAGCGTTGAGGATGGGGCGGGCTGGGGGCAGTGAGACCACCACGCCTCTGGTGGTCTCAGAGGAGCCAGGGCGGCATGTGGAGCCTGGGGTGTGTCCTGGGCTCACCTGTCCCCAGGAGGTGGACAAGGGGACAGCAAAGGGCAGAGTCAGGGTGGACAGGCTAATCCCAAGAGGGGTCCTGGAGGACAAGGAGCAGACGGCTTCTCCCAGGGGAGGAGGGGCGACGGCACGTGGCAGTGGTTTGCGGTCCTTCTTGGCCCAACCCTCCCGACAGGCTCTCCCTGCCTCTATCGCAAGGGGGAGATTAACTGTTAATTAATCTAGCTTAAATTGAATTAGCACTTCTCCCTGGGGGACTGTCCACGAATGGAGGGTCGGGAGGCCAGGCGTCTTAGGCTGAGTGCTGGGGTGTGCGGTGTGTGCTGGATGGCCAGGTCCCGGTCAGCCACGGTTGTCACTCGAGTGTCCCCAGGACTCTCCCAGAGGTTGACCAGCTGTGGGATCCTCAGGTCCAGTTAGTACGTGGATGGGACCGCGTGGCAGCACCCCCCATGCTGGGTCTGTGCCCCTTCGCTCTCCTAGGGGGCTCCCCCTGCACTTGCGGTTTGTGCCCAGCTGCCCACTAGCCACGGTGAGCAGGCCATCCTGCCAGGCCTGCCCAGAGGTTCTCACGGGCGCTGAATGGATGGTCCGGCAGTGAAGCCCCGGGTCAGGTGGCCCGCGGGGGCCGTGGCCGTCAGCTGGGGAGGTCGGGTGCCTGCAAGGGTGTCCCAGCAGGAAGCGGCATGCTACAGGCCAGCAGAAGGGTGGACAGGACCGAGTGCCTGGCGCAGAGCGGGTGGGCAGAGAGCTTGGCAGGGCTGGCCTTGGGGCTCCCTCCAGCCTTGAGGGGTTCTCTCGAGAGCAGGGGAGCCCAGAAGCTGAGCTGGGGCTGGTGGGGCTGGTCTTGACGCTGTGGCTGCACAGCTGGGCCCTGGTCTTGCTTTGTCCTTTTCATTAATAGATGTTATTTTTTGGTGGTGTTGTGCTTGTGTGGGGGGCTGCAGTCCATGGGGTCGCTGAGAGTCGGACACGACTGAGTGACTTCACTTTCACTTTTCACTTTCATGCATTGGAGAAGGAAATGGCAACCCACTCCAGTGTTCTTGCCTGGAGAATCCCAGGGACGGGGGAGCATGGTGGGCTGCCGTCTATGGGGTCACACGGAGTCGGACACGACTGAAGTGACTTAGCAGTAGCAGTGTGCTTGTGTGCTAAGTCATTTCAGTCATATCCAACTCTTTGTGACCCCATGGACTGTAGCCCGTCAGGCTCCTCTGTCCAGGGGATTCTCCAGGCAAGAATGCTGGAGTGGGTGGCCATTCCCCTCTCCAGGGGATCTTCCCAAACCAGGGATCGAACCTGTGTCTCCTGTTTTGCAGGCAGATTCTTTACCCCTGAGCCACCTGGGAAGCCCACAGTGTGGTTTCAGGTTCACAGAGGGGAAGTACAGTGTTCTCATGACCTGCCCCCGGCAACCAGTGTCCCCTTTTAACACCCTTTTAACACCTCACTGTAGTGCAGTGCGTGTGTTCCAGCTGAAGCCCTGTTAGTGCGTTGTTATTAACTAAACCCCACCGTTGTTAGGATTCACTCTTGATGGTGCACATTCGGTGGGTTTTGACAAATACATAACGACATGTACCCAGGCTTCCCCAGTGGCTCCGTGGTAAAGAACCTGTCTGCAGAGCAGGAGACGAGGGGTACGTGGGTTGAGTCTGGGTCGGGAAGATTCCCTGGAAGAGGAAATGGCAGCCCACTCCAGTACTCTCGCCTGGGAAATTCCACCGACAGAGGAGCCTGGCGGGCTGCAGTCCATGGTGTTGCAAAGAGTCGGACACGACTGAGCAGGCACGGGGTGCAATCCACTATTATAATACTGCACAGAGGGACTTCGCTGGTGGCTCAGTGGTTAAGAATCTGCCTACCAATGCAGGGGACAAGGGTTCGATCCCTGATTCAGGAAGAGCCCACATGCCGAGGAGCAGCTCAGTCCAAGTGCCACAACCACTGAGCCTGTGCTCTAGAGCCCATGAGTGAGCAGGCAGCTGCTGAAGCCCGTGTGCTTGGAGTGCAGTGAGAGGCCACCGCAACGAGCAGTCCGCACACCGAAACTAGAGAGTAGCTCCCCGCTCGCCGCAGCCAGAAAGAAAGCCCACGCGCAGCAGTGAAGACCCAGCGCAGCCGGAAGGAGATAAACACGGTTAAAAGATCGCACCACTCGGAGTAGCTTCACTGCCCTAAACGTCCCGCGTGCTCCCCCTGCTCGCGCCTCCCTCCCTCCCTCCTGCTGGCAAGTGCCGGTTTCTCACCTGTCTCCACAGTTTTCCAGAGTGTCATATAGTTGGAAAGTGTAGCCTTTCCAGATTGGCTCCTCCCACCGACCCATGTGCGTTGCAGTCTCCTCCACGTCTTTTCGTGGCTCAATACCTCATTTCTTTTCAGTGCTGAATAATAGGCCACTGTCTGGGTGGATCGGTTTATTCATTTACCTCCTGAAAAGGGCATCTTGGTTGCTCCCAAGTCTTATCACCTAAGAATAAGGGTGCTACAAGCATCCATGTAGGGATTTTGTATGACAGGAGTTTCCAGCTCTTTTGGGTAAATAACCAGGAGCATGCTTGCTGAATCCGTGTCAGTTTCATTAAGCGGGAGTTGGGGGGTGGGGGCGATGGGTGTTGTTTGGGCATTGATGGAGGTGGAAGGGGCAGGCCGCCTCCAAGCTACCCTGCCCTCGGCATCCTGGTCTGGGAGATTGGGGGCACCTCTGTCCCCCAGCTTTGGCCCCCCCTTCCCAGCTGGTGCCTGGTCTCCTCTCCCTGAGCGCTGCTGGGAGGGGCGGTGGGCAGGCCACATCTTGGCATAGGTGCTCTCCGCCAAGGACACTGTCGGTGCCATGTGGGGTATGTGTCAGTCTTCACGGGGGTCAGGAAGCCCTGAGCACCTGCCCACACCCCCAGCACCACCCTCGGAGCCGTCTGGTCCAGGCAGGGGTGTCGGGGGCCAGGTGTCTCCGTCAGAAGGACCCTGGCGCAGGTGGCATCTCTCACACGGGCTGACTGATGGGGGAGGCCCCCCCCCCATCCCACTGAGAAAGTCGCGATGCTTCCTGCCTGCAGCAGCCAGACCTCCTCGAACCTGTCACCACACCTCGCGATTGGAGTGTGAACGAGGTTCAGTTACATCATGACATTCACCCACAGGTGGCCGGAGGGCCGTTCCTGTGACGGCACCCACCCGGCCTGAGGACCACCTGCACAGGACACGTGACTTGATCTTTAGTTTTCCGTCCTGTCAATCAGATTCCATTGCACCGTCAGGACGTTTGGGCAGCAGGACAGGGCACTCGCTGCCTCAAGGACTCCAGGGGGAGCGGCTGCTGCTCCTTCGGTCCCAGGAACAAAGGGTTTTCCCCTTTTCTGTCGGAAGCGTTTTCCAGTGAGTTAAAGATGCCGGATGAGATAGGATGCCCTCGGCAGCCGCTCTGAAGTCCAGATTCCGCCACTTTGGAACCGGCCTCCTGAACACAAGGCCATGGGCTCCTGAGCCAAGACCATCACCGCCCTTCACGCAGGCTCCGGGGTTCCGGCTGCCCCGCAGACCAGCTGGGCTCTAGGTGCTGTTCATGTTCTCGTTTTTTGTTTCACGTTTTAGGTTTCTGCCACGAAGATAATTTCTTTAACAGTGAAGGATGTTTAAAATTCCCTTCCTCTTTTCTTTTTTAATGGAAGTAAGGCTTACACTCAGGAAGTGGTGTGTGGCACCCACATGTACACCACGCCGACGGATGGCCTGGGGCTTTCACCCGGATTGTCAAGCGGGACAGACCTGCCCCCACTCGCAAGCACAGCCCCTGAGCCGCCCCACCGAGTAAACAGACGGCGAAGCAGCAACAGGAAGAGACGTTTCTGTCTCCACGAAGAAAGTCCCAGTACCTGGGCAGGAATGTGTTGGTCCACCCTGTGAGTGAGGGGGAGTCAGGAAACAGGAAACTGTACCTTTGAGCTCAAGTACGATACAATGAAGACAGTGAGAACTCGCTTCTATGATGCGTTTCTGCTTTTCAGTTTTTTAAGATGTATTTATTCGTGGCTGTGCTGCGTATTCGTTATGCACGGGCTTTTCTCCGGTCGCGGCAAGCCGGGGCTGCCCTCTTGCTCTGCTGCGTGGGCTTCCCACTGCATTGACTTCTTGCTGCGCAGCCCAGGCTGAGTAGTTGTGGTTCGCAGGCTTAGCTGCATCGCAACGTGTGGGATCTTCCTGGGCCAGGGATCGTACCGTGTCGCCTGTATTGCCAGGCAGGTTCTTGGCCACTGAACCACCAGGGAAGCCCTCTGCTGAGTCCTGATTCCCACATCATAAAAGCCACTCTCTCAAAGTGCACAGTACAGTGGTTTTTAGTGCGTGACCATCAGCACTTCCAGCACATTCTTAGTGAAAGTCACTCAGTCGTGTCTGACTCTTTGCGACCCCCTGGACTGCAGCCCGCCAAGCTTCTCTGTCCATAGAATTCTCCAGGCAAGAGTGCTGGAGTGGGTTGCTGTTTCCTCCTTCGGATGATCTTCCCAACCCAGGGATGAAGCCCAGGTCTCCCACACTGCAGGCGGATTCTTTACCATCTGAGCCACCAGGGAAGCCCATAGTCCCCCAGCACATTCTCATCACCCCCAAAACACACCCGCACCCATTGACTGTCACTTGCCCCTGCCCATCCAGCCCCTGCAGGCTGCACTGTGTCTCTGGGTTTGCCTGATCTGGACATTTCACATCAATGGAATTGATGCTGAAAGCTTGGCCTCCAGGCACCGGTGCCAAACTGAACCTCAGAGACAGAGTTTGGGGCAAAGCAGAAAAGAAGAGCTTTGCTGCTTTGCCAGGCAAAAGGGGCCACAGCGGGCTCATGCCCCTCGAAACTGTGTACCCCAACCTGGGGTTTCATGGCAATGGCTCAAGGGGAGGGGGTGCTGATATTGATCAGGGTGTGCAGGGCCTTCATTCCCTGAGTCTGGCCCCGGGTGATCTCCTGAGGAGCTTCTGTGGTTATCGACTCATGACCTTCTCTCTGGAATGAGGAAGGCTTCATGGTAGTTAACATGGCCTGTCTGTTGAGGGTTTTCTGCAGGAGAGCTGAAGGGCTCTGTTGAGTGTGTCCCTTGAGGCAGAACCAGGACCCTGCCCTGAGGCTGCAGGGCTGTGTCTGCCCCTCCCTTCTCTCTGCATTCCCTCCCTTCCTTGATCAGTGCCCTTTGGCGCTCAGGGAAGGTTCTGGAGGCTGAAGCTTATTCCCTGCCAACAAGAAATGGGGACACAGAAAAGCTCTTGTGCCCAGGAGCCCCCCAGGGTCCTCTCGGTTTCAGAATCGCACGCTCCAGGGCCTCTCGTGTCTGGCTTCTCTCACTCAGCATCATGTTTTCGAGGTTCATCTGCGTTGCAATGCCCGTCAGAGCCTTTTATGGCTGAGTGATATTCCATCGTGTGGATGTACTGCGTTTACCCACAACCACCCAATGGGGGGCATCTAAGCCGTTTCCTCCCTTTGGCTGCTGGGAACACAGCTGCTCTGAGCAGGTATGTGCGTGGCGTGTGGTCTGTAGGGCTCTGAGGCTGGGGTGCCTCTCTAGGTTAACTCTCCCTTTATTTCGGTAAAAGGGATTATTTTATTTTGGTAAAGAAGAGGCAGCTGCCAAGTCAATAAAAAGGTTAACGCTGCCTTTTCTTCAGACTGAGTTCTCAGGGGCTCAGCGTAACGTGGTCACTGCCATCGCCTGGCCATTGTCTTAGGTCCTAGTTCCAGATGATCAGGCTGACGCTTGGTTTCCTACTCTGCGCTCCGTATTTCCCTGAATATAGCTGACATTTCACTCGGAGTGTGCATGGGGGCGACTTGGGGGGCTCATCAAGAGAATCAATGTGAATAAGGAAAAAATGAGGGGAGCTTGGGACTTGTGAGAGCCTTGGGGGAAAAGTAGGCAAAGAAACAGAAAGGAGCAGGCATAACCCCCAAGGGCGGTCATTTCTGTTCCTAAGGGTGTGGGAGGGCCTTTGGGTCAGCTGGGGTGGTGGGGGAAGAAGCCTCAGGAGCAGTTTGGGAGGACGTAGGTCCCAGTCCAGTACTCTGCTAGCCTGAGGCACCCAGTGCTGGACGGAGTTTCCACCTTTCTTTCCGGGCTGGACTCTGAAGGACCAGGTGCGGCCGGGCGTCCTCAAGCTCTGAGCTGGTGGGTCACTGATTAAAGCAGAAAGGAAAGCAACAGGAAAAAACCCAGCAAAGCTAGGGATCAGTGTTTTTGAAAGTAAAATCAACAAGACTTGTGCTAGACTAACCAAGAAAAAAAAAGAGAACTCAAATCAACAAAGGCATAAGTGAAAAAAGAGAGGTTACAACAGATACCACAGAAATACAGAGACTCATAAGAGACTACTATAAACACGCTCCCACAGGCGAAATAGCCTAGAGCTAAAGGAATAAATTCCCAGAAACATATAGCATGCCAAGACTGAATCATGAAGAAAGAGAAAATCTAACTAGACCAATAAGGATGAAAGAGATTGAGTCATCAAGTTTCCCAACAGGACTTCCCTGGTGGAACAGTGGTTAAGAATCTGCCTGCCAATGCAGGGGACACGGGTTCGATCCCTGGTCCAGGGGGATCCCACATACCTCAGGGCAGCTAAGCTTGCATGCCACAGTTACTGAGCCTGAAGGCTCGAGAGCTCGAGGTCCACAACAAGAGAAGCCACCGCCGCGAGAAGCCGGTGCACCGCAGCTGGAGAGCAGGCCCCGCTCGTTGCAACTAGGGAAAGCCTGTGCAGCAACAAAGACCCCACACAGCCAATAAATAAGTAAACAAAAAATTAAAAAATCTCCCAACAAAGAAAAGCCCAGTCCCAGATGGTTTCACTGGTGAATTCTACCAAGTCTTTAAAGAAGAATCAAATTCCTCCAAAAACTTTTAGAGGGGTGAATTCTCTCATGTTCATCTCACAAGGGCAGCATTATCTTGATAACAAAGCTGAAAAAGGGCACTGCAAGAAAAGAAAACTATAGACTTATATCCGTGAAGAATATGGATATAGAGATTCTCAACAGGGGACTAACAATAGCACGTTAAAGGATCGCACACCACAATCAAGTGGGATTCATCCCTGGGATGCAGGATGGTTCAAAATATGTAACTCGAGAAATGTGATAAAATGCATTAATAGTAAAAGGTAAAATTACATGAGTATTTCCATACATGCACACAAAGAAAGCATTTGACAAAATTCAACATACTTTTATGTCAAAGTCTCCACAAATTTGGTATAGAAGGAATTTAAGTTAACATAATACAGGGCATATATGACAATCACAGGTAACATCACAGAGGTGAAAGGCTGAGAGCTTTCCTGCTTTTCTTTTTTTTAAGAAAGTCTTTATTTTGTTTTGGTGGCTCAGCATGTAGGATCTGTTTCCCAATCAGGGACGGAACCTGCACAAAGGCCCGCAACGGGAGGAGCAGAGTTGCAACCACTGGACTGCCAGGGAAGCCCCTCCGTTGAAGATCACAGACCATGGACCCATCCTCTGCTGCCTCCTCCCCCTGTTGTCATCAATCTTTCCCAGCATCACGGTCTTTTCTAATGAGTCAGCTCTTTGCATCAGGTGGCCAGAGTATTGGAGCTTCAGCTTCAGCCTCAGAAAGGATGAGATGATTAGATGGCATCATGGACTCTTTGGACATGAATTTGAGTAAGCTTCAGGAGACAGTGAAGGATGGAGGAGCCTGACGTGCTGCAGTCCATGGGGATGCAGAGTCGGACACGATTTAGTGACATGATCCAGCTATCTCACTTCTGGGCACATATCTGAAGGACATGAAATTACTATCTCAAACAGATATATGCCCCCTTCAAGTTCATTGCAGCAGCATTCAAAATATCTAAGACACAAAAACAACCTAAGCATGGGTGAATAGAGGAAATGTAGTATATGACAAAGTGTATGAATAAGTAAGTAAGTAAAGTCGCTCAGTCGTGTCCGACTCTTTGCGACCCCATGGACTGTAGCCTACTAGGCTCCTCCCTCCATGGGATTCTCCAGGCAAGAGTACTGGAGTGGGTTGCCATTTCCTTCTCCAGGGGATCTTCCCAACCCAGGGATTGAACCCGGGTCTCCCGCATTCCAGGCAGACTCTAACCTCTGAGCCACCAGGGAAGCCCAAGTGTATGAATATCTCCATAAAAATGAGGAAATCCTGCCATTTATGACAACATGAACTTACGCTGAGGGTATTATGCTAAAGAAACATAAGCCAGAC
Organism: Cephalophus harveyi; assembly: GCA_006410635.1. Lineage (NCBI taxonomy): Eukaryota > Metazoa > Chordata > Mammalia > Artiodactyla > Bovidae > Cephalophus > Cephalophus harveyi. Next base: position 583,712 of record SJYT01041370.1, read on the forward strand.
AGACGGACAAGAACTGCATGATCTCACTTATATGTGGAATCTAAAAAAAATCAAACTCATAGAAAAAGAGTGTATTGGTGATTGGCAGAGGCTAGGGAGTGGGGGAAATGGGGAGATTTTGGTCAAAATACAGAAACGCATAGTTACAAGATGAATACATCTGGGGTGTGTAATGTACAGCACGCTGACTAATTAACAATACTGTATCACATATCTGGAAGTTGCTAGGAGACCAAATTGCACATGTTTTCACCACACACACACATAACTAGGTGACCTGATGGGTGCGTTAGGCAACCTTATTGTGGTCATCATCTCACAGTATTTACATATACACAGAACAAATTATCACATCGCATACCTTAAACTGACTCAATATTAGGTCATTTATCTCAATAAAACTCCACAAAATGATTTGCTAAACTTGAAAAAAAATTATACACTTTGACCAAGAGGGATTTGAGGCTGGTTCAGTATCCAAAAGTTATTAGTGTAAAGTACTACATTAACAGAATGAGTAAAAACACCACACATGATCATCTCCATAGCAAGATGGAGATCACACACCACACACACACCCCAAGCATTTGCTGAAATCCAACAACCTTTCAGTGTTACTGGTTGGGGCATAGACTTGGATTATGGTGATACTGAATGGTTTGCCTTGGAGA
>SJYT01041370.1:584764-602326 GCA_006410635.1 Cephalophus harveyi
CCACTCCATTTCTTCTGAGGGATTCCTGCCCACAGTAGTAGATATAATGGTCATATGAGTTAAATTCACCCATTCCAGTCCATCTTAGTTTGCTGATTCTTAGAATGTTGACGTTCACTCTTGCCATCTCCTGTTTGGCCACTTTCAATTTATCTTGATTCAGGGACCTAACATTCCAGGTTTCTATGCAATATTGCTCTTTACAGTATTGGACCTTGCTTCTATCACCAGTCACATCCACAACTGGGTGTTGTTTTTGTTTTGGTTCTGTCCGTTTATTGTTTCTTCAGTTATTTCTCCACTGATCTTCAGTAGCATATTGAGCACCTACCGACCTGTGGAGTTCATCTTTCAGTATCCTATCTTTTTGCCTTTTCATACTATTCATGGGGTTCTCAAGGTAACAATACTGAAGTGGTTTGCCATTCCCTTCTCTCGTGGGCCACATTCTTTTTTTTTTTTTTCGTGGGCCACATTCTGTCCGACCTCTCCACCATTATCCGACTGTCTTGGGTGGCCTGACATGGCATGGCTTAGTTTCATTGAGTTAGACAAGCTGTGGTCCGTGTGATCAGATTGGCCAGTTGTCTGTGATTGTGGTTTCCGCCTGTCTGCCCTCTGATGCCCTCTGTCAGTGCCTATCATCTTATTGGGTTTCTCTTACCTTGGACGTGGGATATCTCTTCATGGCTACTCCAGCAAAGCGCAGCCACTGCTCCTTACCTTGAACATGGTAAGGCGCTCCTTTCGGCTGCTCCTATGCTGTGCAGCCACCAACGCAGAGACATTGCTTTGCCAACAAAGGTCCATATAGTCAAAGCTATCGTTTTTCCAGTAATCATGAGTGGTTGTGAGAGTTGGACCATAAAGAAGTCTGAATGCTGAAGAATTGATGCTTTTGAACCACGGTGTTGGAGAAGATTAAAAAAAAATTAATTATTTTAATTAGGGGCTAATAACTTTACAGTATTGTAGTGGTTTTTGCCATACATTGACATGAATTAGCCATGGGTGTACATATGTTCTCCATCCTGAACCCCTCTCCCACCACCCTCCCCATCCCATCCCTCAGGGCCATCCCTGTGCAATGGCCCTGAGCACCCTGTCTCATGCATCAAACCTGGGCTGGCGATCTGCTTCACATATGATAATATTATTTCAATGCTATTCTCTCAAATCATCTCACCCTTGCCTTCTCCCACAGAGTGCAAAAGACTGTTCTTTACATCTGTGTCTCTTTTGCTGTCTCGCATATAGGGTCATCATTACCATCTTCCTAAATTTCATATATATGCCTTAGTATACTGTATTGGTGGAGAAGGAAATGGCAACCCACTCCAGTACTCTTGCCTGGAAAATCCCATGGATGAAGGAACCTGGTTGGCTACAGTCCATGGGGTCGCACAGAGTCAGATATGACTGAAGTGACTTAACATGGATGCAAATATATGCCTTAGTATACTGTATTGGTGGAGAAGGAAATGGCAACCCACTCCAGTACTCTTGCCTGGAAAATCCCATGGATGAAGGAACCTGGTTGGCTACAGTCCATGGGGTCGCACAGAGTCAGATATGACTGAAGTGACTTAACATGGATGCATGCATGTATTGGTGAAGGAAATGGCAACCCACTCCAGTATTCTTGCCTGGAGAATCCCAGGGACAGAGGAGCCTGGTGGGCTGCTGTCTATGGGGTCCGCACAGTGTTGGACACGACTGAAGTGACTTAGCAGCAGCGTACTGTATTGGTGTTTTTCTTTCTGACTTACTTCACTCTGTATAATAGTCTCCAGTTTCATCCACCTCATTAGAACTGATTCAAATGTATTCTTTTTAATGGCTGAGTAATACTCCATTGTGTATATGTACCACAGCTTTCTTATCCATTTGTCTGCCAATGGACATCTAGGTTGCTTCCATGTCCTGGCTATTATAAACAGTGCTGCGATGAACACTGGGGTACGTGTGTCTCTTTCATTTCTGGTTTCCTCGGTGTGTATGCCCAGCAGTGGGATTGCTGGGTCATAAGGCAGTTCTATTTCCAGTTTTTTAAGGAATCTCCACACTGTTCTCCATAGTGGCTGTACTAGTTTGCATTCCCACCAACAGTGTAAGAGGGTTCCCTTTTCTCCACACCCTCTCCAGCATTTATTGCTTGTAGACTTTTGGATCGCAGCCATTCTGACTGGTGTGAAATGGTACCTCATTGTGGTCTTGATTTGCATTTCTCTGATAATGAGTGATGTTGAGCATCTTTTCATGTGTTTGTTAGCCATCCGTATGTCTTCTTTGGAGAAATGTCTGTTTAGTTCTTTGGCCCATTTTTTGATTGGGTCGTTTATTTTTCTGGAATTGAGCTGCATGAGTTGCTTGTATATTTTTGAGATTAGTTGTTTGTCAGTTGCTTCATTTGCTATTGTTTTCTCCCATTCAGAAGGCTGTCTTTTTACCTTGCTTATAGTTTCCTTTGTTGTGCAGAAGCTTTTAATTTTAATTAGATCCCATTTGTTTATTTTTGCTTTTATTTCCAGTATTCTGGGAGGTGGATCATAGAGGATCCTGCTGTGATTTATGTCGGAAAGTGTTTTGCCTATGTTCTCCTCTAGGAGTTTTATAGTTTCTGGTCTTACGTTTAGATCTTTAATCCATTTTGAGTTTATTTTTGTGTATGGTGTTAGAAAGTGTTCTAGTTTCATTCTTTTACTAGTGGTTGACCAGCTTTCCCAGCACCACTTGTTAAAGAGATTGTCTTTTTGGAGAAGACACTTGAGAGTCCCTTGGACTGCAAGGAGATCAAACAGTCAATCCTAAAGGAAATCAATCCTGAATATTCATTGGAAAGACTGATGCTGAAGCTGAAGCTCCAGTACTTTGACCTCTTGATGCAAAGAGCTGACTCCTTAGACAAGACCCTGATGCTGGGAAAGAGTAAAGGCAGGAGGAGAAGGGGATGACAGAGGATGAGATATTTGGATGGCATCACCGACTCACTGGACATGAGTTTTAGCAAACTCCAGAAGATGGTGAAGGACAGGGAAGCCTGACATGCTGCAGTCCATGGGGTTGCAAAGAGTTGGACATGACTGAGTGATTGAACAATGTATGGCAAAACCAATACAATACTGTAAAGTAATTAGTCTCCAAAAAATAAATAAATTGATAAATTAAAAAAAAAAGTTATTTAAGCTTGGTTTTGGAGTCTTTGCAAGTTAACCAAGTTTAATACATTTCACCTGTGTTGAAGATTGTGTTCTTTACCACAGAATCTCTCATTTCCTCTTCTTTGCAAAGAAGCTTAATTTCTCTCATTGGAATACTTGGGAATTTAATCAACAGCTCCATCACCTTTTTCTCAATTCTACAACAAAAGTGTTTGTCTTTACATACATACACTGTGCAGATTAAAAACTTTTGCTCATTGTTCACATTACCTTTTACCATCTTGCATGCAACTTAGTTCAGAGAAGTTTCCAGGGCAGAGTTTAGCTCACACACACAATTACTTTTGAAAATATAATATCCAGGAAAAGAAACTTGAGGAAATGTTTATTCTTCTTTTGATTAGGTGAAGTTGTGATTCTTCTAGGACATGGCTACATTTTGTGCTTGAACAAGTAAAAACAAATTAAGAAATTCTACATGACACACTGGAGTAGTAACCTTATGAAAATTTCTACTGTTTTTGAGTGTGGCTTTCTCAATTTCCTTTTTCTTTGCTCCATCTTAGAGTGAATCAAAGGAAACCCCTGTGTTTGGAAAGACTTCTTCTTTTGAGTTGTCTTTAATATAGAGAGCTTTCTAATCTTAGCAGAATAGGCAAGATTAATGTTCAGTCTCAAGAATTTCTGAATATATTTCTTTATCCACAGAATAAACTGTGGGGAAAAAATTTAAGAGGTTGCTGAGGCTGCTGATTCTCTCCACTGCTGAACCACAAGAGATTTAACACACAATGGGCCAAGAAGAACCGCAAAACAAATGTGAGTATTTGTCTCCTTTCAGTTTTAAAGAAGCATATTTAATTATGACTAAGATTTTAAAATATGAATTGATGATAGTTGCAGTTATGAAGATTGAAGATGGTGATGGGGTGGAAATTGAAGAAAGTGAAAATTATTTTGGTGAAGAAGGGGGACATAGATTCAAACATTTGGGGTATTAGAAACTTCTTTATAAAATGTATACAGGGACAAGAGAGAGCACCAAGCATATTAAAAAATAAGATGAAAGAGAGTAATTTGGGAAAATTGTTTAAAGGAAAAAAAGAGAAGAGAGATACAGAAAACACCCTGACTGGGACAGCAGTGAACTTGAGGTTTTGACTTTATATCTTTTTGTACTCAAGTTCTACTCATAAATGGGTTTGTACTGTAAGAACATTGAAAAACACTTTTGAGAAATATATAGAATGAATGCAGAAATATATAATTTTGAAATTAATGTTTCATTTCATCTCATCACTCCACCCAAATTTTAATGGGGTCATGATATACAATGGTACTGAAAATCACATTTTTATGTAGCAATATGTTTTGAAGACTTCTTTCTGTTAATACATACATGTATACATGATTATTTTAATTGCTGTATAGAATTTCATCATATGGATTCACCATAATTTAGTGTCTCTGCTTTTGATGATATGCATACAAGTATTAGGTTTCAAGGTTTTTTTTTTTTTCTATTCCCAAAATTATTGCAGTGAATATTATTTTATAGAAATAAGTTTAATTGCTTCTATAGGCTTGAGCTCTAGAATTTAAATTGTGGCAAATGTAATGCATTTAAAATTTGATAAGTGTTCCTAACTTTATCTGTCTAAAATGCTTTCCAGTTTATAGTTCAGTAGTGGCATTTATTTCCTCACTGAGTGTTTATTTCCTGTAGGCCTTGCCACACTACATATTCTCAATTTACTTAAAAAAATTTGATTTATGACAAAACCATGCCATAATATTTTGGTTTACATGTCTCTGATTGAGCATGCTGTTTGTTAGTTTAATGGATTTTTGAAATAATTTCAGCAAATTAAATTTTCAGCAATTTTTCTGCTCAGATTTTTGCTCAGTTTTCAAAATGGTTTTAGAAATTCTTTATACAGCCTGGATATTAGCATTGTGATAAGATTTTTCTTCCATGTGTTTGTTGTATTTTAACATTTGTTTATAAATGAGCTTTGGTTTTTATGTACTACAATTATCAATTTTTAAAGATTTTGGGGTTTTGAGTCTGGTTAATAAAAAGCATGTTCCTAATCCCCCCAAAGAATCCTGAAGAAATACATTTTATTTGCAAATAAATATATTTAATTAATTAATTTATTTATCAGTGATCTCTAAAGTTGATTTATTCAGGGGAAATCTTTAAGCTCTCTTCCAGGTCTAAAATATTTTGGATGATCTCTTTCTAAGCTTTCTCTTTGGTGGCATTAGCTCCCTTATTTCTTGTGGCTGAGAAGATAACGTATTCATCTTTCTTTTTGTTTTAGTAGAAAGAGGCCGGCATTCCCAGCTGATCCCTTGGACCATTGCTATTTTTTTCATGTCACTTCTAAGTGCCTGTTTTATTGCAAATTGTGTGGGTAAGTTATTAGCAAAGTGGAATGCTCCTTGAATTATTCACTCGAAAAACTTTCAGAAAGTTACCCTAAACCTTTTGTTATCATGACCTTCTCCAACATACCAATCCAGAAAGGCCTCAGGGCTTGGATTTAATATTCAGAGCTACATATTTGACCTTCTGTTTTTTGATGATGCAGCCTTGAGCCAGGAAATGAACGATGGAACTTAGACCCGTTCCTATACACGGGAAGGTTGGAGACTGCGGTAAATCATTCTTCACTTTGGACCAGGATAACAAAGACCGCATCTTTCTAGAAAAGAATAACCAGAAAAAACCCCTCAAATTTCAGATGGACTGTAGTCTGGCTTTGAAAAGAAGAACAGCTGGAAGACTTCTTTCTGATATCAAGACATTGTATGAAGTTATTATAAAGTAATATAGTATAGGTGCAAGAATAAACAAATAGAGAAAGAATGTTGAGAGCTTTGTTACAGATCTGTATTTATGAACTCTATATAAAACAGGCTACCCACTTCAGTATTCTTGCCTGGAGAATCCCATGGACAGAGCAGCCTGGCTGGCTACATACAGTCTATGGGGTCATAAAGAGTTGGACAGGACTGAGCGACTAAACAACAACAAGCAAAATAAAACTGAAGGGAATTAAAAAAAAAACTGAAGGGAATAAATCAACTATCCTTCAATGAAAATTAATTAAAAAGTGAACAGAAGGGGATATTGCAGTTATAGGGAGAGAACAGTTTTGTTCAATTACTGTAGTAGAGAGGATTGATTATCCATATTCAAAAATGAAATTGTTCTCCTGCCTCATATCATGTTCAAAAACCAACCTAAGGTGGAGAATTGATTAAAATATGAAAGCAAATTAATGTTTTAGAAAAAAAATATGGAGAATATATTCGTGACCTTGAGACAGAGAATGATTTCTTAAACATGTCACAAAATGTGCTAGCCATTAAAGAGACTATCACCAAAGTATACTACGTTAAAGTAAGAATTACTGTCCAACAAAAATAACACTGAGTGACAACAGAAAACATAGGAAAATATGTTTTAATGCATATAATTAATAAAGGATTAGTGTAGAATATTTAAACCATTGTTCCAAATCAATAGGAAAAATACTGACAACAGAAAAATGGGCTAAGTCCTGAATAGGTACAATAGAAAAGAAAAAAAATGAAATGTCTGATAAACATATGAAATATTTCTAACTTCATTAGTTTTCAGAGAAATGCAAATGCAACTCACAATGAGATACCACTAAAAACCTTGCGGATGGTAATAATTAAAGTCTGGCAGTAGCAAGTATTGATGATACTGCAGAGCAACTAGACCTTCAATGAGTTTCTGCTGGTGAGAGTGTACAGTAGTACTCAGTTCTGTGGCTCAGTTGTGTCCAGCTCTTTGTGACCCCATGGCCTGCAGCACGCCAGGCTTCCTTGTCCATCACCAACTCCCAGAGCTTGATCAAACTCATGTCCATCGAGTTGGTGATGCCATCCAACTATCTCATCCTCTGTCGTCCCCTTCTCCTCCTGCCTTCAATCTCTGCCAGCATCAGGGTCTTTTCCAAGGAGTTAGTTCTTCCCATCAGGTGGCCAAAGTATTGGTGCATCAGTTTCAGCATCAGTCTTTACAATGAATATTCAGGACTGATTCCCTTTAGGATTGACTGTTTGATCTCCTTGCAGTCCAGGGGACTCTTGAGAGTTTTCTCCAACACCACAGTTCAAAAGCATCAATTCTTCAGTGCTCAGCTTTCTTTACAGTTCAACTCTCACATCCATGCACGAGTACTGGGAAAATCATAACTTTGATTAGACAAACCTTTGTTGGCAAAGTAATGTCTCTGCTTTTTAATATGCTGTCTAGGTTGGTCATCGCTTTTCTTCCAAGGAGCAAGTGTCTTTTAATTTCAGGGCTGCAGTCACCACCTGCAGTGATATGGGAGCCCCCCAAAATAAAGTCTCTCATTGTTTCCCTATCTATTTGCCATGACGGGATGGGACCAGATGCCAAGATCTTTGTTTTTTGAATGTTAAGTTTTAAGCCAGCTTTTTCATGCTCCTCTTTTACTTTCATCATGAGATTCTTTAGTTCCTTTCACTTTCTACCATAAGGGTCATATCATCTACATATCTGAGGCTATTGATATTCCTCCTGGTCATCTTGATTCCAGCTTGTGCTTCATCCAGCCTGGCATTTCTCATGATGTACTCTGCATATAAGTTAAATAAACAGGGTGACAGTATACAGCCTTGACGTACTCCTTTCCCTATTTGAACCAGTCTGTTGTTCCATGTCCGATTCTAACTGTTGCTTATTTACCTGCATACAGATTATACTGCATACAGCAGTATAATGGCTTTGAAAAAGATTGCCCCAACCATAGTTGGCAATAGGTATAACCTATTACCAGCAGTTGCATACATGTGCATGGACCTTACAGAAATGCATGCTTGTGTGCTCTAAGGATACATGGTAAAAAATGCTCAGAGGTGCAGAGCTCATACTAGCCAAACACTGGAAACAAGGCAATTATCTACCAGAAGAAGAAAAGATAAATACATTTTAGTTCATTAAGATAATGGATCATTTTTCAGCAATGAGAACTGATGAGTTATAGTTGCACAAAACAACATAGATAAATTTCAGAAAACCCTGAGCAGAAGACAGAACCCAAAGTATGATTTCACTTACATAAAGTTCAGAAGCAAGCAAATCTGATCTATATGGTTTTGTGATAGACTATGAAGTGGTAGAATTATGAAGCAAAGCACAAAGTGATTGCTTTAAAAGCCATGGCATGCTTACCTTTAAGAGAAAGTGAGGGATTCGTGTTTGGGCTGTGAAGGTCACCTGGGGCTTTGGTAATGTTGCATTTTTTGAGCTGGGTTGTTGGAAAGTTCACTTTATAATAATTTGATAAGCTGTACATTTATATTTTTCACTTTGTTAGACTTGGTTATATTTCAAAGAGTATACAGCCTTGACGTACTCCTTTCCCTATTTGAACCAGTCTGTTGTTCCATGTCCGATTCTAACTGTTGCTTATTTACCTGCATACAGATTATACTGCATACAGCAGTATAATGGCTTTGAAAAAGATTGCCCCAACCATAGTTGGCAATAGGTATAACCTATTACCAGCAGTTGCATACATGTGCATGGACCTTACAGAAATGCATGCTTGTGTGCTCTAAGGATACATGGTAAAAAATGCTCAGAGGTGCAGAGCTCATACTAGCCAAACACTGGAAACAAGGCAATTATCTACCAGAAGAAGAAAAGATAAATACATTTTAGTTCATTAAGATAATGGATCATTTTTCAGCAATGAGAACTGATGAGTTATAGTTGCACAAAACAACATAGATAAATTTCAGAAAACCCTGAGCAGAAGACAGAACCCAAAGTATGATTTCATTTACATAAAGTTCAGAAGCAAGCAAATCTGATCTATATGGTTTTGTGATAGACTATGAAGTGGTAGAATTATGAAGCAAAGCACAAAGTGATTGCTTTAAAAGCCATGGCATGCTTACCTTTAAGAGAAAGTGAGGGATTCGTGTTTGGGCTGTGAAGGTCACCTGGGGCTTTGGTAATGTTGCATTTTTTGAGCTGGGTTGTTGGAAAGTTCACTTTATAATAATTTGATAAGCTGTACATTTATATTTTTCACTTTGTTAGACTTGGTTATATTTCAAAGTGAAAATACTGAAAAGTGTGTAAGACTTGTAGGACTTTGCAGAAAAATACCAGTGGTAACCAAAATCTCTACTCTAAGCACAAATATTGATAGAAAACATGTTTAAAAGCACATGGACATTAAGGTTTGCAAAACTACCCCCATAAAGCACATAATGGACACTAAAGGCTTCCCAGGTGACCCTAGTGGTAAAGAATGCACCTGCCAATGCAGGAAACACAAGAAATGCGGGTTCAGGAAGATCCTGGGTCAGGAAGATCCCCTGGAGGAGGGCATGGCAATCCACTCCAGTATTCTTGCCTGAAGAATCCCATAGACAGAGGAGCCTGGTGGGCTTCAGTCCACAGGTTCCCAAAGAGTCAGACACAACGGAAATGTCTTAACACACATGCATAATAATGAAAATATTAATTTTCAACGATTCTTTTCAACCAATTCACCTGGAACTGAAACAAAGGAACTGCATAGGAAGAACAGAGAAGGTGGGGACCCTAACTATTATGGTAAAAGAAAATTTACTTAGTGCAGTATGCCCCCAAAGTAAGTGGTTATACAGGAAAAGGAAACTAAGATTTTTTTCCCTCCTTCACAGTGACTCACAACTTTGTATCCTGTAAGAAAGGAACGGGGTTCTTCAGGCTCCCAAAGCAGCACCCAAAGGTGACATGCGTCAGAGAGAAACCAGAACTGAAAGGTACAGAGAGGAGAAGAAATTTCTTCCTTATTTCCATTCAAATTCATAGCCTGATTTAAAGCATATCATTTCTACATTATTATATAAAGAGAGAGATGAAAAGAGCACCAGATGAGAATCTGGCACAAGAGCGGACATCAGTAAATTGAGATAGAATTATTTTCATGATTGTGAGCAGTTGAATAATCAGAGAATACAAACAAAACATTTATGAGCCATTTTTGGCATCCAACGCATAACATTTTCTTTTGATTCAGATATATAAGGACTGCTCCCTCCTAGAATATGTAAACTTTGCCAAAGTGTCTTTATCTCTTTTATTCTGTGAAGGCTCATTACATAAGCATCCCAGCAGGTTCTTTACTTCCTTCAGATAAAATGTCCTGCCAAAAACTTTGTTATAGGAACTCTTTCAATATGGTTGTAAATAACTGTAGGGATGATCATATCTTCTAAGAGAAAACCTGGTAATTTCTCATGGTCATTATGTGATTCAGATACTTTTGTTTAGGAGCTATTTCAAAATGTAATTTTCAGGATCTTTTTTAAATAGGGGGGACAGAATGATTGTGGTAATCTTGGTATAATTCTCTTAAATGTTAATTGGATATTAAGTAGTAAAATAGCTATATGATTTGTTATATATGGCATGCTCCCTTGGACCTAATTTTCCTTTCGATTTTCACATGAGGGGGCACCTGGAATTGCTGTCCTGTGGGCTGGAGAGCCTTCCAGTCCAACTGCTATTTTCCTTTTAATGACAACAAGACGTGGGCTCAGAGTGAAAGCCACTGCTCTGGGATGGGAGGTCACCTGGCCACCATCAGCACCGGGGCTGAGCAGGTATGCTGAGAGGCTCATGTCAGTTTCTCTGCTGGTTTGAATCTCTTCGCAGAGAGAGGAATTTCTCAGCTCTGCTCCACCTCTGTGCCTTTGCTTCTTCTCCCCCATCCGCCTGGAAAGACTTTCTTCCTCTTGCATTTTTCTTCACATGGCCAACATCTTCTGGTCTTCCCAGATCTGACTCATGTGATATTTTCTCAAGAAAACTACCCTGACCACCTTCCCCACTCCATCCATTTTGTTCTAATCTGGAGATACTTTCACGGGATTTTGTGCATTTTATGACCAAGGCGCTTAGTTCAGTGTAAATGACTCCTCCTTTGCAGAGGGCTACAGCCATGCTTTACCCATGTTTGTCTCTCCAATGATCTGCGCAGTGCTAGGCCCACTTAAGTGATGATTAAGTTAATAAGTGAATGGTTAATTAGGGCTGAAATATCTTCTCAGGATAAAGAATAGGACAGATAATTCAGATGTATGTTTGTTATTCTAAAAAAAGAAATCTCAAGGTAAAGTCATTTCTGAGCTGAAATTTATTTCTTCATGCAATATATTTCCATATATTATATTCCCAGACTCAGATTCGACTCCATTCTTGGTTAACATAGTTTCCTGGAAGACTTTGTTTCCATGGCTTTGCAGCTATAGGCTCAACAACTCTTTGAAATAAGTGTAATTTAATGAAATATGCAATCAATTAATGAAGATAATTAAAAAAATAAAATTTCCTAAAAATCCAATCCCATTAAGAACTATGCTAAGTAATTTGCAAGCTGACCTCATTTAATCTTCACAGTGACCCTCTGAAGTAGTGGAGTTGTCCCTTTTGGAGTTGAGAAAACTGGGGTTTGGTGACATTAAAGCACTTATTAGCATCACACCATAAATGTCAGAGGCAGGATCTGAAAACATATAACCAATGCTTTTGTGTTTAACTAGTAGTTTATTTGACCTCTTTCCTCTTTTCCTAAAATAACAGTTATCAACTGATAAATGCAAATATACTCATAAAAATTCACATTTTTACGCAGAACTTTATCACTCAGTTTTTGGATAGACGATTTTCATATTTCCTGGGACTTAGGAATGAGAACCTTGACGGCCAGTGGCATTGGGTGGACAAGAAACCATTTAACCCACAGATGGTGTGAGTATACCAACTAGGGTAAAATAGTTTTATAGGCAAAGGTAGGAAGAAGACAGCGAGCCAAATTCATTTTGGGGTGGGTTATATCAGTGTAGGGCTTCCCTGGTGACCCAGTGGTAAAGAATCCACCTATCAATTCAGGAGATGGCAGGTTCAACCCCTAGGTTGGGAAGATCCCCTGGAAAAGGAAATGGCAACCCACTCTAGTATTCTTGCCTGGGAAGTCCCATGGACAGAGAAGACTTGCGGGCTACAGTCCATTGGGTAGCAAAAGAGTCAGTCATGACTTAGCAACTAAACACCAACAATACCAGCATAAGAATGCCTGCTCAGAACAGAGCACTGTCTGTTCAGGAACCTCTGTGCTAGTCGATTGCCCTGATTCTGTTGGACAGTGCAACTGTAAATGTTTCACTAAGGGCATTTTCTCTGCCTTGTCCTCTGACCTCTACTATACACACACAACATGTACACACACGTGTATATATATTTTTTCATTTTAGATTCTGGCACAAGCGTGAATCCAACAATCATCAGAAAGAAAAATGTGTTGTTCTTGTTAATGACAAAGACAGATGGGCCTGGAGTGATTTTCCTTGTGACTATAAGGCAAGTTGGATTTGCAAGATAACTGGAACTGCATTCAACTAAAAACCTACGAAGGGGGCCCTGTGATGAGGACAGAAAATAAGAAACAATGCGACTAAAGCAGAACATACATGTATTGTGGGAACAGAAAACATTTTCCGTCCTAGAACATATTCAGTCATGATGGCCTTATTTATTTTTTTGTTTCATTCATTCAAGATAATGTATTTTTTGTGTTGCGTTTTGGTGGAAAGAATCATATTTTTCTGTGAGAATCAATTTCATTAACTTTGTTTTCTTGATAGTATTTCAGGCAGGGTATTTACTTTTCAGCTGGTGTGCATTGATTACATATTTAATAGCTTGAATGGTGAAATCTTTTAAGTCACCATTTCCTCTGCTCTGGTGATTCTTAGCACTTAAAGTTCAAACGTGAGATATTTCAACTGGTAGTGGTGTATCATTTTTTTTAACCCAAATATCACAAACTCTAAAGTTTTTAAGCAGCATTTTTATTGTCTGGTGATTTGTTTTCAAGTTTTTTAATAGTTCAGTTCAGTCGCTCAGTCATGTCCGAACCCATGAATGGCAGCACGCCAGGCCTCCCTGTTCATTACCATCTCTCGGAGTTCACTCAGACTCACATCCATCGAGTCCGTGATGCCATACAGCCATCTCATCCTTGGTCGTCCCCTTCTCCTCCTGCCCCCAATCCCTCCCAGCATCAGAGTCTTTTCCAGTGAGTCAGCTCTTCTCATGAGGTGGCCAAAGTACTGGAGTTTCAGCTTTAGCATCATTCCTTCCAAAGAAATCCCAGGGTTGATCTCCTTCAGAATGGACTGGTTGGATCTCCTTGCAGTCCAAGGGACTCCCAAGAGTCTTCTCCAACACCACAGTTCAAAAGCATCAATTCTTTGGTGCTCAGCCTTCTTCACAGTCCAACTCTCACATCCATACATGACCACAGGAAAAACCATAGCCTTGACTAGATGGACCTTAGTCGGCAAAGTAATGTCTCTGCTTTTGAAAATGCTATCTAGGTTGGTCATAACTTTTCTTCCAAGGAGTAAGCGTCTTCTAATTTCATGGCTGCAGTCACCATCAGCAGTGATTTTGGAGCCCCAAAAAATAAAGTCTGGCACTGTTTCCACTGTTTCCCCATCTATTTCCCATGAAGTGATGGGACCAGATGCCATGATCTTCGTCTTCTGAATGTTGAGCTTTAAGCCAACTTTTTAACTCTCCTCTTTCACTTTCATCAAGAGGCTTTTTAGTTCCTTTTCACTTTCTGCCATAAGGGTGGTGTCATCTGCATATCTGAGGTTATTGATATTTTTCCCGGCAATCTTGATTCCAGCTTGTGTTTCTTCCAGTCCAGCGTTTCTCATGATGTACTCTGCATATAAGTTAAATAAGCAGGGTGACAATATACAGCCTTGACGGACTCCTTTTCCTATTTGGAACCAGTCTGTTGTTCCATGTCCAGTTCTAACTGTTGCTTCCTGACCTGCATACAGATTTCTCAAGAGGCAGGTTAGGTGGTCTAGTATTCCCATCTCTTTCAGAATTGTCCACAGTTTATTGTGATCCACACAGTCAAAGGCTTTGGCATAGTCATTATATTGAAATTCCATGAGCAAAATATTTTCTGAAGAACAGTATAGAATAGTTAGAATTATGGTATTGCCCAGGAAGAAAGGGATTCCCTGGTAGCTCAGCTGGTAAAGAATCTACTTGCAGTGCAGGAGACCCTAGATGGATTGCTGGGTTGGGAAGATCCGCTGGAGAAGGGAAAGGGTACCCACTTCTGTATTCTTGGGCTTCCTTGGTGGCTCAGATGGTAAAGAATCCGCCTGCAATGCGGTAGACCTGGGCTCTATCCCTGGGTTGGGAAGATCTCCTGGAGAAGGGAACGGCTACCCACTCTTGCCTGGATTCTTGCCTGGAGAATCCTAAGGACAGATTTATATCCTGGGGTTATAAAGAGTCACACATGACTGAGTGAATTTCACTTTCCAGCAAAAAAAAATATCCATTTACCTTTTAAAAAATTTACTCCATTTTAAAAATCTTACCACAGTGAGGAGTCTCCAGCTGACAATTTCTTTTTGAGTGGAAAAGTCCCTTACAGGCCATCTTAAGCACACTCCTTTAATTCTATAGCTAAGGAAACAAAAGTTTTGTGAAGCCAAAGAGCTCACCTTCACAGGGTTAATTTATGATGTAAACAAGACTGTGGCCCAGAACTAGCTTTCATAGTAGGTGGAATGTATTCCCTTTGGTATTACAGAAAAGTGACTGGTGGGGTGCTGTGGCCTCTTGGCTAACAGATAGATAATAGTTCTTAATTATTCATGTAACACTGTATTAGTGTTTCTGTATTTTTAATTAGAATCAGAAAAAAATCATATTTTCAATCCATTTATGTAAATTGTTGGCATGTTCATTTAGAGCTATAAAGCTACAGTTGGAACTAGCAAGAAAAGTCACGGCTTTAACAACCTGAAGTTGTGCTTTTGTGATGTATGTAGCTTTAATTGCGAAGCAGTCATGTCCAACATCAACAAAATATGGAAGTCTTTCTAAAACATTTTATTTTGCTGATGTTTCCTGGATCCAAGCTAAAAAATTTCAAGTGACATCTTTTTAGCTACCTTCCTTGGTGGCTCAGATGGTAAAGAATCTGCCTGCAATGCAGAGGACCTGTATTAGATCCCTGGGTCGGGAAGATCCCCTAGAGAAGGGAATGGCTACCCATTCCAGTATTCTTGCCAGGAAAATTTCATGGACAGAGGATCCTGGTGGGCTTCAGTCCATGGGGTCACAAAGAGTCGGACATGACTGAGCAATTAACATTTTCATCTTCCTTACTACTATATTAAAAAAACAGTATTTATTCTGAAATTAGTGGTTTTCTAAGTTCAGAATATTAGTGTATGATTGACTGTATGTCTTTACGTGTCCACGTTTAAAGCTGATGCTTTTAACTGAAGTAGCATCAAGGGACTTTGTGTTTGCCATAAATTACATAGCATTAATCTATAAAACTTGTTGAAATACATTTATATAGTTACTATTATCCATTCTCCATTTGTATAAAACTGTATTTAAAGATTCATTAGTCAATAAAGTGTGACCTTTCTGTGATTTTATACATCTATGTCTACATCTATACCCTTATCTTTCTCTCCCAATTCAGATCATTTTTCATTCTCTCCATGGCTTCCACCAGACCAAGTAAACATCTGTTTACCTGGATTATTACAATGGCCTTCTGATTGATCTCCCTGTTTCCACCCTTGGTCCCTTTCAGCCAATTCTCAACTCTCATGGCACCTTTTATACATAGTCTTCACAATTTCTTTAAAACAGCTAATAGTAATTTATAAAAACAAATGCTAATTTCTTAAGAACATTGTACTAGAATGTCCTAGAAGTCTGAAACATTAAAAAAAACCTAAGCACTTTTTGGAGACTTCCCTAGCAGTCCATTGGTTAAGACTTCACCTTCCAATGCAGGAGGTGCCAGTTTGATCCCTGGTTGGGGAGATAAGATCTCCCATGACTCATGGCCAAAAAACCAAACCGTGAAACAGAAGCAATGTTGTAACAAATTCAATAAGACTTAAAAAAAAGGTCCACATCAACAAAGTCTTTAAAAAAAAAATTAAACACTTTTTATCTTTGAAAGTAATGTATATGTGTTAATAAGGCAAACAGTAAAAAACATTATTAAAATATAAAGTGATGCTCTCTTCCACTCCGTACCTCTAAATACCCCTTCAACGTAACTATGATTACTGATTTCTTATGCGTATATCCATATATGGTTATGTCTCCCTGCATGCATCCACATGCGCACATGCAAAAGCTCCCTAAGTATGTCCCACCCAACGAATGATTTAGGGGCTATATTGTTGAGAAAGGAGAAGGACAGCAGGTTGGGAGGAGGAAAAAACAAAAGAGCAAGAGGAGAGAAGTAAGTCAGAAAGAGAAACACAATATTATATCTTAATGCATATATGTGAAATCTAGAGGGATGGTACTGATGAAGCTATTTGCAGGGCAGGAATAGAGATGGAGACATAGAGAAGGAACTTGTAGACACAGCAGGGGGAAGGAGAAGGTGGGATGAATTGAGAGATCTGCACTGACATATCTATACTACCATGTGTAAAGTGGATATCTAGTAGGAAGCTCCTGGGTAGCACAGGGAGCTCAGCTGGATACTCTTTTTTTAAAAAAATATAAATTTATTTACTTTAATTGGAGGTTAATTACTTTACAATATTGCATTGGTTTTGCCATACATCAACATGAATCTGCCACAAGTATACACGTGTTCCCCATCCTGAACCCCCCTCCCTCCTCCCTCCCCGTAACACATATATATGGAATTTAGAAAGATGGTAACGATAACCCTGTATGCGAGACAGCAAGAGACACAGATGTATAGAACAGTCTTTCAGCTGGGTACTCTTGTGACAACCTAGAGGAGTGGGATGGCTGTGGGAGTGGGAGGGGGGCTCAAGAGGGAAGATATACATATAGCTGATTCACGTTATTGTACAGCAGAAACTAACACAACATTGTAAAGCAATTATCCTCTAGTTTAAAAAAGAAAAGAGCAAGAAGAACATTTTACATGATTCCTTATTATTTTTCTGTTTAGGGACCCTTTAGGAAAAAAATTTTTGTGGTTATCTATAAGGCCTCTAACCTGGAGGAGGGCATGGCAATCCGCTCCAGAGCTTTTGCCTAGAGAATCCCATGCACAGATGAGCCTGGCAGGCTTCAGTCCAGGGTCGCATGGAGTCAGACACAACTGAAGCAACTAAGTAGCAGCAGCATAAAGCCTATAAAATTCTTGAATTTCAAGAATTCTTTAATTTCACTTCAATTTTTTTATTTGGTAAATTTAAGTAAAATTAAATTTCATACTTTAAAAGAAATTTAAATTGAAATTTCATACATCATCTGCAGTATGATTCCTAT
>SJYT01041370.1:602731-615685 GCA_006410635.1 Cephalophus harveyi
AAATAATTGTAGCCATCTAAAGTATAAAAACAATGAACAAAAACATTTCCACATATTTTAAAATGTTTCCTCATTTGATGTCTGTGATATGAAAAAAGAAATTAGAAAGTTGAAGATATATTTACTGAATTACTTTCAGGTTGAATGACTTTTGTTTTAAAGGCATATTGATTTCAAAAACACAGATTGTCATGTCTATGAGAAATAAACATTTGTAAAGAAAGCTAATATATTATATTCATTTATTCAGTTGAATTTTCCCATTCAATGATTATACATTAATTCCAATGTATGGTTTTGAGGGTCTATCTATGGTGCTATATGCAAGAAGCATGCTTATAAAAGCTGCTGTGTTATTTACATATTCTTGAATAACTGTATCAGTATTGATAGACTGTGCTGTGCTTAGTTGTTCAGTCGTGAATGACTGTTTATGACCCCATGCACTGTGGCCTACCAGGCCTCTCTGTCCATGGGGATTCTCCAGGCAAGAATATTGGAGTAGGTTGCCATCCCCTCCTCCAGGGCATCTTCCCAACCCAGGGATCGAACCCAGATCTCCTGCATTTGCAGGTGGATTCTTTACCATCTGAGCTACAAGGGAAGCCCAAGAATACTGGAGTGGGTAGCCTATCCCTTCTCCAGGGAACTTCCCAACCCAGGAATGGAACCAGGGCCTCTTGCTGGATTCTTAATCAGCTGAGCTACCAGGGAAGACCACTCTTAGATTATTATGCAATAAATGGACAGGCTTGAGACAGAAAAGTGTGAAATTGATTGTCCTCTTAGAATAATTTATATTGCTCCTGCTTTTTATGTCTTGGTTGTTTGGCCATGAGGCATATGGGATTCCCGCTCCCTGACCAGGGATTGAACATGCATCCTCTACATTGGAAGGTGAAGTCCCAGCCACTGGACCAGCAAGGAAGTCCTTGGATGACAGTCTCTTTGGAGCTAAAGGTTAGCATGGCCTTTCTATTAATAAGTGGGTGAAGTAAATGCCTTTGGCTGGAAAGTGCACACCAGTCTTTTAATTAGGAATAAGTTTGTGACTTGAAAAGTTTCCTACTCATTATAGAGGAGAACACAGGGAAGTGATATGCTTGGGTTCAGTTCAGTTCAGTTCAGTCGCTCAGTCATGTCCGACTCTTTGCGACCCCATGAATCGCAGCACGCCAGGCCTCCCTGTTCATCACCATCTCTCGGAGATCACTCAGACTCACATCCATCGAGTCTGTGATGCCATCCAGCCATCTCATCCTCGGTCGTCCCCTTCTCCTCCTGCTAAGGGGTAAAAAAGAGAATGAAATCAAGAATACAGATTTTTCAGGAACTAGAAAGAAGATATGACACAGAGCCTGAATTTGAACTGTTTAAGACACTTTCCAAACTTCTCTTCTTTGCTGGATTTGGTGCTTGTTTGTGTCCCTGTATTTTCACATAAATATTCATAAATGAAGCATTTGTACCAAAAGGAGAAAGGAATAGCCCTTCTCGCAGCATTGCTAGAGAAGCTTGGTAAATTCTGAGAAATCCCAAGACTGATGTAGACAAAAATGCACTTCAGTCGATAACCATGAATTATAACCTTCAAAATGACTTATTTTTATTTATATCAAGACAACAAACATTTATGAAGTCCTAAAGAAGTGCAGTGCATGCTTTTCTCACATTGAAGTTGTGTGGTTATGATTATCACTGTTCTTTCCCATTTATGCATTTTAGGGTTGTGCCTTGTGTCTTGAAGATTTTTCTTTTCTCAAATCTTTCTTTCTGGCGTTTCGCAAACTCGAAACATACTGAAGAAACAGGGTACATCATTCCAGTTTTGCCTTGGATTTGAGGAGTCCCTTATGGTGGCGCAGTCCTCCACGGTAACCAGGTTGTTGGGCTCCCCTGCATCCCAGAAGCTGAAAGAGAGCAACAGGGGAGATTTACACGAGGCAAGGTGACCTATGCGTGCATGCTAAGTCGCTTTATACATGTCTGACTCTTTGTGACCTTATGGACTGTATGTAGCCCACCAGGCTTCTCTGTCCATGGGATTCTCCAGGCAAGAATACTGGAGTGGGTTGTCATTTCCTGCTGCAGGGTATGTTCCCAACCCGGAGACTGAAGCTACGTCTCTTACCTCTCCTGTATCGGGCAAATTGGTTCTTTACCATTAGCACCACCTAGGAAGCCCTATAAATTAGGCAAAATACATTCGTGTTTGACTTTACAACAATTTTACGAGACAGGTATTATAATCCCCACTTTGCTGATGAAGCAAAAAAATCTCAGAAGAGCTAAACCATTTCTCTAAGTCATAGAGTTTGTGAATAGTGAAGTTAAACTGGACCTTTCTGACTTTCTTTTCTGCTGTGGCCGCTCATGGCTCTAGACCCAAAATGGAGACATTAGGGGAAAGAGGGATATCCTGATGGATTTGTTTCCTTCACACACATAGCTCACATCGTGTTTAGCTCCGCTTATCCTATAGAGTTTGTATTCACTGAGGTGCATACTTCACTGGGGCCACAGAACAATGTTTTCAAGGGTCAGAACATTCTACTTTTAGTCTATAGGAATCTGTTGTCTCAGACTTCCCTTGTGGCACGGTGGATAAGAATTCACTTACCAATGCAGGGGACACAGGTTCAGTCCATGATCTGGGAAGATCCTACATGCCACGGAGCAGCTAAGCCTGTGCACCACAACTACTGAGCCCAAGCCCTCTAGAGCTCAAGAGCTGCAACTTCTCAGCCTGTGGGCCGCAGCTACCCAACTCCACGCACTCAGGAGCCTGTGCTCCTTAACAAGAGAAGCCACTGCAATGAGAATTCCATGCACTGAAATGAAGAGTCGCCCCCGCAACTAGAGAAAGCCCTCACAAAGCAACGAAGACCCAGTGTAACCAAAAATAATTAATTAATTTTTTAAAATTCAAAGCTCTAAGAAAATAATCTGTTGTCTTTCCCAAATCATTGTTTTTGTCTCATTGACTACAGTTTGGGGGCATAAGACTCCAAATTCCATTCTTTGTCTCCCTTGCATTTCCCATGAATTAGTGTTCAGTTTTAAGCCTCTTCTCATTTCATTTATTATTTCCCCTTTATTCCTGAGGTAATTCTAGGAGATGGAGGCAGCAGATCCTTATGCTTTGCTTTTCTGTCTTACATATCAGCTCTTTTTATTTTTGCACTTACTATCACCAAGAATGGACATGAATATACCTCTTGGACCAGAAGGAGGTTCTGAGGACTCTCCTCAACAGTGGTCTAACTTTACAATTTGGGCTAGTATTATAATTCTACTGGGCTTCCCAGGTGGCTCCACCTGCCAACGAAGGAGACACAAGTTTGATCCCTGGGTCAGGAAGATCTCCTGAAGAAGGAAATGGCAACTTGCTCCAATATTCTTGCTTGGAAAATCCCATGAACAGAGGAGCCTGGCAGGCTACAGCCCATGGGGTCTCAAAAGAGTTGGACACAACTGAGCAACTACACAACAACAAATAGTTCTACTATAAGAAGGAAATTACCTCAGAGACTTTGTGAGAGGTGTACCATCTACCCATTGCCAGTGACCCTCAACCACCTGGTCCGTCAGTCCAATATAAAACTTTTTCTTTCTAGGTTTTGTGTAGTAAAGGAATTCCTATGGAAGATGCACACAGCAAATGAGGAGATCGGTTATTCCAATTCCAAACAAACGTTGAAGGTAATTGTTATTAAGAAAAAAGTAGGATTTAGACTGGAGATGATAGAAAAATGGGCCTGAAATGGTAAGATTATAGAGGATTTATTTTGGCAAAGCACAGATAACATAAAATTACACCAGTGAAAAGGAACTTTTGACAGAGAAGGAGATTCACAATAACTCATGCGAAGTTTATCTACAGTTATGGGTAGCACAAAATGTTATAAATCATAGCTTAAATATAATGGACAATTTCTGCTTACCCTCTTTCACATGTTTCTAAAAACACGGGTCATTTTAAAATGAGGTCCCCATATGTACCCTATTATGTGTAAAATAAATAGCTAGTGGGAAGCTGCTGTATAGCACAAGGGGCTCAGCTCAGTGCTCTGTGATGACCTAGAGGGGTGGGATGTGGGGTGGGAGGGAGGTTCAAGAGGGACGGGATACATGTATACATATAGCTGATTCACCTGGTTGTACGGCAGAAACTAACAGAACATTGTAAAGCAATTATTATTTTTGGGGCTCCAAAATCACTGCAGATGGTGACTGCAGCCATGAAATTAAAAGACGCTTACTCCTTGGAAGAAAAGTTATGACCAACCTAGAAAGCATATTCAAAAGCAGAGACATTACTTTGCCGACTAAGGTCCATCTAGTCAAGGCTATGGTTTTTCCTGTGTTCATGTATGGATGTGAGAGTTGGACTGTAGGACACGACTGAGTGACTGAACTGAAAAATAATAAATAAATAAAATAAGAATAAAACTTAAATAAAATATATAAAATGTAAACTAAAAATGAATAAATAAAGTAATAATTCAGTTCAGTTCAGTTGCTCTGACTCTTTGTGACTCTGTGGACTGCAGCATGTCAGGCCTCCCTGTCCATCACCAACTTCCAGAGTTTACTCAAACTCATGTCCATTGAGTTGGTGATGCTATCCAACCAGCTCATCCTCTGTCATCCCCTTTTCCTCCTGCCCTCAATCTTTCCCAGCATTAGGGTCTTTTCAAATGAGTCAGCTCTTCACATTAGATGGCCAAAGTAATGGAGCTTCAACTTCAACATCAGTCCTACCAATGAACATCCTGGACTGATCTTCTTTGTGATGGATTGGTTGGATCTCCTTGCAGTCCAAGGGACTCTCAAGAGTCTTCCCCAACACCACAGTTCAAAAGCATCAATTCTTTGGCACTCAGCTTTCTTTATAGTCCAACTCTCACATCTATACATAACTATTGGAAAAACCATAGCCTTGACTGGATGGACCTTTGTTGGCAAAGTAACGTCTCTGCTTTTTAACATGCTGTCTAAGTCGGTCATAACTTTCTCTCCAAGGAGTAAGCATCTTTTAAGTTCATGGCTGCAGTCACCATCTGCAGTGATTTTGCAGCCCCCCCGCCCAAGAAAAATAAAGTCTGCCANCATAGCCTTGACTGGATGGACCTTTGTTGGCAAAGTAACGTCTCTGCTTTTTAACATGCTGTCTAAGTCGGTCATAACTTTCTCTCCAAGGAGTAAGCATCTTTTAAGTTCATGGCTGCAGTCACCATCTGCAGTGATTTTGCAGCCCCCCCGCCCAAGAAAAATAAAGTCTGCCACTGTTTCCCCATTTATTTGCCATGAAGTGATGGGACCAGATACCATGATTTTAGTTTTCTGAATGTTGAGCTTTAAGCCAACTTTTTCATTCTCCTCTTTCACTTTCATCAAGAGACTCTTTAGTTCTTCTTCCCTTTCTGCCATAAAGGTGGTGTCATCTGCATATCTGAGGTTATCGATATTTCTCCTGGCGATTTTCGCTCCAACTTGTGCTTCATCCAGCAGAGCGTTTCTCATGATGCACTCTACATATAAGTTAAATAAGCAGGGTGACAATATACAGCCTTGACGTACTCCTTTTCCTATTTGGAATCAGCCTATTGTTCCATGTCCAGTTTGAGCATTCTTTGGCACTGCCTTTTTTGGGGACTGGAATGAAAACTGACCTTTTCCAGTCCTGTGGCCACTGCTGAGTTTTCCAAATTTGCTGGCATATTGAATGCAGCACTTTCATAGCATCATCTTTTAGGTAATAATAATTACAAGTTACTAAATAATAAATAACATGAAGTCCCAACCCTCTTTTTTTCCTGCCTTACTAATAAAGGAATTAAACATGAAAATTTCTTTTTATCCTAGTTTCTTCTAGTAAAGAAAATAAAGTTGGTAATGACTTACAGAAAAGGTAAGAACAGCATGTATTTCAGTAAATTCATGTGACACATGGCAATTGTGGGTCAAATACTATACATAAGCATGTATGGGCTATAGGGAGATGGGTCCTGTGAAGGATGTTTCACTACACTGGAGGATGCTGTACTCAACTACCTGCTCCTCCTGTGTGTTGATAACCACCAGGTGAGCGCCCATGCTTGAGCAGTTTTTTAGACTTGCTGTCCAGGACATGGTGTCAGCAGAAAAGAAGTAGCAGCTGGATTGAAAATGGACCCAGTTCAGTGGACAGCAATTCTTGACTGAACCTGAAAGGAGAGAAGTTTCTGTGAGAGTCCCACATGAATCAAGTAAGATAATAGAAACCTTCCTCTGAGCCGATAAGTTCTTCACTTTGAGTCAGAAGCCTTGGAACCCCTTGTTCATGCTCCACATCTTACCATCCAAGACTTTAGGTAATTTCTCAGTCAACAAACACAAACAGCAATGTTCTTGTCTTTAAAGATATAATCCTTACTTTCTAGATGTCAGTGCCAATAAATAATAACACAACCATATAAAAGTAGTCTCCAACCTTTTGGCACCAGGGACAGGTTTTGCTGAAGACAATTTTTTCATGGACAAAGTGGGGGAGCTGGTTTCAGGATGATTCAAGTGCATTATATTTATATTGTACACTTTATTTCTAATCTAATGCCACTGTTGATCTGACAGGAGGTATCAGTCTTTGGACTGGTACATATTTATTCTAAAGGTTGGCTGTAACATCCCCAAAGTTTCCTGTTTGAATGCTAATTGCACTTCTAAAGTTTTATTCTTGTCCTCTTATCAAATTCTCATTTTTCTCTGATAGACAAGATTTTGCATTTTACTTTTGAAAAACAGGACTCAACTCAATTACTTATCCCCAAAGAGATTGGGAATCCCTGATATAGACCATCTTCCTTAGTTACGCTATTGACATTGGACCCTATTGTCTGTTCATAGACTTCCAAGTTCAGAGAAAAATTTGTATTTTATCTGAGTGACCACTAAGCAACTGTCTCATGTTTTCCAGACAATGTACCCTCAACAGAATCTCCAAACTAGTTGTCCTACAGTTCTTAGAACTATAGAATTTCAGACTATGAAGTTTATTAAAAATAAATAGTCCAATCCATCTTGATTTAATGGTGAGGAAATTATAGCTCAGAGAAGAAAGTCACTTTCTATTGTCAAGTAGCGTTTTGCTAAGACTTGGACCAGGACAATATGGAAGAGTATAGGGAGCATATTTCTGAGATATTTTCAAATTTCCTTCCTATATTTTTGCCAGAGTCCAGCTCCAGCAGCCAGGGAATCAGCCTGAATGGATGGGTGGTGTCAATGAGAAACAATGCAGCCTCTCTGTTTTCTTGGACTGCATATTTATTTCAAGCTTAAGATTCTCTTTTATATTTTTACAAAAGCATTAGGTCAGAGGTTTGACATTTTCAGTTCCCCCTGACCCAGATTTGTTGTCTCCATAAATCATTATTGCCTCTCAAAAGGAGTTCCTGCCTCAACGATTCTCTTATCTATTTCTTCTCATGTGTCCTTGTGAATATGTTGTAACTCATGCTAATATCTGGGCTGTATACCACATTCTTCAGTTTATTTCTTATCTTTTTAAATCCTGTTTGCCCCTACTATACTGAACTCACTTTCTCTAAAAAGGCTTCTAACCACTAATATCTCCAAAATTCCTAATCTCTATAAGCTATAGTAAAATATTCTAACATTACAACATTCCTTAAATTTTTAGCTTCTAATTATTTTAATTATTCCTAAGCCCTAAATTCAGCAAACTCCTTTGCCATAAACATTTCCCTCACAAATAGATTTCAAATAGCAATCCCTCCCATGGCCTCAAGCTGCGGCCTACGTGCTCATCCTGGAACACTCTTTTGTAAAGGTCCTTGAACGAATGTCAATGATTAACTTTATGAATTATTCTCTAAGCACAGCTGCAGAAGGCTTTGTGCCTTCTCATGCTCCTCTCAAGAACAATAAGTACCACAATATTCTTTTCCGTCAACTCAGCTGAGGAGAGGAAAAAACAAGTCAGAATCACAAGGCCTAACTCCTTCATCCTGGGTACGTGCCTGTGGGACAAGAGAGGGG
Organism: Cephalophus harveyi; assembly: GCA_006410635.1. Lineage (NCBI taxonomy): Eukaryota > Metazoa > Chordata > Mammalia > Artiodactyla > Bovidae > Cephalophus > Cephalophus harveyi. The sequence goes on from SJYT01041370.1 coordinate 610,775, forward strand.
GTTGGGGCCATGCCTCTATTTTGTCCGTAATGCCTAACACGGCTCCTGACAATTTTTTCCTCCTTCACCTCATTTTGGAAGCAGGTGATGGATGAAAATAAAAAGTACACTTCTGGGAATAACACCTTCAACTTCTAGACTGACTCTTCAGCCACATGCCTCACATTTATTCTAAAGGTTTGCTATAATGTTCCCAAAGTTTCCTGTTTGAACACAAATTGCACTTCCAAAGTTTTATTCTTGTCTTCTTACCAACTTCTCATTATTCTCTGACAGTACAGGCAAGATTTTGCATTTTGCTTTGGAAAACAGGACCCAACTTGATTATTTTACTTATCCCCAAATCAATCTAAAGCCAGAGAATGTTGCTATGTAAATTTAGATGTTCAAGTTTGAGGTCTGTTATACCTGACCCATTGGGCTTCCCTGGTGGCTCAGATGGTAAATAATCTACCTGCAATGTGGGAGATCAGGGTTTGATCTCTGGGTTGGGAAGATCTCCTGGAGGAGGGCATGGAAACCCACACCAGTATTCTGGAGAATCCCCATGGACAGAAGAGCCTGGTGGACTACATAGGGTCACAAAGAGTCAGATATGACTGAGTGACTAAGCACAGCACACATACCTGATCCATCATTATAGCAGGAGAGTTCCATGGAATCCCCAGGTGGCTGGAACTTTTTCTCGTCACATAGTTGTAAGATGCTGTATGTTACTGTAAGGGAAAGGGGCACAGTTATATTCATTAACCTTAATACAAGTGCATTTTATCTGACACTGATGAACTTATTTGCAGGGCAGGAATAGAGATGCAGACATCGAGAATAGGCTTGAGGGCACAGTCCAGGAGAGAGAGGGTGGGACAAATTGAGAAGAGATACATTACCATATATAAAATAGGTTGCTAGTGGGAATTTGTTGTATGATACAGGGAGTTCAACTCAGTGCTCTGTGATAATCTAGAGGGGTGGGATGGGGTGGGATGGAGGCTTCAGAGGGAGGGGGCATATATATATTTATGGCTGATTCACATTATCATATGGCAGAAACCAACATAACATTGTAAAGCAATCATCCTCCAATTAAAATTTTTTACAAATAAATTAAAATTTTTTCATAGTTATAAAAGTACCAGTAGTTATGATATTTCCTTACTATCTACTTTTACTTCAGCATGGATAGGAACTGAGGTTTGCTTAGTCAAAGAAGAGAGAATTCACATTTCATGCTTTTCCTGATTTATGAAGATAAATACACTTTATTTCAGGTTCAAAGACACCCCCTCCCCCCCCAAAAAAATAGATGTGATGTCATGTAAAACTCACATTAAATACATTTGTACGTTTTTTTTTTTTCTTGTAACAAAGCCCTAGCTGAGACAGTAGAGTAGAAGAAAACTTTTTTCCTCACCTACACAGTAGAATGCATTTAAAAAGACAAATATTTTTGAAATGCTAATGTTTTCCTTGATTCCACAAACAAAATATTCTTCTCAGCCAGTGTCTTACTAAAGAAAGACATCCATATGAATTAACTTGTGGGAATTATGTATCTCAATATAGCTGTCTTACTAATGGTACAAAATGCTTGGTAAGTCCTAAGCAATAAGTCCTAACCTAAGATGAAAATGAATTATCTATTTATTGAATGAACTTTGTTAATAACATGATGATAATGCAGAAGACTGGTTTCAGTAATGTTAAATGAATGAATTATTGGAATGACCACTGATCATATAAATTGCCAAATTCAATTTACCAGCTTGGATATTTTACCTCGATGTATTCCTAGTAGTGTGTGCATAATCTGGGAAAATAAACTCAACGATGAGTTAAATATGTATATAATAAATGTGTTTGGACTCTCTCTTATTGTTCTTGTTTAGTTGCTAAGTCACGTCCAGTTTTTTGCAACCCCATAGACTGTGGCCTGCCAGGCTCCTCTGTCCATGGGAGTCTTCAGGCAAGAATACTGAAGTGGATAGCCATTCCCTCTCCAGAGGATCTTCCCAACGCAGGGATCTAACCCGTGTCTCCTGCATTGCCAGCAGATTCTTTACCACTGAGCCACCAGGGAAGGCCCCACAAAAACAATACAAAATGCCTGAGACTCTCTCTTTTGCCAAGTCTAACCTCCCAGCCCTTCTTTCCAAGAAGTGACTTTCTGTTCCTCTGGCTAGGATCTCAGAGAGGTTTACACTAATGACAAGATTACAGAGAGGGTGGACTCAGGGCCACTAAGGAAATAAAAAGTGTGTACCATGAAGGATGTTTCACAGGTCACTGAAACTTAGTACCAGTTTTATGCTGGTTGGGGTTTCTGGCTTGAGGAGTAACCTGGAGATAAATATGGGGGAAAGCATAGTCACTCAGTCGTGTCCGACTCTTTGCAACCCCATGGTCTGTAACCTGCCAGGCTCCTCTGTCCGTGGGATTTCCCAGGCAAGAATACTGGAGTGGGTTGCCAGTTCCCTCTCCAGGGGATCTTCCTCACCCAGGGAGAGTACCCACATCTGCATCACAGACGGATTCTTTACCATCTGAGTCACCAGGGAAATGGAAATACCCTTTGTGGGAGAAGAGAACCCACAGTCAACAAGGAAGAATTCACTCCTAATGTTCACCAGGCAGCTTGAATGTGAATTTCAGAGCTCACCAACACATCTGGTGATAAAACAGGCACTCAGGAGCAGGATGGAGGTGCCAGCAATGGCCCATGAGAACAGCTGGGAAGAGAAGCATCTTCTCTCTGTAGAAGGAAAGACATACATGTGGTCAATCTTCCCTAAAAAGCTACGAAACAGATAAAAGAAATTCATATTTGACCCTGTTTACTTCCTTCCACTTGTATTACTTATACTGAGTAATTCTTACACTTCAGAAAGCATCAAGATCATTGGAAGGGTTGGCTAAAACACAGATCATGGGTTCTCACCTCCAGAATTAAAAATTCAGTAGAGCTGGTATGGAATCCACAAATTTCCAGGAGCTGAGAATGCTGTTGGCCTGGGGACCACACTTAGAGAAACACTGAAGGAGCTCATGGGTATTTTTAAGAGTCTGAATCAAGGACTCAGACAGATGTGCAATTTTTTCCTTTCCAACTCTCCCAGATTTTCCCTCTTTCCCTCTCCCTTTCTCCTCTTCACTCTTTCCAGTTTTTCTTGTCTCTCTACTGCTCTCCTCCTTTCAGGGTCTCCTTTTACAGGTGCTTTGTAAATCAATCTGATAAAACTTTGATGACCTAGTAGTTCCCCTCCTCTTCCCTCCAGACACACATATTTACACACAAAGAGAGTGAATTCCGACTTGCAGAGACTTGCCCAATGGGACACAGTGAGCTATGGAAAAGGTAGTAGTCTGCTAGCTCTCCCTGAACTCAATCTCCTGCAATCTTTCCAGAAGAATATCTAGCCTTCTAACCATCCCCTCTTTCACTCTCTGTCTCTGTCTCTCTTCTCTTACTCTACTGGCATTTACTGGGCAACAAGTCAGTCTCCTCACTCCAGGAGACAACAAAATGGAGAAATGATGACATTTTAAGTATCAACAAAACAAACTGACCTTGGAGAGATATGAAGGGCTTTAAAAATATTGTTTCATTTTGATGGACAAAATTTCTCCACTTTCTTCCAGACCTCACTAATCCCTAAATTTATTGTCCTGTCCCCAGAATGTTTATCACCTCTTCCACGAAAAATCTATGAAAGAAAAGTGTGTGCATGCTCAATCGTCTCCTACTCTTTGTGACTCCATGGACCACAGCCCACCAGGCTCCTCTCTTCATGGGATTTTCCAGGCAAGAATACTGGAGTGGGTTGCCATTTCCTCCTCCAGTCTTCCCAACCCTGAGATCGAACCCATATCTCCTGTGACTCCTGCATTGGCAGGCAGATTCTTTACCACTGAGCCACCGAAGGAAAAGGAATAGTTGCAAATCTTACCTGTGCTTTGTGATGCTGGTGATGTGGATGAATTCATTCTTTCTCTTTTCTCTTTCTTCCTTTCCTCTCCTCCTCACTGTCTCTTTCTTCCTCCTCCTCTCCTCCTCCCTGTCTCTGTCCTTAGCTTCTGAGTCCAAGAGTGCTTTGTTGATAAGAGCCAAAGAAAATGAAGGAGGAATACTTGATCTGTGTTTTTGGAAGCTCAACCCTAAGACATAAGAAAATTAACTTGTTCTGTGGCTGTGTGTTTATGTCAAGATTTCCTTTGTTGCATAAGGAGGACAAGGGAGTTTACTGGGCAACAGTCAGCCTCCTCACTCCAGGAAACAACGAAATGGGGAAATGAAGACATTTTAAGCATCAACAAAACAGACAGAACTTGTGGAGATATAATGGGCTTAAAAATTATTGTTTTATTAATATTTTAGTGGATAAATTGCTGTGCTTTCTTCCAGACCTCACTTATCCTTAAATTTTTCCTTGACATCTGTGGGGCTCACCTGTGCACTTCCAAACCACTTTGATCTTTCAGTTCACTTCAGTTCAGTTGCTCAGTCGTGTCCGACTCTTTGCGACCCCATGAATCGCAGCACGCCAGGCCTTCCTGTCCATCACCAACTCCCGGAGTTCACTCAGACTCACGTCCATCGAGTCGGTGATGCCATCCAGCCATCACATCCTCGGTCGTCCCCTTTTCCTCCTGCCCCCAATCCCTCCCAGCATCAGAGTCTTTTCCAATGAGTCAGCTCTTCGCATGAGGTGGCCAAAGTATTGGAGTTTCAGCTTTAGCATCATTCCTTCCAAAGAACACCCAGGGCTGATCTCCTTTAGAATGGACTGGTTGGATCTCCTTGCAGTCCAAGGGACTCTCAAGAGTCTTCTCCAACACCACAGTTCAAAAGCATCAATTCTTCAGCGCTCAGCCTTCTTCACAGTCCAACTTTCACATCCATACATGACCACTGGA
>SJYT01041370.1:615753-668097 GCA_006410635.1 Cephalophus harveyi
ATGTGTGTAAGCATGTTATTTAAATTTTTATGAATGATTGTATTAATGTTATTTATAGATGTTTCACTTTTAGTGTACCTACTATCAATTTCCTTGTTAATTTTATCATTTTAAAATAAAGAACTTTTATAATAACTACTATTTAACATTAATAGTTCAGAGTTTTTAAGGAGAGTGGAAATGACCACCATAAGTTAGCACAGATATACGGAGTTACCCATTTATAACTGTTTATGCCCCCAAAACATTCAGTTCAGTTCAGTTCAGTTGCTCAGTCGTGTCTGACTCTTTGCGACCCCATGAATAGAGACCTGGATTCGATTCCTGGTTCAGGATGATTCCCTGGAGAAGGAAATGGCAACCCACTCCAGTATTCTTGCCTGGAAAATCCCATGGATGGAGGAGCCTGGCATGCTACATTCTATGGGTTGCAAAGAGTTGGACAGGACTGAACTGAAAAGGAGACACATTTGACACAGAGTTGGGCATGTAGTATATGTATTTATACCTTAGCCATGTGAATTTCGTAGTGTATGTATTTATACCTTAGCCATGTGAGTTTTTTCACCTTTTATGCTTTTTATTCCTCTTTCATTTGAAGCTCTTAAACAGTCTATTACTTTGGATTACATATGCCTTTTATCAAGTGATGGCCACTAGGCTATTTTACAGGTTCAACTCAGATGAACAGCTTCGTGTAGTATGACAATGCACTTTGAGACTCATCTCAATTTCTTACATCATAACATAGCTTCTGAGGTTCTGGAGGTGGCTCAGTAGGAAGTTTAATTCTACTGTTCTAAATTATTTGTGAGTTTTGTTTTATATTAATATTATAGCCTATTTCTCTCAATGGGAAAAATGACTTTGAATGTTGGAAGAAATAATTTCAATTAAATGTTGGAATACAGTGTGTTTCTGGAAGATTAGTTGGATATAGTTATGTTCTGTTACTTAAGAATAAGATTAACTGGTCTCAGTTGATTTAAATTCACATTTGTTATATATATATATATGTAAAAAACCTGGTAATCCCCACACCCAATGACTCACAGGCTTCCCATGTGTTAGAAAATATCCCTGTTCTCAAAGGGACTTTTAATTGTTTGAATGTATTGGTCAATTCCCTCCACATTTCCCATTTAACAATTATATAGATTACAGAATGCTTACAACTTTCACACATTTATTTTATAAACATACACATTTTTAATGTATACTATCAGCAAATGGCTTTGAACCACTAGACAGAGACTGTCTAGTGGATGAGTTATATGAATTATTAAATAGTGAATCACACTAACTACAGCCCATTATTTATTATTATCAATCAGCAGGAATCAATATGAATGAAGTTATGTTAATAATTTAATGAATATACAATTAGCTGTATATTAATGATTAATAGTCCTGTTTTCATCAACTAAAATATGAGTATGATTTTATTCCCTATTTTTATAACTTGGAGAAATCCCTCCATGGGATTCTCCAGGCAAGAGTACTGGAGTGGGTTGCCATTTTCCTTCTCCAGGGGATCTTCCCGACCCAGGGATCAAACCCCAGTCTCCCACATTCCAGGCAGATGCTTTAACCTTTGACCCACCAGGGAAGCCACCAGGAAGTGGTATGGTAGCCTACTCCAAATAATAGAGTCATTGGAAATAACTGATACTCAGAAATTGCTGTACCAGTAATTTTTTTTTTTTTCCTTAATTGAAGAAAAAATGGTGGCTTTGAGGTAAAGAATCTGTCTGCCAACGCTAGAGATGCAGGAGAAGAAGTGTATAAGAGACAGGTCCTGTTTTCATCAACTAAAATATGAGTATGATTTTATTCCCTTTGTTTTACCACTTTTCTCCAAGTTATAAAAATAGGATTTTTATGTTCAATAATATGAGAAAAATGTGACAAGTGAAAGACTTCTATCTATCCTTAGTCCATACTTTTAAAGCCAATCACTGTTGATGATTTTTTTTACATACTTTGAGAGATTAAAAAAAAATTATTTATTTTTGGCTGCACTGGGTCTTTGTTGCTGAGGATGGGCTTTCTCTAGTTGTGATGGGCAGGGGCTAGATTTTGGAAATCTACCACATTTTCCTGAAGCTGACATAAGCAGTGTGACATAAGCTCTCTTAGCCTGCAACCCAAATTTGATGTTTATTTGGAGTACCATCTCATCTTCTGTCATCCCCTTCTCCTCCTGCCTTCAATCTTTTCCAACATCAGCGTCTTTTCCAGTGAGTCAGTTCTTCACATCAGGCGGCCAAAGTATTGGAGTTTCAGCTTCAGCATCAGTCCTTCCAATGAATATTCAGGACTGATTATGAAGATGAGATGGTTGGATGGCATCACCAACTTGATGGACATGAATTTGAGTAAGCTCCGGGAGTTGGTGCTGGACAGGGAAACCTGGCATGCTGCAGTCCATGGGGTTGCAAAGAGTCAGACACGACTGAGTGACTGAACTGAACTGAACTGGAGTACCATAAATCTATATCAATGCAATTCTTGTAAATATTTAAATCTTGACTATCTACTATGAAAATTAGGGATTACAATGCATAGTTTATAATGCTGATTTTAATATTGTAGCGTGTCAATATAAAGTGATTTTCTTATACACATATAAGAAAGTAAAAGATGAATCATTTACATTCCTTCCCTCTGCCTATTGAGAAAGCTCATCCCGATTATAAAACCTGGTGCTGGGAACTTCCCTGATGTCCAATGGTTGAGAATCTGCTTTCCAGTGCAGGAGACACAGGCTTGATCCCTGGTGGTGCAAGTAAGATTCCACATGCTGTGGGGCAACTAAGCCCATGGGCTGCAGCTAAGACCTCACACAGTCAAATAAATAAATAAATATTTAAAAACACCAAACATAGTGCTTTTTATTATAGCTTTGCTTTTAACTGTGAAAAGTGTAAGGGAAAGTCACTCAGTTGTGTCTGATTCTTTGTGACCCCATGGACTATGCAATCCGTGGAATTCTCCAGGCCAGAATATTGGAGTGGATAGCCATTCCCTTCTCCAGGGGATCTTCCCAACCCAGGGATTGAACCCAGGTCTCTGGCATTGTGGATTCTTTACCAGCTGAACCATCAGGGAAGCCTGTTTTAAACTATGTTCAAATGGAAAAACTATAAGATATAAATTGATAAACATAATATGAATTCTGAAGATCAGGATCAAAGAATAAGTTATATTGTGCATATTGCAAATCAGTCTTGAATATTCATTGGAAGGATTGATGTTGAAGCTGAAACACCAATACTCTGGCCACCTGATGTGAAGAACTGACTCATTTGAAAAGACCCTGATGCTGGGAAAGATTGAGGGCAGGGGGAGAAGGGGACGACAGAGGATGAGATGGTCGGTTGGCATCACCGACTCAATGGACATGAGTTTGAGTAAACTCTGGGAGTTTGTGATGCACAGGGAAGTCTGGTATACTGCAGTCCATGGGGTCGCAAAGAGTTGGACACAACTGAGCAACTGAACCAAACTGAACTGAACTGTGCATATTGCTAATTCATGTAGTTTATTTCATTATAATGTATACCTGACTTTATAATATTGAACTTACAACCCTTTATCATTAACATTTAAAAAATAAAATCCAAATATCTGTAGCAATAAATAAATTAACAAACCTCAATAATTGTCTCAAGTCAATTATTTTTACTGTAATTTAATATCAAAGCCTTATTGTTAAAATGTAACACAGGGCATGACAATATAGGAACATTAATTACTCAATAGAACAGGTGAAACATGACTCTTGTGACAATCATACTGCAATTTTTCCTTCTGAGACAAACACTTCCTCTTCCTTATGGGAGAGTAGAGAATAAGATATTTTCAGCTACTTCACTTTTCTTTAATCCTTTTTTATTCACATTCTTGAATAACCATGAAACTGTCTTCCTATATCAAATATGATTTTTCATGAATTTTGTTGAATGAGATTTTGGAACTTTTCTCCCTTGTGAAATTTTGAGGTGAAAAAATTGATATTCTGCTGTTAATTTATCTTTGTAAGATGTGAATAATTTCCAAATAGAATTCATCTTAAAAGATCTAAATGGAAATTAAGTGTCAAAAATATTTTATTTTTAAAGAACGTTTTGTCTAACAGAGGCATACTGCAAAGATTAGAATTAAGATATAATTAATTTCTATTGCATTTTTATTTTTCAAATTTTATAAAAGACTCCTTTTCCTATTTGGAACCAGTCTGTTGTTCCATGTCCAGTTCTAACTGTTGCTTCCTGACCTGCATACAGATTTCTCAAGAGGCAGGTTAGGTGGTCTGGTATTCCCATCTCTTTCAGAATTTTCCCCAGTTTATTGTGATCCACACAGTCAAAGGCTTTGGCATAGTCAATAAAGCAGAAAGAGATGTTTTTCTGGAACTCTCTTGCTTTTTCCATGAACCAGCGGATGTTGGCAATTTGATCTCTGGTTCCTCTGCCTTTTCTAAATCCAGCTTGAACATCAGGGGGTTCACGGTTCACGAATTGCTGAAGCCTGGCTTGGAGAATTTTGAGCATTACTTTACTAGCATGTGAGATGAGTGCAATTGTGCAGTAGTTTGAACATTCTTTGCCATTGCCTTTCTTTGGAATTAGAATGAAAACTGACCTTTTCCAGTCCTGTGGCCACTGCTGAGATTTCCAAATTTACTGGCATATTGAGTGCAGCACTTTCACAGCATCATCTTTCAGGATTTGAAACAGCTCAATTGGAATTCCATCACCTCCACTAGCTTTGTTCATAGTGATGCTTTCTAAGGCCCACTTGACTTCACATTCCAAGATGTCTGACTCTAGATTAGTGATCACATCACCATGATTATCTGGGTCATGAAGACCTTTTTTGTACAGTTCTTCCATGTATTCTTGCCACCTCTTCTTAATATCTTCTGCTTCTGTTAGGTCCACACAAAAAAATAAAAAAAAACTTGGTGTTGATGTAATTTTTAGTACCTTCTGTTGAGTTCAGTTCAGTTCAGTCACTCAGTCGTGTCCAACTCTTTGCAACCCCATGAATTGCAGCATGCCAGACCTCCCTGTCCATCACCAACTCCCAGAGTTCACTCAGACTCACGTCCTTTGAGTCACTGATGCCATCCAGCCATCTCATCCTCTGTCGTTCCCTGTTCATCCTGCCCCCAATCCCTCCCAGCATCAGAGTTGTTTCCAATGAGTCAACTCTTCACATGAGGTGACAAAAGTACTGGAGTTTCAGCTTTAGCATCATTCCTTCCAAAGAAATCCCAAGGCAGATCACCTTCATTAGTGTGATAGCAACATGCCTGTATGGATATGTCTAACTCATCAATGTATACAGTAAAAGTGTGCAATTTTTGCATATCATTTATCAATAAAGCTTAAAAAATAATCATTCTAAAAGTCAAGTTGGCAATCTAAGTAGGAGTATAATCTTCTAACTTTTAGCATTAAAAATATCAAAGCAAACAGCTAAATCAGTGAATTCAAGTAGATTGAATCATTAATAAACATTCTTATAAATACCATGGTTTTTTCCTTCTAATATTACTTTTTTTTCTATTATGAGAGTATAAGCTCTCCTTAAATATTTACTCAAGTATATACTGTACTATGCTGCTGCTGCTGCTAAGTCGCTTCAGTCGTGTCCGACTCTGTGCGACCCCACAGATGGCAGCCCATTGGGCTCCACCATCCCTGGGATTCTCCAGGCAAGAACACCGGAGTGGGTTGCCATTTCCTTCTCCAATGCGCGAAAGTGAAAAGTGAAAGTGAAGTCACTCAGTCGCGTCTGACTCAGCGACCCCATGGACTGCAGCCCACCAGGCTCCTCCGTCCATGGGAGTTTCCAGGCAAGAGTACTGGAGTGGGATGCCATTGCCGTCTCCGATACTGTACTATAGTCCTCTTAAATTTTAAGTGACTTAAAAGTGGTGCCATTCAAAGTGTTGAATCACTGAACTAGAGTAGGAACTTACTTTTTCTTTCTGCATCCTTTCTTCCCTGTTTGTAGCTTCAGGTACTGAGCTTCATTTTGGTTGCCACTGAAAGGGCTCAGTGCTGAGATTTGGAAGATTAACTTCTCCTACTTCTGAGAAGAACTTTACAGAAGCTATTCCTATGAGTCACCATACTCCCTCTACACTCCCTCTCTGCCCTTGCCTTGCCCTACACTAGCATGCATACATAGATGCACCATACTTTGGTAAAGACTAGAATGGCCTCAACAGCTAAATGGGTTTTAAAATCACTATGTCTACTCACAATTTGTTGGGTTTCACTTCTATAGAGTATATTTTCATAATGTGGATCATTAACTTTGGGACTTCTCTCATAGCTCAGTTAGTAAAGAATCCACCTGCAATGCAGAAGACCCTGGTTTGATTCCTGGGTTGAGAAGATCTGCTGGAGAAGGAATAAGCTACCCACTCCAGTATTCTTGGGCTTCCCTTGTGGCTCAGCTGGGAAAGAATCTGCCTGCAATGTGGAAGGCCTGGGTTCAATCCAGGGGTTGGGAAGATCCCCTGGAGAAGGGAAAGGCTACCCACTCCAGTATTCTGGCCTGGAGAATTTTATGGACTATGCAGTCCAAGGGGTTGCACAGAGTCGGACATGACTTTCACTTTCACTATCATTAACATTATGGAGTCATTTCTCATTTTTTACAGAGAATTATTTTCTCTGAAAGTTGTTAGAAGATGGTTGCTGCTGCTGCTGCTGCTAAGTCACTTCAGTCGTGATTTTAAAACCCATTTAGCTGTTGAGGCCATTCTAGTCTTTACCAAAGTATGGTGCATCTATGTATGCATGCTAGTGCATGCATATTCAAAAGTTGATTTTTTTTTTCATTAAAACCATCAGTTGAGGTACAGAAAATCAATCTTAACAAATAAGTAGTCTTGGAAAAATAGCATAACAAAAATATTGATTCCTATTCTAAATTGAAAATATTTAACACTTCATGTGCTAAAAGGCATGAATTCACTGTATATAATAGAATTTATATTATATTATTTGATCTGTTACAGAAACAAGGGTTAAGGAATGGGAATACAATTAGACAGTATAAAAAGACAGAAGAATTAATTAGAAAGCACAGAAAATAATTGTTTTCATTGTTCCCTATACAATAAACACATCAAAATGTGAATATGAACAGTACTACTTCAATAATTTGCTAAAGCAAAATAAGTTGAAATTATTAACTTTTCCACACAATTCACTGATAGACATTGATATACAGTATTGTTTTTCTCCAAGAAGATGGTTTAAGTTTGAAATTTCAAATTTAGTGGACACCTCATTATTTTCCAGCATATGGAAATATTTGTGTTGAAAATATATAGGCATAAATTTCCATTTAAGCATATACATTATGCTTCTCAAATGCTATAGGCAGATTTTTCAAGCCCTTAGCTATGAAGATGCTGGTGAATTGCCACCCACCCTTACTTAGTTATATAAAAACTCCCATAACATAACCCATCCTCCTGAGTTGTCAGTGTACTTTGGAAATTTGGTTTGGTTATTTTAATCTCTCTTTTCCTTAGGAACTGGAATTTTGCAATTTAAGTACTTTTGCTTATGACAAGTCATGCACGTTTTCCTTGAAAAGTTTGTGTGAAGAAGGATAAAGTATTTTTTGAGAGGTTTACAATGGTTGTGTTAAAGAACAGAGTAAGAATTCATTTAAATAAAATGAGATAGTAGAGATAATCATATATGATGCATGCAATCACTTGCCAAACAATCTACTTTGCTTCTAAAAAAACATTCATATATCCTTTTGTGTGCATAAGCAGTTTGACTCAGAACACATCCTTGGTCACTGAAATAAAAATGCATTACTTTCAAACATTCTTCTTGTGTTTTAAATAATTTCATCCTCAAACCTCAAATTTCATTACTTACTTTATCACAACCAAATGTGGAAAATTCACAAGCAGATGGGAAGACCAGATTGCCTTACCTGCCTCCTGAGAAATTTCTATGTAAGTCAAGAAGAAACACTTAGAACTGGACATGGAACAACAGACTGATTCCAAATCGGGAAAGGAGTACATCAAGGCTGTATATTGTCATCTTGATTATTTAAATTATGTGCAGAGTACATCATGCAAAATGTTGGGCTGGATGAAGCACAAGCTGGAATCAAGATTGCACAAAGAAATATCAATAGCCTCAGATATGCAGATGACACCACCCTTATGGCAGACAGTGAAGAACTAAAGGCCTCTTGATGAATGTGAAAGAGGTGAGTGAAAAAGTTGGCTTCAAACTCAACATTCAAAAAATGAAGATCATGGCATCTGGTCCCATCACTTCATGGCAGATATATGGGGAAACAATGGAAACAGTGACAGACTTTATTTTTTAGGACTCCAAAATCATTGCAGATGGTGACTGCAGCTTTGAAATTAAAAGACGCTTGTACCTTGGAAGAAAAGCTATGACCAACCCAAAGAGCATACTAAAAAGCAGAGACATTACTTTGCCAACAAAGGTCCATCTAATAAAAACTATGTTTGTTTGTTTCCAGTAGTCATGTATGGCTGTGATAATTGGACTATAAAGAAAGCTGAAGAATTGATGTTTTTGAACTGTGGTATTGGAGAAGACTCTTGAGAGTCCCTTGGTCTGCAAGGAGATCAAACCAATCAATTATAAAGGAAATAAGTCCTGGGTATTCTTTGGAAGGACTGATGCTGAAGCAGAAACTCCAATATTTTGGCCATCTGATGGGAAGAACCGACTCATTGGAAAACACCCAGATGCTGGGAAATATTGAAGGCAGGAGGAGAAGGGGACGACGGAAGTTGACATGGTTGGATGGCATCACCGGTTCAATGGACATGAGTTTGAGCAAGCTCCAGGAGTTGATGATGGACAAGGAAGACTGGTGTGCTGCAGTTCAGGGGGTCACAAAGAGTTGGACACAACTCAGTGACTGAACTGAACTATGTTCAGGACGAAGAAGTATAAAGTTCTTGGTAAATTTTATCACACATAGAAAGAAAATTATGGGACTAAAAGGGACCTAGGGACCTTAGGGGTCACTAATAAACAGAGAAAGAGATTTTTATACATGTAACAGCAACTACATATTTCCAACATTTTCCATTATCAATTTGACGAAGTATTTTTTTTTTTTGTCTTTTCCTTCACATGGTGGTTTAGTCATTTAAAAAACAGAAACAAAAATTAGTGCAAGCAACATATAAAACTTGTAGAATAAATAGAGTCCATACAATGTGAACCCTAGGAGAGACAAGGCTCATTTAATAGCTTAACATATGAAAAAAAGCGTAAGAATAAAACTACAGTAATGCTACCACTCAGGTTGCTTCTATCTTCATTAAGTGTTAAAAAAATTGTTGTTTAAATGAGTTATTTAAATCAAACTCAAAATTTGAATGGAAAACTGTGTAATGAACATACATATTGCTCTTTATTATCTACTACTATGCTACTACTAAGTGATTTGTGAATTGTTACTTGCATGCATCAAATTTTCCCTTAAAATTTTCTAGTAAGGATAAACATATTGTTATGAAATTTGAATGACAAATTAATACTGAAAATTTTTTCTCAAAGATTCAAATGTTAAAAATAAATTAATGACTGACCCAGTAGCCATAATGGACTCATTAACTAAGTAAAGTTATTATTTATTCTAAAATAATTGGTGTGAAATGTAAGTTTGTAGTTTCTGCTGAATCATTCATATATTAACATGTACAAATTCTACCAANCTTAAAATTTTCTAGTAAGGATAAACATATTGTTATGAAATTTGAATGACAAATTAATACTGAAAATTTTTTCTCAAAGATTCAAATGTTAAAAATAAATTAATGACTGACCCAGTAGCCATAATGGACTCATTAACTAAGTAAAGTTATTATTTATTCTAAAATAATTGGTGTGAAATGTAAGTTTGTAGTTTCTGCTGAATCATTCATATATTAACATGTACAAATTCTACCAAACATTAATCTTCTACAAGCTAGTTTACTAGAAGCATTCACAGATATACATACACCAATTCTATTCTTGGTTCTTCCTCTGTGTGGTCTTTTATAACTGTCAGTATCAGTTTTCTGTTTATTATTGTTCTTGGTTTAAAGGGAATTTGTCAAGTGATTTCTGGACTCCAATTTTTAGGCCTGTTTGGACAAATTAATCTCTGTGGAAACCGACTGTGCCTTAGATACCATCTAGCAAATGCAAGATTAATGGAGACATAGTACAAGCATTTCTATGTAGCTTGCTGGAGATGGAGGAACAATAAGGGGTACTTTGAAGAACCAAAAAATTTACCATATAATAAAGTTAACATATTTTTTATTTTAGTTGGTAAAATTCAAAATAAAATAATAAAATATAATGTGTAGTAAATTAGCATGGGGAAACATATGTCAATAATTTCATCTACACAGTTACACTGCTCTGCACATGGATATGAAACATTTAATTATCTACTGATCCCATATTTTTTGCAGACTAAAATAGTATATTTATATATATATATATAATTTTTTATATTGCCATGAAAAATTAAATTATTGAATTCTCAACTGAAAACAAGATAACATCTGCAATTGCTTTGTTTATTGCAAATAATCAGACATTGTTTGCAATTAGAAATTTTAGGAGTTAAATGGTCCTTTTATAGATTAAAGCCTAGAGACTGGGTTATGCAAAATTACCCAGACACTTCAAGTTTAGATCCCTAATTTTTTTTTTAATTTTTTCATGAATTTGGTGGAATGGAGGTGAAGATGTCTCTGGGGAATGTTCAGGAGCCTGAAAAACTCAGACAGGGCATATGAGGGGTTTGAATTAATCAGGTAATCATTTCTCCCTTCATAGACCTTGATAGGAAAATCAACTTGTATAAAATCTCACCTGACCAGTCTATCACAAACACACCATTTAATGTTGGTTAAAACAGTAATCAGTTATCTCTAGTTTTATTAATTCATCATTTATAAAGACCTAACAATGCTCAGCTTACTTGCCTGAGGAAAAGTTTCTGAGAATAAAATCGGATAATATAAAAAAGGAGGAAAAAATATACTGAAATAAGCAAAACTTTTTTCTGTTATATCTTGGATTCAAAAAAAGCTGTAATATTTTGTTAATTTCTCATATTTTGAATATGAAAACATAGCATATTAAGGAAGCAATATTCAAGAACATTCTTGGAAACTCTTGGTCTAGCTTTATGTGCATAGAAATCAGCTGGAAATGTTAACATGCAGTTTCTCGAGCAGTAAATCTTAAATGCACCTGAAATACTGCATCTTACATTTATAACAAGATCAAAAGTGATGAAATGCTGCTGCTCATCAAAGAACCAGACTTTAAGTAGCAAAAGTTCATATATAATTCAACATTTATGGGTCATATTTTCTTATTGGCTAAGCAGATCAATTAATCTTGACCCTATGTCTTTCAAAGTTCAGAATATCAAAATGTATATATGGAGATTAATTTTGTATGAATATATGGTAAAGATTTCCTTTCAGGTAAAAATGATAGTTTATAATTCACAGAGATTAGCTGAGTAGCTTCCATATGTTCAGCATTGTGTTAGATATTGCATGACCAAGCAAATAAGCTTCTTGCCCTCAGAGTTTATAATCCAGCTATGTTCAAAATTGGTCCAAATAAAAGCAGTATAAATCTGTACCTTTATTAACATTGTTTTTTTTCCCAATATAACAGTAGATTGTACTTGTTTTATACTCTATTATAATAAGAACTTTTGTTGTGTTGCTGGTGAATCCCTTTTCTACTGAGGTGGATGCTGTTTCTGCTGCTAAGTCGCTTCAGTCGTGTCCGACTCTGTGCGATCCCATAGACAGCAGCCCACTAGGCTCCTCTGTCTCTGGGATTGTCCAGGCAAGAACACTGAAGTGGGTTGCCATTTCCTTCTCCAATGCATGAAAGTGAAAAGTGAAAGTGAAGTCTCTCAGTCGTGTCTGACTCTTAGCGACCCCATGGACTTCAGCCTACCAGTCTCCTCCATCCATGGGATTTTCCAGGCAAGAGTACTGGAGTGGGGTGCCATTGCCTTCTCCACTGAGTTGGATAGTAATTCTCAAATACTTAAAGAATAGTTTTTAAAATGTTTGTGCACCAGCCCCAAGCACCCTGTATTGTCGGGGGCCAGCATGAGGAATCCTGCCCGTGACAAGGTCATGCGGTAGGAAGCCTGGCATACGCAAGGACGTGATCAGGTTTCAAGGGTTCCCCCTGGAATTTCCCGAACATCCATCCCCCCAGATAATAAGAATCTGCCGGCCTTTGTACCCTGCTTTTCCACTCTTCTGATATTCTCTGGAAAAGTCAATTCAAGGCTTTAGTCTTCTGCATTTAAAAGGGATGTTTCAGTTAAGCCCCCTCTGATAACTCTCTAGCTTGTCTAACAGGTTCCTCAGACCTCTTACAGCTTGTGAATTGCTTACAGCCCCCAACCGCGAGAGGCACAAAGTTTAAAAGCATCTTAAAGATACAGATCCTTTTCTAAAGAGTTAAAAATTACATTGGTGACGGTTTTCACTGTTGACTCAATGACTGCTGCCAGACCTCCATATTTATCTTTTAGGTACCTGGGAGGATGTTAATCAATGTAAACAGGATATGGAAAAGGATAGATAGTAGTTTTGATGTTAGCAACACTAGACTTGAGTTAATTACTTTTCTTTGTTATATATCACTGCACTCCCCTTGTGTCCTTGCTATGTAAGAATGTAGCTTTATTTAGTGCTTTCTGAGAGTGGCACCAGACTTTGGGAAGATCAACACAAATAAGTCTTCTGGTTGANATAGTAGTTTTGATGTTAGCAACACTAGACTTTTGAGTTAATTACTTTTCTTTGTTATATATCACTGCACTCCCCTTGTGTCCTTGCTATGTAAGAATGTAACTTTATTTAGTGCTTTCTGAGAGTGGCACCAGACTTTGGGAAGATCAACACAAATAAGTCTTCTGGTTGACAAACCCTTATCAGGAAAAAGGCTGTAAAATGTTAATTGGCCCTTTTGGCTAGAAGACATGTAAATCACCTAAGACTTCTGTGTACAATTAGGTATGCAGAGAGAAAAGCCTGGTTTTGATAAGAGTCAGGGCTGCTGATGCCGCATAATTTTGTATTACCCATTGATCTCTATGTATAATCAAGGGTATAAAAGGAGATTCTAGACAATAGAGGAATGGAATCTGTCGCTGTACTGGTTTCCCCGTGTCTCCTCTTCCTACTTTAATTTCAGGCTGAATTCCCATCTGGAGCGGGCGGCTCATCATGTCTACTTACTTGCCCTGGCTTTTAAGTTCTGTGAGAGAGAGAGCCCAAGGCGGGGCACTCTCCGAGATTCAAATGGGCGCTGGTGGCCCAACGTAGATGATGCAAACTTCTTGTCTGGAGTTTTATTAGTTTAGCTCGTAAACCAAGTTATTCAGCCTCTTTTCTCCACTTAATTTTCCTACTACACTATTTCTTCCTAATCTAATCTAATCTAATATTAATAAATAAATAAGTTTTCCTCGCCAACGCCATCCACCCTTTGAATCACCCTGGATCCACCAGGGCTGGACCCCGGCAGACCACTTCCAGTTTGCCTTGATTCATGGACCTGATATTCCAGGTTCCTATGCGATACTCTTTACAGTATCGGATCTTGCTTCTATCACCAGTCTTTGCTTTGGCTCCATCCCTTCGTTCTTTCTGTAGTTCTTTCTCCTCTGATCTCCAGTAGCATATTGGGCACCTAATGACCTGGGGAGTTCCTCTTTTGGTATCCTATCATTTTGCCTTTTCATACCATTCATGGGGTTCTCAAGGCAAGAATACTGAAGTGGCCTGCCATTCCCTTCTCCAGTGGACCACGTTCTGTCAGACCTCTCCACCATGACCCACCCGTCTTGGGTTGCCCCACAGGCATGGCTTGGTTTCATTGAGTTAGACAAGGCTGTGGTCCTAGTGTGATTAGACTGACTAGTTTTCTGTGAGTATGGTTTCAGTGTGTCTGCCTTCTGATGCCCTCTTGCAACACCTACCATCTTACTTGGGTTTCTCTTACCTTGGGTGTGGGGTATCTCTTCACGGCTGCTCCAGCAAAGCACAGCCGCTGCTCCTTACCTTGGACGAGGGGTATCTCCTTACCACCGCCGTTCCTGACCTTCAACGTGGGATAGCTCCTCTAGGCCCTCCTGTGCCTGAGCAGCCACCGCTCCTCGGGTTGCTCCTCCCGACTGCCGGCCCTGGCCTCGGGCATGGGTGGCTCCTTCCAGCTGTTCTCTCTGGCATCAGGCTCGGGGTGGCTCCTCAGGGTCACCACCCCTGGCCTTGGGCACGAGGTGTCTCCTCCCGGGCCGCCCCTAACCTCGGACACAGGGCAGCTCCTCTCAGCCGTTCCTGCGCTCTCGCAGCCTGGCATTCTAGGCTGCTGCCCCTGACCTCGGACGTGGGGCAGCTCCTCTCGGCCTCTAGCGCTTAGTGAACCAGCTCTCGCAGCCGCCCGCGCTTAGTGAGCTTTA
The DNA here is from genome assembly GCA_006410635.1 of Cephalophus harveyi. Taxonomy (NCBI): domain Eukaryota; kingdom Metazoa; phylum Chordata; class Mammalia; order Artiodactyla; family Bovidae; genus Cephalophus; species Cephalophus harveyi. The sequence continues at coordinate 630,313 of SJYT01041370.1, forward strand.
AAAAATAATCAAGTAATCTTTAAGTTATTTAGAATATATATTTTCTCATAGAAATAAATAGGCCTTCAAATCAACTCCTGGAAAATCCCATGGACAGAGAAGCCTGGCAGGCAACAGTCCACAGAGTCACACAGAGTTGGACAGGACTGAAGCGACTTAGCACACACGCACTCACCAATCAACACAAAAACTTGTTTAACCCATCAGAATTTTGAGGTGTTTGCTATTAGCTTGTTCAGACTACCTTTTTGTAAATGGAGAGAGGTATTGTGCATTTACATAGAATAACTTGAATCGCTATTAACTTGCCAACCGGGTGACAGAGCAGGCAGCTCAGAGCCTGTGTGTACTGTGATATGACTTCATTATTTCCAAACAATGTTCTCTACCGTGCTGTGTCAAAATTCTCTTTTCTGCTGAGTAGCAGATATTTTAATATCTTGGCAGATCCTTTGGTTTTCAGGTCACTTTCACTAGGCAAGTTGTGAAACTTGTCTAACCCATCTTAAAGCTGATTTTATATATCTTACGTTTATTTTCCTCTTTCTCCAGTGGATCTTCTAACCTGAGCCACAGGCATGGGCCATGGCCTGAGGAGTCTGCAGCCAAGAAAGGAGAATGTATTCTGCCCTTTGTTTTTAAAATATTTATATACATATAGCTTCCCTGGTGGCTCAGATGGTAAAGAATCTGCCCACAAGGTGGGAGACCCAGGTTTGCTCCCTGGATTGAGAAGATCCCCTGGAGAAGGAAATAGCAACCCATTTCAGTTTTCTTGCCCAGAGAACTCCATGGACAGAGGAGCCTGGTGGGTTAAATTCCATGGGATCACAAAAAATCAGACATGAATGAGCAACTAACACACACACACACACACACACACACACACACACACACACATATTTGGTTGTAACAGGTGTTAGTTGTGGCCCTCAAGATCTTTGATTTTCATAGCATTCAGGATCTTTAGTTGTAGCGTGTGAGATCTAGTTCCCTGCATAGGGATCCAACCCAGGCCACCTGCATTGGGAGGGCAGAACCTTAGCCACTGGATCACCAAGGAAGTCTCTGTTCTGCTCTTTGAATAACTTCCCTCTTCGAAATATCCCCCTCCTTTCAGCTTCTGCATTTGGTCTCTCTGTTTCAGGGCACAGAGAGGAGAGAAGTCATGCTATGCTTTTGGCCCATGATTCCTGGTGAGGGAGCATTGGCTGAGGCTTATTTTGGTTCCTCTGCCTGCTAGTGGTGAAATGTGCAGTTTGGGCACATTTTTTTGGAGGCATGTTTCAGTTTTTGTCTCTACCACCTGGTACTGCCTCAGAGAAACAAATCCCCCATTTGTAATTTTACACCCATAGTTCAGGGTAAGAAATTCCCTCCCTTGGAAGCTGTCTGAGCAGCCAGGTAGCTCCTTTGTTCTTGTTTACACTCTTGAGTTCCTTCATGTGAAGTCAAGGAAACCAGGGGTCTTCTCCTCACTCTTTTGCTTTCCAGGCACACTACGTCATGCAGCACTTTCTCTGGCTGGTATATACAGCTCCATCAGCCTCTTGCTCTCAGAAGGTACAAATTGTCTGTATAAGTTATCACCAAATTATAGGGAATGTGTCAAGCTTTTTCAGAACAACTTGGGAAGCTTTCCCACCAACTTCAGGTGGTGAAGAACAACTTCACCATCTGCATTAGACTATAAGCTCTATGAGGACAGAGAATTAACTAGTTTGTTCATCACTGTATTCCACGGGCAGAGAACACTAAAGACATCATAGGTGTTCATCATAGGTAATTTTTTTAAGCTTTGACATTTATTTATTTTTGGCTGTGCTGGGTCTTCGCTGCAACTTCTGTCTAGTTGCAGTGAGCAGGGGTATTCTCTAGTCATTAGTGCACCGGCTTCTCATGTGGTGGCTTCTCTTGTGGAGCATTTTCCAGGGTGATTGGGCTTCAGTAGTTGCAGCTCCCGGGTTCTAGAGCACAGGCTCAGTAGTTGTGGCACGTGGGCTTAGTTGCTATTAAGTATGTGGGATCTTCCCGGATCAGGGGTCGAACCCATGTCTCCTGCATTGACAAGCAGATTCTTTACCACTGAGCTACTGGGGAAACCCCAATATTCTTTTTATTGAAAGAATAAACAAAATAATATCAAGAATTTGTTTTTTTTTAAATCTTTAATACAGTTGGATAACATCAGGTTTCAATTAATCAAATAACTGATAGCCTAGTGGCTGTAAACTGGTGGTAATTTGGCTTGCTTCCCATTGAGGATGTGCAGTAATGTCCAGACATTTTTGGTTTCCCTGGTGGCTCAGTGGTAAAGAATCTCCCCAAAATGCAGGAGATGTAGTTTTTCAGTTTTTAATTTAATTTTCTGGCCAAGAAATTCCTTTGTACAGTTCATTTCTTCTTCTTCTTCTTTTTTTTTTGTTTAAAAATGTTTATTTATTTATTTATTTGACTGCACCAGGTCTTAGTTGCAGCATGTAAGTTCTTCGATCTTCATTGCAGTGTGTGGGATCTAGTTTCCTGACCAGGAATCCAGGCCCGCTGCATTGGGTGCTTGGAGTTTTAGCTGCTGGATCCTCAGGTCATTTCTTATTTTTCAGTAATAAACCAATCCTTCATGTAAATCTTTAAAGGGAGAAGGCAGGTGGACAGGGAAGGGACTGGGCTTCCCCCTCTGTTGGGTCTTCTCAATTGAAAGTGCACAAGGGCAAGTGCCTCCAACTTCTTGATTGCTGGAGCTTAACTTGGAGTTGGCCATGGTGGCAATTGTGGCTGCAGTGATATGGTGAAAAAACAAAGTGAAAGTGAAGTCGCTCAGTGGTGCCCGACTCTTTGTGACCCCATGGACTGTAGCCTACCAGGCTCTTCCCTCCATGGGATTCTCCAGGCAAGAGTACTGGAGTGGGTTGCCATTTTCCTTCTCCAGGGGATCTTCCCGACCCAGGGATCAAACCCCAGTCTCCCACATTCCAGGCAGATGCTTTAACCTTTGACCCACCAGGGAAGCCACCAGGAAGTGGTATGGTAGCCTACTCCAAATAATAGAGTCATTGGAAATAACTGATACTCAGAAATTGCTGTACCAGTAATTTTTTTTTTTTCCTTAATTGAAGAAAAAATGGTGGCTTTGAGGTAAAGAATCTGTCTGCCAACGCTAGAGATGCAGGAGACGTGAGTTCCATCTCTGGGTTGAGAAGATCCACTGGAGGAGGAAACGGCAACCCGCTCCAATATTCTTGCCTAGAGAATCCCATGGACAGAGAAGCCTTGCGGGCTACAGTCCATGGGGTCATAAAGAGTTGGACACAACTGAGTGAATAACACTTTCACTTTCAAGCAGAATGTGGATGATAACCAAAGAAGGTCACAGAAGAGGAGTATAGTGGGGGAAGGGAAGAAGGGAGGAGGGAGAAATAAGGTGTTTGGAACAGGTGGAGACTGACGGTCATTGTAAAGACTGTTTTTTTTTTTTTTTTTGTCAGACTGAAATGGAGAACGATTATAGGGTTTTGAGCAAAAGACTGACACAATCTGACTCAAGTTTCAAAAAAATTCACTCAGAATAATCTGAAGGGAGACAAAGAGAAGCAGAGAGGCTTGCCAGGATGTTATTACTGTCATAAGCAAGGGGAATCTAAATACTAGTATTGTTTCAATCTGAGGATAGACAGAATGTGATGGTTAATTTGATGTGTCAGTTAGACGCATCTTGGGATACCCAGACATTTAACTAAACGGCATTTCTGGATGTGTCTGTGTCATTACCATCATTTCACTGATTCTCATCAGATCCCCTGGAGAAGGGAATGGCTACCCACTCTCGTATTCTGGCCAGGAGAATTCAATGTACAGAGGACCCTGGCAGGCTACAGCCCATGGGGTCGCAAAGAGTTGGACAAGACTGAGCGACCTTCACTCACTAACTCATTTATCTGTGATTATGCTGAATACACACTTTTACCTAAATTTCTTCTTCTTCTTTTTTTTGACCATGTCACACAGCTTGTGGAATCTTAATTTCTACACCAGGGATCAAACTCTGACCCTCAACAGTGAAAGTGCAGAGTCCTAACCACTGGACCACCAGGAATGTGTTCCATTGCTTCAGTTGTGCCCGACTTGTTGCAAACCCATGGACAGAGGAGCCTGTTCGTGGGATATTCCCAGAAAGAATACTGGAGTAGGTTGCCATTTCCTCCTCCAGGGGGGACTGCCAGAAAGTTCCCTAGCTAAATTTCATATAATTTTGAGTCCAGTGAAATTACTGAATGACTGCCTTGTACCAACTGATGTGTTAAGAACTACGAATGCTGTGTAATTGAACAAAATAAAGTAAATGATGAGGAGAGAATAAACAGCAAATAAGGTAAATAAATTTCGCGTCTGTATAATTTATTTCCTGGAGTAATGGTGCCCTCTTGTGGCTCTAGCTGGCTGTCAAATCATTTCTCAATTACTTTAGGAGTTCAGGGTACTTATTATGAAATGCTGTGACATATTTGTCTGCATGCGTGCTAAGTCGCTTCAGTCATGTCCAACTCTGTGTGACCCTATAACCTGCTAGGTTCCTCTGTCCCTGGGATTCTCCAGACAAGAATACTGGAGTGGGTTGCCATATCCTTCTCTAAGGGATCTTGCTGACCCAGGGATTGAACCCTTGTCTCTTATGTCTCCTGCATTGAGTGCCACCTGGAAAACTCGACGTATTTGTCTAGTAATGTTAAATTATAATGCAGAAATTCACATTAAACTTTCTTCTCACTCTATATTTGGTGATAGAACATCTGTACATGTGTACACAGGTCATTCTCACTATTCAGGGTTCTTTTATCATATGATATCACTGGGAACATGGAATTGGAGACCGCTGAACTGCTCTCCTAGTGATAACACACAGGGTTAGGTTGCTGTGAGGCTCTAGTCACATTTTTGTCAACAGATTGATATAAAAATCTGGCTTATGTGTTTTCTATTAAAACATCTTATTTAATATATTTTGTTATAAATTAGATAACAAGTAAAGACCCACTGTTTAGCACAGGGATCTCTATTCAATACTCTGTAATGGGCTATATGGGAAAAGAAGCTAAAAAAGAGTGGATATATGTACCTGCATGGCAGATTCACTTTAGTGGATACCTGAAACCAACAGAGCATTGTAAATTATACCCCAACAAAAATTAAATATATATATATGTTAATTATATGTACAGGTAATATATATTTTAATTTTTATGAGAGGTCTGGCGTGCTGTAGTGCATGGAGTCTCAGAGTCAGACATGACTGGGTGACTGAGCAACAATAAGAATCCTTGACTGGATCACACGACAGAGTTTTACCAAGAATCTAAGGGTGTGAATTCCTTGGTAATTCCATTACTTAACTTGACATACTTAGAAGTCAAGTTTGAACCTGAAGAATTGGCTTCACAACAATTCTCTGTTTTTCTATTTTTCTTTCATTGAAGTAATGAAGGCCATTACCTTCCGAGGCAAAGATTCCTTCATAGAAGAATTGTTTTTTTCCAGAATTTTTTTTTTCACATTCTAAAATTTAAGAATGGTTTAATGTCACTGGATGTGGGAGTGATGTTCTGAAATCCCCACAATGGAATGATCTATTGTTCCTTTTTACACAAGCTGTTTCATAGACTCAGGGCAAGTTGTGAAGTGTGAACTTTTTTTCTCTCCTTTCAGTTTTCCTCATTTATTTTTCAAGATGCCAGTTATTTTGCTATATCTTAACAGATCCTCTCATAACGGAAATGGATATTTTTCCAAAGATACTTCTTTCATAAAAGTTAGTTTTTTCAAAAGTTATATTTTAGTCATTTGGCCTTTGAACATGTATAATATCAACCAGGAGTTCCTGTTTCATCACTGAGATAAACACTTACCTAGTATAACAACAATAACATTCAATAACAATTGTATATTGTTATGCTGCAAAATTTATTTCATGCCCAATAATAATGCCTAGAAGGTTTCCCTTGAGCCTGCTTTTGCCTATAGAGTTTTTACTAGTTTTGGGCTTAACAGATTAACAATCTCAACCAATAGGGTTTTCCTCAATTTTATATTTTGAGGGGTTGGGAAAAAGTGGGTTATCTCAAGTAATAGTTTTTGTTCTTATTCAAAGAGAAAGAGAATTATTTTATAATCATTTCTGCTTTCAGAATGGTTCAGCAGAAATAGTATCTGGAATATTCTTTTTCATTGAAGTTAATTTTTCAATCAGTAAAGCTGAACCATTTAGTCTAAAAAAGGCTTGCTTGCTTTTCAGTTTTTTTTTTTTTTGACTTTATTGGATTGACCATTGTTTGACTGGATTTATTGTATGAGTTCATGGCTTTGGCTTGGTGTTTCAAAGTTTTTAGCCTTGAACTTGTATTCTCTGAAATTCTGTCTTCATTCAGCATCCACCTCGAGGCAGCAATGTGAAACTTCAGGCGTGTTGAAACTTGAAGGAACAGTGGGAATTCCCACTCCTATTCCTCCCCGGGCCTCTCAGTTGCCTCCCTCTAGAGGTAAGGATTCTTCCAGACAGGTGCAGACTCACAGGACAGAAACTTCTTAATGACTGTAAGTTTTGTCAGAAAGTAAAGGAGAAAAAAAAAAATGAGTAAAAAAATTAAAACAATGGAAGTCACAGGCTCTGTGGGAAGGACCAACTTTTTTGCATCTGTTTTCAGCTCAAGTATATTTTCAGAGGAGGCCTCTCTTGAGGCGTAATTATGAAGTTGCTAAAGTTTGTTTTAGTAGTTATCAGCACAGTTCCCTTTCTGATTGTTGGCATGTGTTTTCCTAGCCTGCTCAGAGCCTTTATTTCTGTCCTATGCCTTCCTAATGCCTCAATGTGCAGGCCCTGCCCTTTGGAGGAACACTTCATGGCCTAGTCCTGAACATCACTTTAAACCATCACCAGTTAAATCAAGACTTTCAATTAAATGAAATTAAATTAAACCTTTAAATTGGAACAATTGAATCTCTCTTCCTGTTCCTTCCAGGTTTGTGTCCACTGACTAAGCTGAGATGTTCTTCACTGTTACAGATGAAGAGTTATCGGTCCAATTTAGTGTAGTACCTCGAATGGCTAATGCAAGAAACTGTAGGAATGTCAATAACACTGATAGGTTGGTAGGAAATTAAAGTTTCTCTACTAAAACTTCCTTTGGCACATATTAACTCATATTCTTTCTGATAACTCTGTTCCTCTTACATGTGGTGTTTTCTCTCTACCCCAGTGCTCTGCACTGGGTCTGAGCCGATACTTAGTAACTGTCTGAAAACCAAGTATTCTTGCCTTGAGAACCCCATGAACAGTCAGCCAGTCAGTCAGTTCAGTCGCTCAGTCATGTCCGATCCTTTGCAACCCCCTGAATCGGAGCATGCCAGGCCTCCCTGTCCATCACCAACTCCCGGAGTTCACTCAGACTCACGTCCATCGAGTCAGTGATGCCATCCAGCCATCTCATCCTCTGTCGTCCCCTTCTCCTCCTGCCCCCAACCCCTCCCAGCATCAGAGTCTTTTCCAATGAGTCAACACTTTGCATGAGGTGGCCAAAGTACTGGAGTTTCAGCTTTAGCATCATTCCAATGAACTCCTTATTGCCAAATTCAGACTTAAACTGAAAAAAGTGGGGAAAACCACTAGACCATTCAGGTATGATCTAAACCAAATCCCTTAACATTAAACAGTGAAAGTGAGAAATAGATTTAAGGGACTAGATCTGATAGACAAAGTCCCTGATGAACTATGGACGGAGGTTTGTGACATTGTACAGGAGACAGGGATCAAGACCATCCCCAAAAAAAAGAAATGCAAAAAAGTGAAATGGCTGTCTGAGGAGGCCTTACAAATAGCTGTGAAAAGAAGAGAAGTGAAAAGCAAAGGAGAAAAGGAAAGATATACCCGTTTGAATGCAGAGTTCCAAAGAATAGCAAAGAGAGATAAGAAAGCCTTCCTCAGTGATCAGTGCAAAGAGATAGAGGAAAGCAATAGAATGGGAAAGACTAGAGATCTATTCAAGAAAATTAGAGATACCAAGGGAACATTTCATGCAGGACAGAAATGGAAGGGACCTAACAGAAGCAGAAGATATTAAGAAGAGGTGGCAAGAATACACAGAAGAACTGTACAAAAAGATCTTCACGACCCAGATAATCACGATGGTGTGATCACTCACCTAGAGCCAGACATCCTGGAATGTGAAGCCAAGTGGGCCTTAGGAAGCATCATTATGAACAAAGCTAGTGGAGGTGATGGAATTCCAGTTGAGCTCTTTCAAATCCTGGAAGATGATGCTGCACTCAATATGTTAGCAAATTTGGAAAACTCAGCAGTGGCCACAGGACTGGAAAGAGTCAGTTTTCATTTCAATCCCAAAGAAAGGCAATGGCCAAAGAATGTCCAAACTACTGCACAATTGCACTCATCTCACATGCTAGTAAAGTAATGTTCAAAATTCTCCAAGCCAGGCTTCAACAGTATGTGAACCATGAACTTCCAGATGTTCAAGCTGGTTTTAGAAAAGGCAGAGGAACCAGAGATCAAATTGCCAACATCTGTTGGATCATGGAAAAAGCAAGAGAGTTCCAGAAAAACATCTATTTCTGCTTTATTGACTATGCCAAAGCCTTTGACTGTGTGGATCACAATAAACTGTGGAAAATTCTGAAAGAGATGGGAATACCAGACCACCTGACCTGCCTCTTGAGAAACCTATATGCAGGTCAGGAAGCAACAGTTAGAACTGGACATGGAACAACAGACTGGTTCCAAATAGGAAAAGGAGTACATCAAGGCTGTATATTCTCCTTCTGCTTTTTTAACTTCTATGCAGAGTACATCATGAGAAACGCTGGGCTGGAAGAAGCACAAACTGGAATCAAGATTGCTAGGAGAAATATCAATAACCTCAGATATGCAGATGACACCATCCTTATGGCAGAAAGTGAGGAAGAACTAAAGAGCCTCTTGATGAAAGTGAGAGGAGAGTGGAAAAACTTGGCTTAAAGCTCAACATTCAGAAAACTAAAATCATGGCATCTGGTCTCATTACTTCATGGCAAATAGATGGGGAGACAGTGGAAACAGTGCCAGACTTTATTTTGATGGGCTCCAAAATCACTGCAGATGGTGACTCCAGCCATGAAATTAAAAGATGCTTATTCCTTGGAAAGAAAGCTATGACCAACCTAGACAGCATATTAAAAAGCAGAGATATTACTTTGCCAACAAAGGTCCATCTAGTCAAGGATATGGTTTTTCCAGTAGTCATGTATGGATGTGAAAGTTGGACTATAAAGAAAGCTGAGCACTGAAGAATTGATGCTTTTGAGCTGTGATGTTGGAGAAGACTCTTGAGAGTCCCTTGGACTGCAAGGAGATCCAACCAATTCATCCTTAAGCCAATCAGTCCTGAATATTCATTGGAAGGACTGAGGTTAAAGCTGAAACTCCAATACTTTGGCCAGCTAATGTAAAGAACTGACTCACTGGAAAAGACCCTGATGCTGGGAAAGATTGAAGGTGGGAGGAGAAGGGGACGACAGAGAATGAGATGATAATTCATCCTTAAGCCAATCAGTCCTGAATATTCATTGGAAGGACTGAGGTTAAAGCTGAAACTCCAATACTTTGGCCAGCTAATGTAAAGAACTGACTCACTGGAAAAGACCCTGATGCTGGGAAAGATTGAAGGTGGGAGGAGAAGGGGACGACAGAGAATGAGATGATTGGATGGCATCACTGACTCAATGGACCTAAGTTTGAATAAACTCTGGGAGTTGGTGATGGACAGGGAGGACTGGAGTGCTGCAGTCCATGGGGTCACAAAAGAATCGGACATGACTGAGGGACTAAACTGAACTGAAATGATTAACCTGTGGACTTCTGCTTCTAAAGAGATTATCCTGTGAATAAAGGACATAAACTTGCATAAATATGAATCCTATATAATGCATATCAATGTTCATTTTATTTAAAAAAATTTAAATTTCTATGCAATTTAAAAAGTTCCTTTCCATTTTTAGTTACTACAAAATATTGGCATTATCATTTACTGTCTCTTTTCTGTGGAAATCCCATTGTTACTGAGATTTCTGATTATATTTCCGTCCACAAAACACCACTTTAAAAAAAAAAGTGTCTTTATTTGTTTATTTTTGGCTGTGCTGCGTCTTTGTTGCTGCATGGGTTTTTCTCTATTTTCAGAGAGTGGGGCTACTCTCCGGTTGTGGTGTGCAGATTTCTCATTGCAGAGGCTTCTCTCGCTGCAGAACACAAAGAAGCTCAGTCGCTGTGGCTCTGGGTTCTAGAGCCCAGGCGTAATCGTTGTGATGCACAGGTTTGCTCTGTGACATGTGGGATCTTCCCAGATCCGGGACTGAGCTCATGTCTCCTTCACTGGAAGGCAGATTCTTTACCACTGAGTCACCAAGGAAGCCCCACCACTTTTTTAGTGTAATTTTTATTGAGATATAAATAGCACATTACATTGTGTCAATTTAAGGTGTACAACATGTTGACCTGGCACATTTACATATTGCAACATGATTATCACCAAGCATTAGCTAATACTCCTGTGAATGTGAAAGCGCTAGTTGCTCAGTCATGTCTGACTCTTTGTGATCCCATGGACTGTAGCCTGCCAGTTTCCTCTGTCCGTGGAATTCTCCAGGCCAGAAAACTGGAGTGGGTAGCTGATTCCTTCTCCAGCCACTATTATTCAGCCAAACAGTTATGGCTGGATAATATTTAATTTGGTGGCTCAGCAGTAAAGAATTTGCCTGCCAGTGCAGGCAGGAGCAGCAGGAGACACAGGCTGGATCCTTGAGTCGGGAAGATCCCACTGAGAAGGCACTGGCAGCCCACTCCAGTAGTCTGGCCTGGAGAATTCCATGGACAGAGGAGCCTAGAGGCTTCAGTCCATGGGGTTGCAGAAGAGTTGGACATGACTTAGCAACTAAATGATAACATTTGCTAATTACATATCTGGTGAAAGACGTATTTATATATGCAAAGAACTCAAAATTCAATAGTAAGAAAATAAATAATACAATTCTAAAAATGGGCAAACTTGAATTAGACTTGAACCAGACGTTTCACCAAAGAAGACTGACCAATAGCAATTCAACAGAGGAAAAGAAGCTGTGTACCATTAGTTGTTAGAGAAATGCAAGTCTAAATCTTAATGAGAGATCACTCTTTACCTATTAGAATGTGTAATTTAAAGTTTGACTATTCCAAATATTAGCAAGGATATGGAATGACTGGAATGCTCATACACTGTTGCTGAGAATGTGCAATAATACAACCACTTTGCAAAACCATTTGATAGTTTCTTAAAAATGTAAACAAACCCTTGAAATTATTTACATATATGATTCAGCCATCCCACATCTAGCTTTTTTTTGTTTTTGTTTTTTAAAAATATTTCTTTGGCTGCACTGATTCTCAGTTGTGGCATGCAGATCTATTTCCCTGACCAGGGGTCAAACCTGGGCCACTTGCATTGGGAGTGTGGAGTCTTAGCTAGTAGACCACCAGGGAAGTCCTGCCCACTCCTAGGTTTTTACCCAAGAAAAGATAAGTGCATTGCTGGTGAGACCCTTTGGTACTTACTTACCTGACTGCAGCAAAATCTGAAGCCTGTTCATGATCTGTCAATATCAACTGATAATAGAACATCTGTCAGCCCAGGCGCTTGGATGACTATTCAGGGTAAAGCTTCATACTCTTCTCACCCTGATGGTTGTTGAAATGTTGTGGAATCCAGAGTTGCAAAACACACCCCGGAGGACACTCAAGACAGTGGCGTACAGTTTATTCTGCCAGCGGGTCCAAGGGGAATCAGTTCCCAACAAGGACCCTAATGTTTCTGAGAGGCCCAGTTTTATACCCCCCAGCTAGGTGACTGGTTACATGCTAGCAACCTTTTTCTTGTATACGACTAAGTTTCACAAAAAGTAGTTGCTAGGAGAACAAACAATTAATGTTAAGGGGGCGAACAATAATTACACATCAAGGGGGATGTCTCCATGGTTAATCTCACAGGGGCAGCCTGGCCTCAACTACAATATCTGTTTGCAATCTGTAGGTAGGGAAGTCTCCAGGAGACCTGGTTTTCATTAGCAATGGTTTCCTCATTCTTGGGCAGGGTTCAGGCCCAGTTTGCATTCTGTTTTTAAGATGGATGATAAGCTTCAAGATGGAGTCTCTCCTGCTTTTCTCACACTGGCCCCAACAGGATATGTAGTGTGAGTGAGAAATCCTTTTTTTTATGGTTTTAAGTCACTAAGCCTGAGGCTATTTGCTGCCATAGCATACATCTGCCTGTTGAACAGTTACCAAGCTTTAAGTTTTTCTAGCTTCTCACAGTTTTTTGCTGTTTTCTGAGCTTTATTTGGGCTTCCCAGATGGCACTAGCAGAAAAGAACCCACCTGCCAATGCAGGAGAGACAAGAGCTTCGGGTTTGCTCCCCGGGTCAGGAAGATCTGGAGGAGGAAATGGCAACCCACTCCAGTATTCTTGCCTGGGAAATCTCATGGACAGAGGAGCCTGTCGGGCTATAGTCCATGGGGCTGCAAAGAGTCTATGACCTAGTGACTGAGCACAAGAGAAATAATTTACTCTCTTGAGTTTGCTGTGACATTCAGTACAGTTCAGTTGATCAGTCGTGTCAGACTCTTTGAGATCCCATTACTCTGCATTCAAATGGGTATATCTTTCCTTTTCTCCTTTGCTTTTTGCTTCTCTTCTTTTCACAGCTATTTGTAAGGCCTCCTCAGACAGCCATTTTGCTTTTTTGCATTTCTTTTTCTTGGGGATGGTCTTGATCCCTATCTCCTGTACCATGTCACAAACCTCCACCCATAGTTCATCAGACACTCTGTCTATCAGATCTAGTCCCTTAAATCTATTTCTCACTTTCACTGTCTAGTGGTTTTCCCTACTTTCTTCAATTTAAGTCTGAATTTGGCAGTAAAGAGCTCATGATCTGAGCCATAGTCAGCTCCTGGTCTTGTTTTTGCTGACTGTATAGAGCTTCTCCATCTTTGGCTGCAAAGAATATAATCAATCTGATTTTGCTATTGACCATCTGGTGATGTCCATGTGTAGGGTCTTCTTTTGTGCTGTTGGAAGAGGGTGTTTGCTATGACCAGTGTGTTCTCTTGGCAAAACTCTATTAGCCTTTTCCCTGCTTCATTCCTTACTCCAAGGCCAAATTTGCCTGTTACTCCAGGTGTTTCTTGACTTCCTACTTTTGCATTCCAGTCCCCTATAATGAAAAGAACATCTTTTTTGGGTGTTAGTTCTAGAATGTCTTGTAGATCTTCATAGAACCGTTCAACTTCAGCTTCTTCAGCATTACTGGTTGGGGCATAGACTTGGATTACTGTGATATTGAATGGTTTGCTCTGGAAACAAACAGAGATCATTCTGTCGATTTTGAGATTGCATCCAAGTACTGCATTTAGGACTCTTTTGTTGACTATGATGGTTACTCCATTTCTTCTAAGAGATTCTTGCCCTCAGTAGTAGATATAATGGTCACCTGAGTTAAACTCACCCATTCCAGTCCATTTTAGTTCGCTGATTCCTAAAATGTCGATGTTCACTCTTGCCATCTCCTGTGTGACCACTCCCAATTTGCCTTGATTCATGGACCTAATATTCCAGGTTACTATGCAGTATTGCTCTTTACAGCATGGGACCTGGCTTCCATCACCAGTCACATCCACAACTGGGTGTTGTTTTTGCTTTGGCTCTGTCACTTCATACTTCTGGAGTTATTTCTCCACTGATCTCCAACAGCATATTGGGCACCTACCGACCTAGGGAGTTCATCTTTCAGTGTCCTATCTTTTTGCTTTTTCATACTGTTCATGAGGTTCTCAAGGAAAGAATACTGAAGTGGATTGCTATTCCCTTCTCCAGTGGACTGCATTCTGTCAGAACTCTCCTCCATGACCCGTCTGTTTTGGGTGGCCCTACAGGGCATGGCTCATAGTTTCACTGAGTTAGACAAGGCTGTGGTCCATGTGATTAGATTGGTTAGTTTTCTGTGATTGTGGTTTTCAGTCTGCCTGCCCTCTGTTTTCAGTCTGCCTGCTGTGACATTAGGGGACAGGTTAGATTCAGAGTCAATACCCATTTTACTTAAAGTGTATCAGATTTTGAGCAAAGACTGCCACTAGGTCCTGCCTGCCATGTCTGCCACACGCCATAAGGTGTCGCTCCAGGACCTTGCTTCAGACACATAAGCTCCACTCCCGTCCACTAAACTGCTAATATCTCCGTTGTTGACTCTGGGCTCTTTCATTGGTCTTAAAGCTGGGAAAGTACAGGCCTTGTAGCCTCTGGGGTTCAGGCCAACAACTGGCAGGGCAGCTAGGAGACCCAGAAAACTCTGTCAGCACAGAGATGTAGGGAAATATAGGACAGGGATGGGATGTTGTGGGAGCCGTCCTCTAGTATGTGGTGCCCCAAAGTTTTGAATGTAATTGTCTTCCCAGGACAGGCCTTCTCCCGCATCCTCAGCTTTCACTCCTCTCTGAAGTACCTGGATTATAGTATTTGATGCAAATTTCCTGAGTTGTATTGTCAATGTGGAATCACCACCCCACCTCATCCACCAAACAGAAGATGTTAACTACCTGATGGTCATAAGCACAGAGCCCCAGGCCTCCTGGAGCCTATGGACTGGTCAAGTTCACCCCTGTGACACTACCTGCTGTCTCACAAACAGCCTGTCAGAGAACTGTGCACAAGCTCATCACAGACCCTGCAGCCCTGCTCCCTCACTCACCCTTTTAAAAATGCTTTGCCAAAAATCATTGAGAAGCTTGAGACCTTTTAGGGCATGAGGCCACCTGGTTTCCTTGCACAGCCCTGCAATAAACCTATATCTGCTCCAAACTCATACGTTTCAGCTTATCTGGCCTCACTGTGTGTTGGGCACACGAACTTGTGTTACCACAATCCCAGGGTGACTGTCCATTAATACGTGGGGCCGAAATGTTCCAGGAGTGATCCTAAAAGTTATGGGGAAATCGCAGGGTGGAGGTTGCTGGTGAGGGGTGGGGCGTGCATACACAATTTTGTGTGTTGTGTGGCTGTCCTTGACTAATGGGGACTGCCCAGAGATCTGGAGAACAATGGCTTTTAATGGCTCCGCTGTTGTATCTCAGTGAGACTTTTGCCATTAGTTAAGCTAAATTTGGCTCAGAGGTTAAAGTGTCTGCCTGCAATGCGGGAGACCCAGGTTTGATCCCTGGGTCAGAAAGATCCCCTGGAGAAGGAAATGGCAACCCACTCCAGTATTTGTGCCTGGGAAATCCCATGGACGGAGGAGCCTGGTGGGCTATAGTCCATGGGGTCGCAAAGAGTCGGACACGACTGAGCGACTTCACTCAAATGACTTCACTATCTAAGCTAAATTCCTAGAAGGAATGGTGTTTCTCTTGTGCCTTTGAGATGTAAATGAACTGGAACTCACATGATCTCTAAAAGTCAAGGAGGAAAAAGAACTCTGAGGCAAATGCTACAGAAATAACTGTTTTGGGAATGTCTCAAAAATTGTCTCCAGATTTTGGTAACTTGAAAGTAAACTAAGTTAAACAGAGAGAATTCACTATCTGTGCCATTTCAAATAGGATAAAATATTGGAGCATTAATTGCTGGGTGGGTCTAAGTTTACCTACCCTAGCCTTCTTAGAAGAGGAAGCCTAAGACATAAATTGTCATATCAGGAAATGTCTGTTTTGTGGTCTTTCAGACTTGCATTGTACATCTGTATTGTCCATTGAGGAAGTGAATGGATTTGAAAGTGAAAATGGAGCAGCTGTGTCTCAGGCATCCAACGTAAAATTAGGTGGCCATTGCATATGTAATGTTAAAAAATTTTTCTTTTTTTTTGCCCCATGGGATCTTAGTTCCCACACCAAGGATTGAAGTCACACTCTAGGCAGTGAAAGAGTGGTCTTAGCCACTGGACCATTAGGAAATTTCCTATCTCTGTGATTTTAGACACATTTCTTATATTTTTGAGAAGTTGAGTTTTCTGAACTGTATTGCAGGCTAGGACAAAAACCACAGGCAAGTATAGTATTTTCTCAGATGTGGTTACTGCTTGTATTTTGCTCAGGTGTTTCTGACTCTTGTGTTGTGCTTGTTAGATGTCTTACATTCCAGGACCTTGCCTCAGACGTGTAGGATCCCTCTCCCTATTAAAGCATTGACGTCTCAAAAACTAACTAAATAAAATTTATCAGTTTTTGATTAAGGGTATAAATATCTAAATATCCAAAATGTCCATTTATGAGCTAATATTGGGTCAGTCTGCCCTAACCCATTATACTACAATGCAATGAAATATGTTCTCCCTGAAAGAACTAATAAGGGATGTTTATTAGTGAGAATAAATGCTACAAAGATAAACATAGATACAGGAACTAATTAAGATAGAAATCTTTTTTCTCTTTTTTTTAAAAATTGATTTTTTTTGAGTTATAGTTTGCTAAACTAACAATATTTTGTTAGTTTCTACTGTACAGCAAAGTGAATTAACTATACTGGACTCCTCCCTTTTAGACTTCCTTCCCATTCAAGTCACCACAGAGCATTAGGTAGAGTACCCTGTGCTACGAAGCATGTTCTCATTAGTTATTTATTTTATATTATTTCTCTTTATGATATTAATCTGGCATGTCTGGACTCTCTAGGTAGTTTGAAGACTTAGGTTCTCTCCACCTTAGAATTCCACCATCTCCTCTCAATTTGTTCTGGGAGAGAATTAATGCTCATTGCATTCATTTTGGGTGGTTAATTATTTCCTTTGCAGCTAAGTTGTCCTATCTATGTCCTATCTCCTTGGGAGACCTGAGAAAATGGTCAATCAAATAATTTTCTGGAGGAAATTCTCTGGAAACCATATTGAAAAAAGGTGCCCTAGTGCATTTCTGTTAATCAAAGCTGGCTCAAAGTGCAAAGGTAGGTCATTGTTGTGTTCATGGTCCAATGTATAGGAAGGGAAAATAACGAAGTACAAGGCACGTAATTTCCGATTAAGAAAACAAGGTCAGCCAACTATTAAAGGGATTTGAAAAATGTAAAAAAAAAAAAAGAAAACAAGGTCAAAATTGTATTTGCATTTTCACTCAGCCTTCCCTGGTGGCTCAGATGGTAAAGAAACTGCCTGCAAGGCAGAAGATCCGGTTTGATCCCCGAAGATCCCCAGAGGAGGAAATGGCTACCCACTCCAGTGTTCTTGCCTGGAGAATTCCATGGACGGGCCATGGGCTACAGTCCATGGGGTTGCAGAGTCTGACACGACTGAGTGACTAATAAACATACGGTCAAGTACTCAGTCTTATGGGTGTACTTAAGCATTCCCCAGGTGGGGCTGGTGGTAAAGAGTCCCCCTGCCAGTGCAGGAGATGTGAGAGTTATGGGTTTGATCCCTGGGTCAGGAAGATCCCCTGGAGTAGAAAATGGCAATCTGCTCCAGTATTAATATTTTTGACCGGGAAATTTCATAAACAGAGGATCCTGGAGGGCTACAGTCCATGGGGTCGCAAAAGAGTCAGACGTGACTGAGCACAAGCGTTAAGGGAATCAGGAAATGAGGCCTCTGCTTAGGTGGCTGAGTGTTAAGAAGGAAAGGAGAATGTATCTGAGGATGCAACCAGCAGGCACATTGGCTTTGACTCCTTCCCAATGGAGTATCATCCCTTCTTAATGAGAAATCATCAGAGAAGCCCACACTGAGGCACAATCTACAAATTAATTAACAAGCACCCTTCAAAAGTGTGAAGTCATAAAGACAAGGAAGAACAGGGGAGCCATTACAAATTGGAAGAAACTAAATTTTTTTTTTTTAATAAAGAAAAAGCTTATTATGAAGGCTTTTAAGAATAAAATATTTTGGTAAGTCTGTAGTTTGATTTTTACTTTTACTGCTCTTAACTGAGCTCAGTTTCTTACATCAGTGAGCCTGCAAGGCTATCTTGTTTGCCTTAACTTGCCTGAGTAACTTTTGAAAAACTTTCCTAACTTATTCAGCTCTTGGGCCAGGCAATGATCTTAACTTCCAGGACACTTGGTTTTATTGACAGTCCAAAGGAGAGAGTCCAGTTTCACAGCTCAGAACTTTCTGGAAGTCTTAGGTTTAATGAGTACGTCAACCAGCCTCTGGAGGTTTGCAAGATTCCAAACATAATTTCACCTGTTGCTCCTGGAAGCAGGAGCTGAACCAGAAGCTATGAACTTGTCAAGGACTATAATTTCAGGCTGAGAGTGAAAGAGGGGAGAGGTGACAGCAATGTTAATGAATGGACTTGAGGTTTTCATCCTAACAAAGCCCCCTTCAGGAGGTATACCTTTGACATCTGGGCTCAGTTTGGCCTCAGGAGACTTGTTGCTCAGCACAGTCACAAAGTTGCTAAAGTTTGTTACAGCGATACTTGCTTCCAGTCATTGTTCTATTTCTCCATATCATATGCTTCACTCAGTACCCTCAACCTCACCCATACTTGGCCAGCTCACCCTCTAGCTCCTCTATTGATCACCACAATGAAATGTCAGAGAAAGAAAAGGTAAGTACACTTCACATATATGTGGAATCTAAAATATAAAAACAAATAAATAGAACAGAAACAGATGCACAGATACAGAGTACAAATAGTAGCTATGAATGTGGATAGGGAGGGATTAAGAGGTACAAACTACTATTGGTAAAATAAATACGATACATTGCGGGCCTGTGTGCTAAGTTGTTTCAGCCATGTCTGACTCTTTGTAACCCTATGGACTGTAGCCCACCAGGTTCCTCTGTCCATAGAATTCTCCAAGCAAGAATACTGGAGTGAGTTGCCATGCCCTCCTCCAGGGGATCTTCCCAACCCAGGGATCAAACCCACATCTCCTTTCTCTCTTACTTTGCAGGTGAATTCTTTACCCACTGAGCCACCAAGAAAGCCTTGTACATACAACATAGGGGCATAGCAAATTTTTATAATAACTTTAAATGGAGTAAAATCTGTAGTCTATAAAAATATTCAATCTCCATGTTGTACACGTGAAGCATATAGTATTGTAAATCAATTATACTTCATCCCACCACCCGCCCCCTCCCACCCAAATCAATCTAACAGTTGGGTTCGGTGGAGCATGAAGTGTGGATGAATTGAGAGAACATGGTAAAAAATGAGACTGGATTGCTAAACAAGCACTTAGGAAAATAAGACTTTATAAATAGTATTTAAAGAGTTTAACGTTTTTAAAAAATATTTATTTGGCTGTTCAGGGATGTGGTTGTGGCATGAAGGGAGCTTTAGTTGAGGCATGTGGGATCTAGTTCCTTCAGTGGGGATCAGACCCAGGCCCCCTGCACTGGGTGTGCAGTGGAGTCTTAGCCACTGGACTACCAGGGAAGTCCCAACAGTTAAAAAATTTTTTTTTCAAATGAGGAACCAGAGCATGGAAGTTGGAAAACAAGGTTTGCCACAGGAAACCTGTGGCCACAGTGTAGAGAATTAGAGGAGATCAATATAAAGTCATTATTATTGACACCTAATTAGATATAATCTTGTCATAGTGAAATGGGAGCAGGACAGTATGGTCTTTGTTCCCCCAATCAAGGACCTTTAGTTCTTTCTCAAGGGCTGTAGATAATATTCTGAGCCATGTCCTGTGAGCTGTCTTAGAGATACTAAAACACCAGGTGAAGAAGTTAACTACATGATGACCCGACTGTACCCAGGACATGAGCTGCCATAGTTCTGAGAATTGGCTGCAAAGAAATGGGAACAATGGACCCTGGAACTTGGAAGATGACTGTCAGAACTGATTGTGCTGTTTCTGCATGTAGCCCCTCTCCTTCTGTCTATAAAATCTCTTGCTCCACTGGTTGCCAGTGGTCAGGTGAGGGAGTAGGCCTTTGGACAGATGTCCACCACCCTTCCCCACCCCAGTTGCTGCCATCTGAAATAAAGCAAACTTTCCTTCTACTAACCTGGCGTGTTTATTGACTTTTGAGCAGCGAGCAGCTGGACCGCACCCACTCTTTTGGTACCAATAGGAGTGGGAGGGATGATGGAGAGAACTAGACAGATATTAGACCTGAGCAGAATTTATGTACACACAGCAATTCATAACATGATAGGTATTTAATTTCTACAGAGAAGATATGATTTAGATATTTCTGAAACAGGCCACGAAGATAATTTCATTTGTGTTTTGTATTGCTGTCACAAATTAGAGATGTTGATGCTGAAATTGAGCCTTTGTGCAATGACATTGAATCTCAGAGACAGAGTTTTGGGGGAAGTAGAAATAGGTTTATTGCTAAGTCAAAGGGGGCCACTGTGGGCTAATGCCCTTAAAACTGTGTGCCCCACTAGGGGTTTTATAGTATTGGTTCAAGCAGCAGGTCGTGATCAGTTCATGGACATTCTTCTGATTGGTTGGTGGTGAGATCACTGGAAATCAGCATCATCAGGCTTCTGATTCCAACTGATCTGGGGTGGTGTGGTGGTGCTCAGTCATGTCCAACTCTTTGGGACCCTATGGACTATATCTTACCAGGTTCCTCTGTCTGTGAAATTTTCCAGGCAAGAATATGGAGTGGGTTGCCATTTCATACTCCAGGGGATCTTCTCCACACAGGGACTGAACCCAAGTGTCTTGCATCTCCTGCATTGGCAGGCAGATTCTGTTACCACTGGGCCACCTGGGAAGCATGTGCTTATGGGCAGCATACAGTTTTCTCCCTCCTGGAGGGAGTTTCAGCATCTGCACAACAGCTCAAAAGACATGGCTCAGAAAGCTGTCTATAATTCTTGAGGAAGAACTACAGATCTTTGACTTCATTGAATGGCTAAAGTATTTTTGTCTTGCTTGACTGATTTCCTTTCTGCATTTCCTCGCCTCTCTGATTAAATTTATTCTTTGACTAAAGTTTGGTAGCTCAGTTGGTAAAGAATCTGCCTGCAATGCAGGTTCACTTCAGTATTAAGGAAACTTTAGATCTTATTTTAAGAATGCAGTGAAGAAACCCCGGTTTGATTCCTGGCTCAGGAAGATCCCTTGGGGAGGGAATAGGCTACCCATTCCAGTATTCTTGGGCTTCTCTGGTGGCTCAGATGGTAAAGAATTCACTTGTAATGCAGGAGATCTGGGTTCGATTCCTGGGCTGGGAAGATCCCCTGCAGAAGGGTATGCCAACCCACTCCACTATTCTTGCCTGGAGAATCCCTTGGACAGAGGATTCTGACATGCTGTGATCCATTGGGTCACGAAGCATTGGACACGACTGAGTGACTAAGCACAGCAAAGTTTTTCTACAGACAGGAGGCAGGTAGAGGACATGGGTGGGGGGTCTATTCTGGGAAGGCCTGATAGGGGCCTTCTGAGCGACTTTCACTTTCATAATCTATATGCCAACCTGCGCCAGTCATCCTACTCCAGCCCGCAGTATGGTTCCGGCTGCCATAGAACTCCCACGGGAATCTGGATACAAGTGCTTAAAGTTCAGTCTTCATCACTTCTCTCTGAGATGAGTTAACTGAACTGACGAGTGTCGTTTTAGGCCCTTCCTGAAGCCCACTTTCCCAAAGCCCATCACCCTTTTCAAAATGCATTTCTGGGAGGCGTCAGGCTTCGCGGCAGGAGCGGTGGCCCGGCGCGGCGCAGTCGGTTTGAGCGCTGACCGCAGGGAGGACGTCTCCTCGGTCGGCCGTCGCGCCTTCTGCCGCCGTCGCCGGGCTGCGTCGCTGGAGCCCGGCCGCGCCTGCGCGTTCCTCGCCGCTTCCACCGCGGCGGCCGCCGCTCCCCTCGCCGTCGGCCACACACACCATGACGAAGAAAGGCAAGAAGTCCTTCAGCCAGAGCCTGGCCGAGTGGAAGCTCTTCATCTACAACCGGACCACCGGAGAGTTCCTGGGGCGCAGCGCCAAGAATTGGCGTTTGATCTCGCTCTTCTACCTTGACTTTTATGGGTTCCTGGCTGCAGTCTTTTCATTCACAGTGTGGGCCATGCTTCAGACTGAATGATGAGGTTCCAAAATATCGTCACCAGATTCCTAGTCCAGGACTTACGGTTTTCCCAAAACCAGTGTCAGGGCTGGATTTTTCATTCAGCCTGTCTGATTCAGAATCCTATCAAGGGTACTTTGATGACCTTAAGAAATTTCTAAAGCTATAAGGCTTAGAAAAACAGAAGAATCTCACAGATTGTACCAATGGAAACTTTTTTGAGCAGAAGGGTCCAGAATACACAGCATGCCAGTTTCCTTTTGCCTTACTTGAAGCCTGCAGTGGTGTGGATGATCCCACGTTTGGCTGCCAAGCAGGAAACCCTTCTATTCTCGTGAAAATGAGCAGAATAATTGGATTAAAGCGTCACGGAGAACCAAGGATAGACTGTATTGCAAAGAGTGAAAGCACAGCAGTTCTATCAACTTATCCTTCCAATGAAAAGATAGATTTAAAATATTTTCCATATTGTGGAAAAAACTGCATGGGAGCAACCTGCAGCCACTAGCTGCGTCCAGCTCAGCTTTGGTAGTGAGGGTGATGTAAAAGAAGTAATGGTTGAGTGTAAGATTGATGGATCACCCAACCTAAAAACCCAGAATGACTATGACAAGTTTTCAGGACGAGTTACATTCAAGATCACAATGCATGCATAGTAGGCTTAGGATGTCTCCATAGAGTAAATGTTGTGTTGTCTGCCTTCATTTTGTATCAACCAGACCTGCCATTCCAGAATTCTGAGGCTGCCTTGGAGAAGGGTGGAGTGGTACATCACTGGGATAACATAGTGTGCTTCCAGATAATAGTGGTCTATGTCCTTCAAAGTAACTAACTACCTGTTGCCTCTGCTGCCTTTTTGAACCATGTACAGTCACCAGATAGGGACTGTGAACACCTGATTATGAACATGTAGGTTGGGGGTCTTGTCCAGTTTTTATGTGGTTTAATTGCCAAGTGTCTAAAGCTTAATGTGCTGTGCTATATAAATATTTTATAGATTTAACACTGGAAGAAAAGTTATGTCCAACCTAGATAGCATTTTCAAAAGCAGAGACATTACTTTGCCGACTAAGGTCCGTCTAATCAAGGCTATGGTTTTTCCTGTGGTCATGTATGGATGTGAGAGTTGGACTGTGAAGAAGGCTGATCTCCGAAGAATTGATGCTTTTGAAGTGTGGTGTTGGAGAAGACTCTTGAGAGTCCCTTGGACTGCAAGGAGATCCAACCAGTCCATTCTGAAGGAGATCAACCCTGGGATTTCTTTGGAAGGAATGATGCTAAAGCTGAAACTCCAGTACTTTGGCCACCTCATGCGAAGAGTTGACTCATTGGAAAAGACTCTGATGCTGGGAGGGATTGGGGGCAGGAGGAGAAGGGGACGACCGAGGATGAGATGGCTGGATGGCATCACTGACTCAATGGATGTGAGTCTGAGTGAACTCCGAGAGATGGTGATGAACAGGGAGGCCTGGCGTGCTGCGATTCATGGGGTCGCAAAGAGTCGGACACGACTGAGTGACTGAACTGAACTGAACTGAACTGAACACTGGATAGCTGTCATATTTTCATTCCAGCAAAGTTTTAAGGGATAAAATGGTACTGACCAACATCAAATGACTTTATAGTTGCAAGAAATTCAGTGTGTGGAAAAATTCTGTATGTGAGGAGGAAGAAAGAAAATAAAAGTGGATTTGAAAGGTTGAAAAAATCCATTTCTGATTAATCAGTCCAGATGGGTGGATCAATATATAATTCTCTCCTCCTGGGAGACCAGCTGAAGTTTCTTACTTGCATCACATTCAAATTTGAAGTATTCATTGATTCACAGATATTTTCAGCGTCGATACCATTTTGGGTATAGAGAAATAAATGAGGCAGCTCTTGTCTTTAATTACAAATCTGATGGCGTGAAGAGTACTTTTTTTCTACCAGTAAATGTATTGTGATCTTGTGGTTTCTCTAATTCACTTTCCTTCCTATGAATTACAAAGCCATTGTCAGAACAATTCATCATTACGATACTCTGATGGTCAACATTTCCTCTAGCCTTAACTACCCAGATGGCTGAGACTTTGGGGGAGGGGCTGCATCACAGTTCAGCTTCTTTCTTTATTCCATCCTGTTCTCCCACACCCTTGCCCCTCTGTTTCCTTTCAAAGGTATTGCATGCATGTATGCATGGTCGCTTCAGTCGTGTCTGATTCTGTGTGAGACTATGGACTGTAGCCCACCAGGCCCCTCTGACCATGGGATTCTCTAGACAAGAATACTGGAGTGGGTTGCCGTGCCCTCCTCCAGGGGATCTTCCTGACCCAGGGACTGAACCTGTGTCTCCTGCATTGCAGCAGATTCTTTACTTCTGAACCACCAGGTATTAATTCCTAATAAATCTTTTACACCTTCAACTTTGTCTCCACATCTGCTTCTGGAAAAGCCTACCAGCAACACGCCTCTTCAGATCTTTGGAAGCCTGAGAGACAAGCCATACAGAAAGAAGAGTTCTCTCTTCACCCCTGTTGTCACAGTTAACAGAAAGCCAAGCCTCTAGAATACTGCTGCTGCTGCTGCTAAGTCGCTTCAGTCGTGTCCAACTCTGTGTGACCCCATAAACGGCAGTCCACCAGAACCCCCCGGTCCCTGGGGTTCTCTAGGCAAGAACACTGGAGTGGGTTGCCATTTCCTTCTCCAATGCATGAAAGTGAAAAGTGAAAGTGAAGTCGCTCAGTCGTGTTGACTCTTAGCGACCCCATGGACTGCAGCCCACCAGGCTCCCCGTGGATGGGATTTTCCAGGCAAGAATAGATTACATTATTCTAGAATACAGTAATAATTACAATACATGGTAGTAAATGTAATATTGTAATAATACATTACAATATTCTAGAATATATTAATACTTAATCTTTACGTTGGAGTTCTCTGGGAAAAACAAAAACCAAAACTCTCCTTTGACACAGAGACATGACAGATTTGCATGAATTTTCCTTATGAGGATTCCTACAGAGCTTGAAGCCTTACTTGTAAATCACTTAGTGGTGGTTCTAGCTGCTGCTCAACTTAAGAGAGGAGAATGCAGTGAAATTAAAATTGTAGAGGAGAAAGGATGCTTTTAGACTGAAATAGTCCCAGCCTCCCCTCCTAAATTTTTAGGTCACTTAAAATTATTTCTCTAGTTTCATTAGTAGATTTCCTTAAGGCACTTGGAATTTTTTTTTTTTTTTTTAAATGTTCAGTTCAGTTCAGTTGCTCAGTCGTGTCTGACTCTGCTACCCCGTGGACTGCAGCACACCAGGCTTCTCTGTGCATCACCAACTCCCAGAGCTTGCTCAGACTCTTGTCCATTGAGTCGGTGATGCCATCCAACCATCTCATCCTCTGTCATTTCCTTCTCCTCCTGCCTTTGATCTTTCCCAGCATCAGGGCCTTTTCAAATGAGTCAACTCTTCACATTAGGTGGCCAAAGTATTGGAGTTTCAGCTTCAGCATCAGTCCTTCCAAAGAATATTCAGGACTGATTTCCTTTAGGATGGACTAGTTAGATCTCCTTGCAGTCCAAGGCACTCTCAAGAGTTTTCTCCAACACCACAGTTCAAAAGCATCAGTTCTTCAGTTCTCAGCTTTCTTATGGTCCAACTCTCACATCCATCATGACTACTGGAAAAACCATAGCTTTGACTAGACAGAACTTTGCTGGAAAAGTAATGTCTCTGCTTTTATGTATGCTGTCTGGGTTGGTCATAGCATTTCTTCCAAAGAGCAAGCATCTTTTAATTTCATGGCTGCAGTCACCAACTGCAGTGATTTTGGAGCTCAAAAAAATAAAGTTGGCCACTGTTTCCATTGTTTCCCCATCTATTTGCCATGAAGGGATGGGACTGGATGCCAGGATCTTAGTTTTCTAAATGTTAAGTTTTAAGCCAACTTCTGAAGTGTAAATGCATACAAAAAAGTACACACAGTACCCAAGTCTTATTGTTCAGTACCATACATTTCATAGAATGAACACGTTCAAATAAGTGTCTTTCAGATCCAGAAAAGAATATTGCCAACATCCCCAAATTCACATGTGTACATTTATGCAGTTACATTCTTTTTTTAATCTTTAAAAAATTAAAAAAGTGTTTTAATTGGAAGATAATTACATTACAATGTTGTGTTGGTTTCTGCCATATGACAATGTGAATCAGCCAGAAGTATACATATATCCCTTCCCTCTTGAACCTCCTTTCCACCACCCCATCCCATCCCATCCCTCTAGGCTGTTATAGAACACTAGCTTGAGCTCCCTGTGTTATACAGCAAATTCCAGCTAGCTATGTATTTTACATATGGTAATGTATATCTCTGAATACTACTCTTTCAATTCATTCCACCCTTTCCTTCCCTTGCTATATCTCCAAGTTTGTTCTCTATGTCTGTGTCTCTGTTCCTACCCTGCAAATGGGTTCATCAGTATCATTTTTCTAGAATCCATAATTATGCATTAATATGCAATATTTGTTTTTCTCTTTCTGACTTTCTTCATCTGTATAACAAGCTCTAGGTGCATCCACCTCACTAGAACTGACTCAAATTCATCCCTTTTTATGGTTGAGTAATATTCCATTGCATGTACCATAACTTCTTTATCCATTCATTTGTTGATGGACATCTAGGTTGCTTCCATGTCCTATCTATTGTAAATAGTGCCACAATGAACATTGGGGTACACAGTTATATTCTTTATCACATAACTGATATCTGGACATCTAATAATACAACTTTCTTGCTTTGGTAATGTATATAAGCCATAATGTATATGAAGTATCACCTCGTACCAGTCAGAATGGCCATCATAAAAAAAAATCTCAATAAATGTTGGAAAAGGTGTGGAGAAAATGGAACCTTCTTACATGATTGGTGGGAATGTAAATTGGTATATCTACTCTGAAGAACAGTATGGAGGTTCCTTAAAAAACTGAAAATAGAACTACCATATGACCCACAAGTTCCACTCCTGGGCATATACCCAGAGAAAACCATAATTCAAAAAGACACATGCATCTCAATGTTCATTGCAGCACTATTTACAATAACCAGGACACGGAAACAACTTAAATGTCCAAAGACAAATGAATGGATAAAGAAGATGTGGTTCCATACACAAAAATAAACTCAAAATGGATTAAAGATCTAAATGTAAGACTAGAAACTATAAAATTCCTAGAAGAAAACAGGCAAAACACTCTGACATAAATCACAGCAGGATCCTCTATGACCCACCTCCCAGAGTAATGGAAATAAAAGCAAAAATAAATGAGACCTAGTTAAACTTAAAACCTTTTGCACAACAAAGGAAACTATAAGCAAGGTGAAAAGTCAGCCTTCAGAATGGGAGAAAATAATAGCAAATGAAACAACTGACAAAAAACTCAAAAATATACAAGCAGCTCATGCAACTCAATACCAGAAAAATAAATGACCCAATCAAAAAATGGGCCAAAGAACTAAACAGACATTTCTCCAAAGAAGACATACAGATGGCTAACAAACACATGAAAAGATGCTCAACATCACTCATTATCAGAGAAATGCAAATCAAAACCACAATGAGGTACCATTTCACACCAGTCAGAATGGCTACGATCCAAAAGTCTACAAACAATAAATGCTGGAGAGGGTGTGGAGAAAAGGCAACCCTCTTACACTGTTGGTGGGAATGCAAACTAGTACAGCCACTATGGAGAACAGTGTGGAGATTCTTTAAAAAACTGGAAATAGAACTGCCATAGGACCCAGCAATCCCACTGCTGGGCATACACACCGAGGAAACCAGAATTGAAAGAGACACATGTACCCCAATGTTCATTGCAGCACTGTTTATAATAGCCAGGACATGGAAGCAACCTAGATGTCCATTGGCAGATGAATGGATAAGAAAGCTGTGGTACATATACACAATGGAATATTACTCAGCTATTAAAAAGACCGCATTTGAATCAGTTCTAATGAGGTGGATGAAACTGGAGCCTATTATGCAGAGTGAAGTAAGTCAGAAAGAAAAACACCAATACAGTATATTATTGCATATATATGGAATTTAGAAAGATGGTAATGATGACCCTATATGCAAGACACCAAAAGAGACACTGATATAAAGAACAGACTTTTGGACTCTGTGGGAGAGCGCGAGGGGGGATGATTTGAGAGAATAGCATTGAAACATGTATATTACTATATGTGAAATAGATCACCAGTCCAAGTTCAATGCATGAAACAGGGAATTCAAAGCCAGTGCACTGGGACAACCCTGAGGGATGGGATGGGGAGGGAGGGGGGAGGGGGTTCAGGATGGGGGACACATGTACACTCATGGCTGATTCATGTCAGTATATGGCAAAACCCACTACAATATTGTAAAGTAATTAGCCTCCAATTAAAATAAATAAATTAAAATAAAATAAGGTTAAAAAAGCTATTTGTCTTAAAAAAAGAAGATATAGTTCATGTATACATTGGATATTACTCAGCCACTAAAAGGAACAAAATAGGGTAATTTATCAATATAAAGGGCATCCCAGGTGGCCCTAGTGGTAAAAGTCCCACCTGTCAATTCAGGAGACCCAAGAGACATGGATTTGATGCCCAAGTCAGGAAGATGCCCTGGAGGAGGGCATGAACACCCACTGCAGTATTCTTGCCTGGAGAATTCCATAGATGAAGGAGCCTGTCGGACTATGGTCCATGTGGTCGTAAAGAGTTGGACGTGACTGAAGTGATGGCACACACACGTTAATATAAAACCAGGGGAAAAACAAAATGGTCATCAGAAGCTTTGATTGGCAGTCTCAATTCTTTGAACAGTTTCCAGATGTAAATCAATCAACAGAAGTAGAGCCAATTTATTAAAGAGAGGCTAGGTACCTTGATGAAGGACCATGAGTGTGACCACACATATTTGTGGCATACACTTTCAATTCTTTTTCAAATGAACTATACTTAGCTGCTTGTACTTTGGCCACCAGATGCGAACAGCCAACTCATTGGAAAAGACCCTGATGCTGGGAAAGGTTGAAGGCAAAAGGAGAAGGGGGTGACAGAAGATGGGACAGTGAGAAAGCATCACTGACTCAATGGACATGAATTTGAGCAAACTCTGGGAGATAATGACGGACAGGGAAGCCTGGCATGCTGCAGTCAGTGGGGTCTCTAAGAGTCGGACACCAATTAGTGACTGAACAACAACAACAAAATACTTAGCTGCAGGCAGAACTGTTACACTAATTGACTGACCTGTGGAATAGAGTAATTATGGAAGAAAAAGGCAAGTGAAAATCAATAAATCTGCATCTGAATTTCTATGTCCATCATTAAGCAATTGTTAATCAGAAGTAATCCCTTTGGAGGAAAATTGCAGATAATAATAGAACCACCGAAGTCTTAATACAGGATACAGGATGCTTGGGGCTGGTGCACTGGGATGACCCAGAGAGATGATATGGGGAGGGTGGTGGGAGGGGGGTTCAGTATTGGGAACTCATGTACACCCGTGGTGGATTCATGTCAATGTATGGCAAAACCAATACAGGATTGTAAAGTAAAAAAAAAACAACAAAAACAAAACCAATAAAGAGCAAAAAAAAAAGATGATGGTGCTTTCTGTAACCCCATCTTCCCTTCTTTTTGTTTTTTTTTTTTAAAGTCTTATTGAGATGTAATTTATATAATTTAAAATTCACCCACTTAAAGTATACAATTCAATGGTTTTTAGTACATTCATAGATTTGACCATGCATATCACACCTTATCTTAGAACATTTTGATTGCTCCCCAAAGAAACGCCATATCCATTAGCTGTCCTTCTGTCTTCCCTCTTCATACATACCCCACCTTCCATTCTACAAAACCATTTATCTATTTACTGTATCTGTGGGTGTGCTGATTTTGGACATTTTATATAAATGTAATCACACAATGCATCATCTTTCATGATTGGCTTTTTTCATTAGAACTTTCAAGTTTTACAGTACTTCATCTATTATCATTATTGCCAAATAGTATTCTATTGTATGTATATACTACATTTTGTGTACCCAATTGGTAGACATTTGGGGTATCCACTTTAGGACTATTATTAACAAAAATCATGTTCCCTAGTAGCTCAGACTGTGAAACATCTGCCTTCAATGTAGGAGACCTGAGTTTGATCCCTGGATTGGGAAGATCCCCTGGAGAAGGAAATGGCAACCCATCCCAGTATTCTTGCCTGGGAAAGCCCATGGACAGAGGAGCCTGTTGGGCTACAGTCCATGGGGTTGCAAAGAGTCCAACATGACTACATAACTAACACACACCCATGAAAGTTTGTGTACAAGATTTTGTGTGGACATATGTTTCCACATCTCAGGTAAAAAGCTAGCAGTTAGAATTGCTAGATCATATGTGCTAGGTCACATGTAAAGATAAAAGGTAAAAGATAATAAAACATTAAAAATAAATATAGCTACTTCAATTTAGTGACAACTTGACAACATAAAAAAGGATAATTTGTGATAACAAAAACTTTAAAGGGGAAGAATAAAATGATGGAACCTGTATAGGAAAATGAAGAGAAGATGCTCTAAGATGCTATCAGCAGAAAAAAGGGACTATTTTATCTATGAGACATTTAAACAAACCACATGATAACCACATGCACACACAAAAGAAACCAAGAGCAGAAACACAAAACACAGAAAAGCAGGAAGTGGAGAGATACATCACAGAAAGCCACCAGGCTAAGATGGCAAATGGAAACACAAGGAAAAAGAAACAATTGAGATACAAAGCAACCAGAAAACAAAAGATAAATGGAAGTACTAAATCTTCATTTATCAACAATCAGTCTAAATGTAAATGGATGGAGCTCACCAATGAAAAGACACAGAGTGGTGAGGTAGATTAAAAAACAAGATACAGGTCTATGCTGCCCCCAGGAGACTCATCTCTGCTCTAAAGATGGACACAGGCTCAAAGTGAAGGAATGGAAGATAATACTCCAAATGACAGCCAAATGAGGATGGGTGTAACCATACTTTATCAGACATAATAGTCTTCAAGCCAAAAAGACTGCCACTGCACAGTGATGGAGGGAAACTCGACTTCTGGTGGTGAGCACGCAATTGTGTATGTAGAATTCAAACAATAATGTTGTGCACATGAAACTTACACACTGTTATAAAGCAATGTTACCTCAATAAAAATAGAAATCAAGTAAATTTAAAACTTAAGAAAACAATGAAATCGAATACATATTTTGTTTGATCAAATACTAAAGTAAAACTACAATGGAATATGATTTAGCCGTAAAAATGAATAAAGTTGTGATACATTCTGTAACATGGATGAACCTTGAAAGCATCATGCTAAGTGGTATAAGCTAAACATGGTGCTGTTGTTTAGTTGCTGAGTCATGTCTGACTCTTTGGGACCCTCTGCACTGTGGCATGCCAGGCCCCTCTGTTCTTCACTATCTCCCAGAGTTTGCTCAAATTCAGACATAAATGGACAATGTAGTGTGACTCCACATCATATGAGGTACTTGTGTGTGCTTAGCTGTGTCTGACTTTTTGTGACCCCAAGGACTGTAGCCCATCAGATTCTTCTCCATGGGAATTTCCAGACAAGAATATTAGAGTGGGTTGCCATTTCCTCCTCCAGGGGATCTTCTGGACTCTGGAATGGAACCCACATCTCCTTGGTCTCTCACATTGCAGACAAGATTCTTTACTGCTAAGACACTGGGGAAGCTCCTGCAAAGTATTTCAGTCGCTCAGTTGCATCTGACTCTTTGTGACCCCATGAATCACAGCACGCCAGGCCTCCCTGTCCATTACCAACTCCTGGAGTTCACCCAAACCCAAGTCCATTGAGTTGATGATGCCATCCAACCATCTCATCCTCTGTCGTCCCTTCTCCTTCCACCCTCAATCTTTCCCAGCATCAGGGTCTTTTCAAATGAGTCAGTTCTTCATGTCAGATGGTCAAAGTATTGGAGTTTCAGCTTCAAAATCTGTCCTTCCGATGAACACTGGGACTGATCTCCTTTAGGATGGACTGGTTGGATCTCCTTCCAGTCCAAGGGTCTCTCAAGAGTCTTCTCCAACATCACAGTTCAAAAGCATCAATTCTTTGATGCTCAGCTTTCTTCACAGTCCAACTCTCACATCCATACTTGACTACTGGAAAAACCATAGCCTTGACTAGATGGACTTTTGTGGACAAAGTAATGTCTCTGGTTTTTAATATGCTCTTTAGGTTGGTCAGAACTTTCCTTCCAAGGAGTAAGCGTCTTTTAATTTCATGGTTGCAGTCACCACCTGCAGTGATTTTGGAGCCCATCAAAATAAAGTCAGCCACTGTTTCCACTCTTTCCCCATCGTTTTGCCATGAAGTGATGGGACCAGATGCCGTCTTAGTTTAGATCTTAGTTTTCTGAATGTTGAGCTTTAAGCCAACTTTTCCCACTCTCCTCTTTCACTTTCGTCAAGAGGCTCTTTAGTTCTTCCTCACTTCCTGCCATAAAGGTGGTGTCATTGGCATATCTGAGGTTATTGATATTTCTCCTGGCAATCTTGATTCCAATTGTGCTTCCTCCAGCCCAGCGTTTCTCATGATGTACTCTGCATATAAGTTAAATAAGCAGGGTGACAATATACAGCCTTGAAGTACTCCTTTTCCTATTTGGAACCAGTCTGTTGTTCCATGTCCAGTTCTAACTGTTGCCTCCTGACCTGCATATAGGTTTCTCAAGAGGCAGGTCAGGTGGTCTGGTATTACCATCTCTTTAAGAATTTTTCAGTTTATTGTGATCCACACAGTCAAAGGCTTTGGCATAGTCAATAAAGTAGAAATAGGTGTTTTACTGAAACTCTCTTGCTTTTTCCACGATCTAGCGGATATTGGCAATTTGATCTCTGGTTCCTCTGCCTTTTCTAAAACCAGCTTGAACATCTGGAAGTTCACGGTTCACATATTGCTGAAGCCTGGCTTGGAGAATTTTAAGCAATCCTTTACTAGTGTGTGAGATGAGTGCAACTGTGTAGTAGTTTGAGCATTCTTTGGCATTGCCTTTCTTTGGGATTGGAATGAAAACTGACTCTTTCCAGTCCTGTGGCCACTGCTGAGTTTTCCAAACTTGCTGGCAGATTGAGTGCAGCACTTTCACAGCATCATCTTTCAGGATTTGAAACAGCTCAACTGGAATTCCATCACCTCCACTAGCTTTGTTCGTAGTGATGCTTTCTAAGGCCCACTTGACTTCACATTCCAAGATGTCTGGCTCTAGATTAGTGATCACATCATCATGATTATCTGGGTCGTGAAGATCTTTTTTGTACAGTTCTTCTGTGTATTCTTGCCACCTCTTCTTAATATCTTCTGCTTCTGTTAGGTCCATACCATTTCTGTCCTTTATCGAGCCCATCCTTGCATGAAATGTTCCCTTGGTATCTCTAATTTTCTTGAAGAGATCTCTAGTCTTTCCCATTCTGTTATTATCTGGGTCATTAAGATCTTTTTGTACAGTTCTTCTGTGTATTCTTGCCACCTTTTCTTAATATCTTCTGCTTCTGTTAGGTCCCTACCATTTCTGTCCTTTATCGAGCCCATTTTTGCATGAAATGTTCCCTTGGTAGCTCTAGTTTTCGGAAGAGATCTCTAGTCTTTCCCATTCTATTGCTTTCCTCTATTTCTTTGGACTGATCACTGAGGAAGGCTTTCTTATCTCTCCTTGCTATTCTTTGGAACTCTGCATTGAAATGGGTATATCTTTCCTCTTCTCCTTTGCTTTTCACTTCCCTTCTTTTCACAGCTATTTGTAAGGCCTCCTCAGACAGCCATTTCACTTTTTTGCATTTCTTTTTCTTGGGGATGGTCTTGATTCCTCTCTCCTGTACAATGTTATGAACCTACATCCATAATTCATCAGAGATCTGTCTATGAGATCTAGTCCCTTAAATCTATTTCTCACTCCCACTGTAAAGTATAAGGGATTTGATTTAGGTCATATGAGATCTAGTCCCTTAAATCTATTTCTCACTCCCACTGTAAAGTATAAGGGATTTGATTTAGGTCATACCTGAATGGTCTAGTGGTTTTCCCCACTTTCTTCAATTTCAGTCTGAATTTGGCAATAAGGAATTAATGATCTGAGCCACAGTCAGTTCTCAGTCTTGTTTTTGCTGACTCTATAGAGCTTCTCCATCTTTGGCTACAAAGAATATAATCAATTATTTTGGTGTTGACCATCTGGTGATGTCCATGTGTAGGATCTTCTCTTGTGTTGTTGGAAGAGGGTGTTTACAATGATCAGTGAGTTCTCTTGGCAGAACTCTATTAGCCTTTGCCCCGCTTCATTCTGTACTCCAAGGCCAAATTTGCCTGTTACTCAGGTGTTTCTTGACTTCCTACTTTTGCATTCTAGTCCCCTATAATGAAAAGGATATCTTTTTTGGGTGTTACTTCTAGAAGGTCTTGTAGGTTTTCATAGAACTGTTCAACTTCAGCTTCTTCAGCATTACTGGTTGGGGCATAGACTTGGATTACCGTGATAATGAATGGTTTGCCTTGGAAATGAACGAAGATCATTCTGTCATTTTTGATACTGCATCCAAGTAGTGCATTTTGGACTCTTTTGTTGACTATGATGGCTACTCCATTTCTTCTAAGGGATTTCTGCCCACAGTAGTAGATATAATGGTCATCTCAGTTAAATTCACCCATTTAGACTAGGCTGCTGCTGCTAAGTCACTTCAGTCGTGTCTGACTCTGTGCGACCCCATAGACAGCAGCCCATCAGGCTCCCCCGTCCCTGGGATTCTCTAGGCAAAAACACTGGAGTGGGTTGCCATTTCCTTCTCCAATGCATGAAAGCGAAAGTGAAGTCGCTCAGTCGTGTCCTACTCTTAGACTAGGCAAATTGACACAGAAAGTAGAATAGAAATTACAAGGAACTGAGACAGGGGGCGCTGGTGAGTCATTCCTTAAAGAGTAGACTTTATCGTTTGCAGTGATTTTAAAAAATTTCTTGAAACAGATAGTGGTGATGGTTAAACTAACACTACAAATATTCTTAATGCCACCGAGTTGCACACTTAAAAGTCATTAAAATGGCAGACTTTGTATTATGCATGTCTTACTGCCTTAAAATGAAGGAAAAAATTGTAAGAATCTAAAAGAAATATTAAAGGGATGGTGAGCAACAAAACCAGTTAAACATGAGAATTAAGTCTAAATGATGACTTTATCTAGGGTAATAAAATTATATGAGTATAGGCTGAGCACCAAAGAATTGATGCTTTTGAACTGTGGTGTTGGAGAAGACTCTTGAGAGTCCCTTGGACTGCAAGGAGATCCAACCAGTCCATTCTGAAGGAGATCAGCCCTGGGATTTCTTTGGAGGGAATGATGCTGAAGCTGAAACTCCAGTACTTTGGCCACCTCATGCGAAGAGTTGACTCATTGGAAAAGACTCTGATGCTGGGAAGGATTGGGGGCAGGAGGAGAAGGGGACGACTGAGGATGAGATGGCTGGATGGCATCACTGACTTGATGGACATGAATCTGAGTGAACTCCGGGAGTTGGTGATGGACAGGGAGGCCTGGTGTGCTGCGATTCATGAGGTTGCAGAGTCACACACGACTGAGCAACTGAACTTAGAACTTAGAACTTATAGGGACTTCCCTGGAAGTCCAGTAGTTGAGCTCTGTGCTCCCAACACAGGAGACACAGGTTCAATCTTTGATCTGGAAAACAATACTTTACAGTGCTGCAGGACACTGCCAAAAAAAAAAAAAAATTATGTGAGTATGAAAAACAGTTCTTTAAAGAGAAATGGAAAATCCTAAGAAAGATTAGTGATTATAATAACAATAATAATAATTCCATGATTCTAAAATATTGATTTAGAAACTATGTAACAAGGTGAGAGGAAAAGGGAAAAGAGAAGAAACAAATATTTAAATTGCTTAAGTTTTCAAAGTGTGTTTTTTCATTATTGATGTTGCAAAAGTTATATCTGAACACTTCCCCTAGGGAATGAACATTATTTTTTTAACTTGACTGCTGTCATTCAGTTGCCCAGTCATGTCTGACTCTTTGTGACCCCATGGACTGCAGCACACCAGGCCTCCCTGTCCCTCATTGTCTTCTGAAGTTTGCCCAAGTTCATGACCGTTGCATCAGTGATGCCATCCAGCTATCTCATCCTCTGCCCTCCATCTTTCCCAGCAGCAGGGACTTTTCCAATGAATCGGCTCTTTGCGTTATGTGACCAAAATACTGGTCGGCTCTTTGCGTTATGTGACCAAAATACTGGAGCTTCAGCATCAGTCCTTCTAACGAGTATTCAGGGTTGATTTCCTCTAAGATTGACTAGTTTGACCTCCTTGCAGTCCAAAGGACTTTCAGGAGTCTTCTCCAGCACTGCAGTTTGACGGCATCAGTTCTTTGATGTTTGACCTTCTTTATGGTCCAAGTCTCACAGTCATTCTGGAGGAGGGAATGGCAAACCACCCCAGTATACTTGCCATGAGAACCTCATGCACTATATAGCTTGACTATAGGTACTTAAACCCAATGCAAAAAAAAAAAAAAAAAATTGGAGTGAGTATTAATAGCATAAAACTCACGTGCAGCTCTGTCTCTGCCTGCTAGCTCCGTGTCAAACAACAGAAGCACATTTGAATGCTTGTCTAATCTTTCTCAACAGTATAACAAGCACTTTATAATCGCTGCCTCATTTAATATTAACAGTATTTGTAGACGGCAGGGATAATTTGAAGGAGCACAAAGGCAGGACAAGGCATATTCATTGTCACCTGTCTCATGGAGACACAGACATGGAACAGTCTAAGGCTAGAGCAAAAGGAGTCAGGAGAGGAGCTACCTTCATTGCTAAGTCAAGGCTTTGTAAGTCTAGGGAGGCCGAAGAAAGAGGTAAACAAGCTGTAAAGAAACAGGAGTATGACATTTGAGAGAGAACAGACGGAAATGGCTCAGATGGTAAAGAAGCCACCTACAATGCTGGAGATCTGGGTTCGATCCCTGGGTTGGGAAGATCCCCTGGAGAAGGGAATGACAACCCACTTCAGTATTCTTGCCTGGAGAATCCCGTGGACAGAGGAGCCTGGTGGGTTAGAGTTCATAGTTTCGTAAAGAGTTTGACGTGACTGAGCGACTAACACTTTCACTTTCTAAGAGGAGAGGGTGAATCAAATAAGAATATAAAAGCATAACCTAAGGGAAAGGATGAGGAAATCCTGGAGCAAGGCAAGTTATGAAGCAGCTGAGGCTGTGTGAATTTCACTGATGGGAATCAAGAAGAAATATACAGATTTGCACACGGACACAACACACATACAAATTTTTTTCCATACAATTCTAATTGAAGAAAACTTTTTCATGTTTTAAATGAAAACAAACCTTTGAAGGAGTAATTGTTAGGCAAGAATCCAGATTTTTTTTGAAATTCCTTATTCATGTTGGAATGTTCAGTATATTCTTTGTTTTGAATTATGTGCCAACAAAGGTTTGTCTAGTCAAGGCTGTGGTTTTTCCAGTGGTCATGTATGGATGTGAGAGTTGGACTGTGAAGAAAGCTGAGGGCTGAAGAATTGATGCTTTTGACCTGTGGTGTTGGAGAAGACTCTTGAGAGTCCCTTGGACTGCAAGGAGATCCAACCAGTCCATTCTGAAGGAGATCAACCCTGGGATTTCTTTGGA
>SJYT01041370.1:694254-805524 GCA_006410635.1 Cephalophus harveyi
CATATTGATATAATAATCACAATTTATTGTGCACTACAAATTGGTATTTTATAAACATTACTATATTTAACTCTTACAAAATATTCAGTGATGTAAATATTAATATTTTGATTGTACAAATGAGAAAAAGTCTTTAATAGTTGTTCCATGTCACAGAGATGATAGATGAACAAGTCAGTATCTGAAGACAAGGTTTTGATTCTTAAGTCTAAACTTTGGAACAATGCTCAATGCTATATAAAAATAAATGTGTATACAAAAACATGCACATACAAATATATACTATATATACATACTTTTACTCCTAGCAATATTTATGTTTTTTCTCTTCCTCTGTAACCTACCACTGAAATCATCACCTGAATTCTGCATTTTGCTATCTGCTATTTCTAGTTCGATATAAAAAGGCATGTCTTTTCCACTATATTGCAAATTACTTAAAAATAAGGTTTCTATGTATGGCATTGCAGTGAGACAGTACTATAGACAGAGCAGAGGATCAAACATAAGTTGTATGGATTATATCTATATAATTAATACACTTGCTGCTGCTAAGTCGCTTCAGTTGTGTCCGACTCTGTGCAACCCCACAGATGGCAGCCCATTGGGCTCTGCCATCCCTGGGATTCTCCAGGCAAGAACACTTTAATTAATACACTTATTAGTTGAAATTATGTGAGAATATTATAAAGCTTAGCAAAGCAGATCTTCAAAAATGTTTATCTGCTTTTCTTAAAAATTTTAAAGATAAAATACTATAGTATGACTTAAAATTTCTAAACTTTTTTGTTTAATCTATAACACCTTAAGTCAGAGTTCAGACAGTTTCACTTCCTATTTTCCATACAAACTTGAGATGATTACATTACATCATTGGCTGAATTGTGAATGGAAATTTCCATTGTATTTTCACCATATGTAGCCCTCCTTTTTATAGCAGTACCTGAAATTCATAATGATATTTTGAATTTTACTTCATATTTAATATTGCAATTATGTTTGTAAATTGTTTTACTGAAGTATAGTTCACTTATATTAGTTTCAGGTTTTCAGTGGTTATTCAATATTTTTGTAATCCATATAAAGTTAAGTATTGGCCATATTCACT
The DNA here is from genome assembly GCA_006410635.1 of Cephalophus harveyi. Classification (NCBI taxonomy): domain Eukaryota; kingdom Metazoa; phylum Chordata; class Mammalia; order Artiodactyla; family Bovidae; genus Cephalophus; species Cephalophus harveyi. The sequence goes on from SJYT01041370.1 coordinate 695,363, forward strand.
GTACTGTACATTACATCATTGGATTTAATTTTATACCTAGTACTTTGTACTTCTTAATTTTCTTCCCTTACTCTTACTGTCTTCCCTTTCCTCCCTCAACTGGTAACCACTTATTCTCTGCAAGTCTGTTTTCGTTTTGCTATATTCTTTCATTTATTTTTTTAGATTCTACCTATAAGTGAAAACATTCAATATTTATCTTTCAATCTCAGGCTTCTTTCACTAACTTAATACTTTCAGGGTTCATCCATGTTTTTACAAATGGCTAAATTTCATTCTTCTTAATGGCTGAGTAATATTCACATATATTCATATATATACATTATATATAATACCACATTTTCTTTATCCATTCACCTGTTGCTAGGGCTCCTCATATGTGGCTCAAGAGCCTTGTCCCCTAGGAAGGATGAATCCCTGGCCCTGTAATGCCCCCTCCTCTTCTGAGTCATCCATGCAGGGTGCAGGCCTCCACTAGATGATTTCTATCCCTTCTACTAGACTCTGTGGTTTTTTTTTTTTTTCCCCTGCACAGCCTTGGTTGTAGAGCTGTTGCTAATCTTCAGGTTATTCTCAGTGAGTAGTCATAAAACCATCGGTAATCATTAGTTACACTCATTTCACCTGTAACCCACCTTTAATAATCAAGGTGTTGTAATTCCTGCTACAAAAGACATGCAAATCCTCCACGTGACATGGAGCATAAATGATAAGATGTTTGCCTAAGCTGTTTTCCAGAACTTGGAGTCCTCTGTGTCTAGTTTTGGAGAAGGCAATGGCACCCCCACTCCAGTACTCTTGCCTGGAAAATCCCATGGACGGAGGAGCCTGGTGGGCTGCAGTCCATGGGGTCGCTAAGAGTCAGACAGGACTGAGCGACTTCACTTTCACTTTTCCCTTTCATGCACTGGAGAAGGAAATGGCAACCCACTCCAGTGTTCTTGCCTGGAGAATCCCAGGGACGCGGGAGCCTGCTGGGCTGCCGTCTGTGAGGCTGCACAGAGTCAGACATGACTGAAGCGACGCAGCAGCAGCAGCAGCAGTGTCTTGTTTGGCTGAGCTAGTTAAGACCACTAACTTTTCAACTGGGCATGCACGAGTATTCTTTTGAATATGCAGAGGCCTGTGGCTTCCTTATGGCTGCACAGAACAGCAATTATCACATTTTTTTTTTTTCCAATCACCTTTTCCCACATGCCTCATGCCTCAGACCTCCTAGCTTCTTTATTTTTTATCCCATAAGAACCCTGAGCCTCTGGCTTTCAGGAAGGTGGATTTGAGACCAGTTCTTATATTTCCTCACTTGGCTGCCTTGTGAATAAACTCTCTCTTTGGGGTAAACTCTGCTGTCCCAATGTTTTGGCTTGCTGTGCACTGGATAAAATGACCCCTGTTTGGTAATATTTGCTTTATATATAGTTCTAGTTTTGATGTTTGCCAGGGGAGGTGAGCTTAGGTTCTTCCTACTCTTCAATCTTGATCCCTGCTTCTATTTCCATGTTTGTATGTTGAATAACAACTAATGGTGTACTAAATAGTACTTTATTTACTTCCTTTCTATTAATATTTTAAAATAACTTACAAAATCTTGGTTTACATTTCACTGAAATGTTCTGGAAATACTGAATTGAAGCACACTGGAACAGCATCTTCTATCTAGTATGAGTAGAGTACCAATATTGATCTAGTATGGTTTGGATATGACAGATTCTTATGGATCACAAGGATGCAGTCAAGGGTGAAATGTTGTATGCAGTAACAGCATACACTCAAGATTCATAGCCTGTGATGCATTGCTTTCAACAGCTCTATATGGCTTAGTTTCTTAGCAGAAACTAAGATGTGCAGGTTTTACCGATGCGCAGTTGTCATGTGTCTAATCAGAATATGGCCTCTTTAGGTTAAAGTGTCTGCCTGCAATGCGGGAGACCTGGGTTCGATCCCTGGGTCGAGAAGATCCCGTGGAGAAGGAAATGGCAACCCACTCCAGTATTCTTGCCTGGAGAATCCCATGGACAGAGGAATCTGGTGGGCTACGGTCCACGGGGTTGCAAAGAGTCGGATACGACTGAGAGACTTCACTTTCACTTTCACTCTGGCCAGAGCCTCAATTTTCCAGTAAGTATTTACACCCAGGCAGATCATATATAAGCTGGTGGATAATCCAATTTTCATGACAAACAGGTTGGACTATAAAACCAGTTACAACATTTTATGAACTTGTAATAAGTGTTTTGATTTGAAAACTAGGAACCACAGAAGAACTTTGGTATTACAGAGCTATAAATTCCATTAATCAGAAGCTGTGTACATGCAAAATTTTTGTGTAATTCTTTTGTATATATCATTTTGTGTAAATCCTCTGTATACATATTTATAAGTATTTTAAACACAGTAAAGCAATTCTTAGCAGACCTTCATTTATGCAACTCCAAACTCTAATTAATCTACTTAATACACTTACATGGGCTTCTCTGGTGGTTCAGATGGTCAGATTTCCTTAAATTGGGACATTCTAGACACTAAGGTCAAAGAAGCTATTGGACCAAGTGACTGCACTACGAACATACACAAATTTGTCTGTCTTTGCTCTCTGCTGCAAGTGCATATTACAATACTACACATGCCTACATTATAGCAGGTTTTTTTTTTTTTCTTTGCAGTGGTTTTATTCCATGACCTAGTCAATAGTGTGTGAGCACTTGCAAGAATAAAATATATATGTGTTAAAGTTCTCATCCTCTAACACAGTGCTTAGTACATATTGGGTGCTCAATAAATATTTGCTAAATAACTAAATTAGTGGTCTTTGATATTCTTTGACTTATAAAACAAAAATTTTAATATTACAAATGTATTGGTTTGTAATTTAATGGTTAATATTACAAAATTATTAGTATTCTGATACAGTTTTTTAATGGGGCAGGGACACTTGCAAAGCACCTGGAATTAACACAGTACTTTATTGCATCCCTTATTAAAGAAATATCACATTCAAGCACTATTTAGAGAATTTATCCTAAATTTAGTATGGGCTTTTATTTTGAAACCTGCAATTTTAGAACTCTTGCCTCAAATTGTCATGTTGATGAAAATATTCAGCTCTCATGTTTGATTGAATGTTTTAATTTAAATGCATATGTAATTTTCATTTTTTACATCTTTACAAACTGTAGAATTAATATAAAAATAACAGTTCTGTTGCAAAAACCATTTAGCTGATACTGCATTTTTTAATATAAATTTATTTATTTTAATTGGAGGCCAATACAATACAATATTGTATTGGTTTGCCATAAATTGAAGTCCTGGCTATTATAAACAGTGCTGTGATGACAATTGGGGTACACATATCTCTTTCAATTCTGGTTTCCTTGGTGTGTATGCCCAGCAGTGGGATTGCTGGGTCATAAGGCAGTTCTATTTGCAATTTTTTTAAGGAATCTCCACACTGTTCTCCATAGTGGCTGTACCAGTTTGCATTCCCACCAACAGTGTAAGAGGGTTCCCTTTTCTCCACACCCTCTCCAGCACTAATTGCTTGTAGACTTTTGGATAGCAGCCATTCTGACTGGCATGAAATGGTACCTCATTGTGGTTTTGATTTGCATTTCTCTGATTATGAGTGATGTTGAGCATCTTTTCATGTGTTTGTTAGTCATCTGTATGTCTTCTGTGGAGAAATGTCTGTTTAGTTATTTGGCCCATTTTTTGATTGGGCTGTTTATTTTTCTGGAATTGAGCTGCAAGGGTTGCTTCTGTATTTTTGAGATTAATCCTTTATCAGTTGCTTCATTTGCTATTATTTTCTCCCATTCTGAAGGCTTTCTTTTCAGCTTGCTTATAGTTTCCTTTGTTGTGCAGAAGCTTTTAATTTTAATTAGGTCCCATTTGTTTATTTTTGCTTTTATTTCCAATATTCTGGGAGGTGGGTCATAGAGGATCCTGCTGTGCATTTTCAAGTACAATCACCTTTGATTATATTCAAGTGGAGCAACTTTGGTAAATGTATAACTATCTGCAGTTATTATGCATTCAACATATAATAGAGAAGTCAGTGGTACAGGTAGTATAAGACCCAGTCCCTGAAGAGGTAATGACTATACACTTCAAGTTATATGATGATATTAGTCACTATGTGATTACATCACAAATGGTACAGATGATAAATGCCTGGTGTTTCAAGAAGAAACACATTAATGGCAGGTGGAGTAGATTAAATTGGCCTTGAGATGTGGCATTTTAACTGGACTTTTTCTATAGAAAGTTAGAATAAGATTAAGAATGAAAGAAATATAATCTGGAAATGAAACTGAGTATCACAAGTTCCCAAATATGGAGAGGATGCCAACTTTGATAAAATGAAGAAATGACAGTGGGAAGAAGAGAGATAGAAAGTAGTTAAGGGGGATGGTTATCAAAAGTCTTATAAGACAGCTTAAAGAAGTTTATATTAATTAATGGATACAGAAACATTTGAAAAAAAGGATGCAAGTTTATTTAAACTGGAGTCTTCTAACAGTGCACAAACTGTATTAAAGAGATGTGAGATGCGAAGAGTTAGGAGCAGTTGGGAGACTAAGGCCTTGATCTGGAGAATATTTAACAACTAAAGAAGAGTGGTAGTGGTGAAAGAAGGAAACACTACATTGTGAAGACATATGATTTTAAGAAATAGTCTGGACAAAGAATAAGGTTGAGATTAAGTAGAACTTAAACATATTTATTAACTATTTTTAATATACTTAATGATGTTGAATGTATCACTGAGGATAAAATTGGGGGCTTTTGTCATTATAATTCAGATCCTATTTCAACCAATATTATCTGAATATAATATTTCTTATTTAAGTACATTACAATCCCCGGGAGAAGGGAAAGATTACCCACTCCAGTATTCTGACCTGTAGAATTCCATGGATTATACAGTCCAAGGGGTAGCAAAGAGTCAGACACGACTTAGACTTTCACTTTCACTAGCTGAAATATATTGCCTTATTTAACAACTGTAAGTCTGAATTTACTCATCTATAAAATGAGATGACAATAGACCTAACTGTTGGGATGTGCAAAATAATTTATATATCAGTTGTTTCCTAGCTCATGATAAGCAATGGATGAATATTCTATCCATAAGTTTTAAGGTCAAGCACTCTAAAAATTTACAATGTCCAAGAAAGAAACTCCCATACTCAAATAGTCAGGAAATCAGCTGTAATGGTTAAACCAAATATCCCCAGTCATGTATATCATAAAAGAATAGCCATTTTCCAACAAAAGAATTAAAAATGTATAACATAATACTATCAGTTCAGTTGAGTTGCTCAATCATGTCCAACACTTTGTCACCCCATGACTGCAGCAGGCCAGGTCTCTCTGTCCATCACCAACTCTTGGAGTTTACTCAAACTTATGTCCATTGAGTCAGTGATGCCATCCAACCATATCATCCTCTGTCGTCCCCTTCTCCTGCCACCTCCAATCTTTCCCAGCATCAGGGTCTTTTCAAATGAGTTAGCTTTTCGTAACAGGTGGCCAAAGTATTGGAGTTTCATCTTCAACATCTGTCCTTCCTCAACATCTGTCCTTCCAATGAATATTCAGAACTTATATCCTTTAGGATGGAAAGGACTCTTAAGAGTCTTCTCCAACATCACAGTTCAAAAACATCAATTCTTCAGCTCTCAGCTTTCTTTATGGTCCAAATCTCACCATATGACTACTGGAAAAACCATAGCTTTGACTAGATGGACCTTTGTTGGCAAAGTAATGTCTCTGCTTTTTTTTTTTTTTTAATTTTTACTTTATTTTACTTTACAATACCATATTGGTTTTGCCATACATTGACATGAATCCACCATGGGTGTATATGAGATCCCAATCCTGAATCCCCCTCCCACATCCCACCCCATTTCCTCTCTCTGGATCATCCCTGTGTACCAGCCCTGAGCTTCCTGTATCCTGTATCGAACATAGGCTGGTGCTTTTAATATGTTGTCTGGGTTGGTCGTAACTTTCCTTTCAAGGAGTAAGCATCTTTTAATTTCATGGCTACAGTCACCATCTGCAGTGATTTTGGAGCCTCCCAAAATAGTCTGCCATGGTTTCCACTGTTTCCCCATCTATTTGCCATGAAGTGATGGGACTGGATGTCATGATCTTAGTTTTCTGAATGTTGAGCTTTAAGCCAACTTTTCACTTTTCTCTTTCACTTTCGTAAAGAGGCTCTTTAGTTCTTCCTCACTTTCTGCCATAAGGGTGGTGTCATCTGTATAGCTAAGGTTATTGATATTTCTCCTGGCAATCGTGATTCCAGCTTGTGCTTGATCTTGCACAGTGTTTATTATGATGTACTTTGCATATAAGTTAAATATGGATGGTGACAGTATACAGCCTTGACACACTCCTTTTCCTATTTGGAACTAGGCTGTTGTTCCATGTCCAGTTCTAACTGTTGCTTTCTGACCTGCATGCAGATTTCTCAAGAAGCAGGTCAGGGGTCTGATACTCCCATCTCTTTCAGAATTTTCCACATGTTATTGTGATCCACACAGTCAAAGGCTTTGGCATAGTCAGTAAGGCAGAAATAGATGTTTTTCTGAAATTCTCTTGCTTTTTTGATGATCCAGCGGATCTTGGCAATTTGATCACTGGTTCCTCTGCCTTTTCGAAAACCAGCTTAAACATCTGGACATTCATGGCTCATGTGTTTCTGAAGCCTGGCTTGGAGAATTTTGAACATTACTTTGCTAGCGTTTGAGGTGAGTGCAATTGTGTGGTAGTTTGAGCATTCTTTGGCATTGCTTTTTTTTGGATTGGGATGAAAACTGACCTTTTCCAGTCCTGTGGCCACTGTTGAGTTTTCCAAATTTCCTGGCATATTGAGTGCCGCACTTTCACAGCATCACCTTTTAGGATTTGAAATAATTCAACTGGAATCTTGTCACCTCCACTAGCTTTGTTCAGAGTGATATTTCCTAAGGCCCACTTGACTTTACATTCCAGGATGTCTGGCTCTAGGTGAGTGAACAAACCATAGTGATTATCTGAGTCTGAAGATCTTTTTTGTAAAGTTCTTCTGTGTATTCTTGCCACCTCTTCTTAATATCTTCTGCTTCTGTTAGGTCCATACTATTTCTGTCCTTTATTGAGCCCATCTTTGCATGAAATGTTTCCTTGGTTTCTCTGATTTTCTTGAAGAGATCTCTGGTGTTTCCCATGCTATTGTTTTCCTCTATTCTTTGCACTGATCACTGAGGAAGGCTTTCTTATTTCTCCTTGTTATTCTTTGGAACTCTGCATTCAAATGGGTATATCTTTCCTTTTTGCTTCTCTTCTTTCATGGCTATTTATAAGGCCTCCTCAGGCAGTCATTTGCTTTTTTGCATTTCTTTTTCTGTGGATGGCCTTGGTCCCTGTCTCCTGTACAATGTCATGAACCTCAGTCCATAGTTCATCAGGCACTCCATCATATCTAGTCCCTTAAATCTATTTCTCACTTCCACTGTATAATCATAAGGGGTTTGATTTAGGTCATACTGGAATGGTCTATTGGTTTTCCCTACTTTTTCAATTCAAGTCTGAATTTGGCAATAAGGAGTTCATGATCTGAGCCACAGTCAGCTCCTAGTCTTGTTTCTGCTGACTTTATAAAGCTTCTCCATCTTTGGCTGCAAAGAATATAATCAATCTGATTTTGGTGTTGGGCATCTGGTGATGTCCATATGTAGAGCCTTCTCTTGTGTTGTTGGAAGAGGGTGTTTGCTATGACCAGTGCATTCTCTTGGCAAAACTCTATCAGCCTTTGCCCTTCTTCATTCCGTACTCCAAGACCAAATTTGCCTGTTACTCCAGGTGTTTCTTGACTTCCTACTTTTGCATTCCAGTACTCTATAATGAAAATGACATCTTTTTTGAGTGTTAGTTCTAGAAGGTCTTGTAGGTCTTCATAGAACCATTCACTTCAGCTTCTTCAGCATTACTGGTAGGGACATAGACTTGGATTACTGTGATATTGAATGGTTTGCCTTGTAAATGAACAAAGATCATTCTGTCATTTTTGAGAATTGCATCCAAGTTCTGCATTTTGGACTCTTTCATTGACTATGATGGCTACTCCATTTCTTCTAAGGGATTCTTGCCCACAATAGTATATATAATGTTCATCTGAGTTAAATTCACCCATTCCATTCCATTTTAGTTTGCTGATTCCTAAAATGTCAATGTTCACTCTTGCCATCTCCTGTTTGACCACTTCCAATTTGCCTTGATTCATGGACCTAACATTCCAAGTTCCTATGCAATATTGCTTTTTACAGCCTTGGACCTAGCTTCCATCACCAGTCTCATCCAAAACTGGGTGTTGTTTTTGCTTTGGCTCTGTCTCTTCATTCTTTCTGGAGTTATTTCTCCACTAATCTCCAGTAGCATACTGGGCAGCTACCGACTTGGGGACTTCATCTTTCAGTGTCTTATCTTTTTGCCTTTTCATACTGTTCATAGTGTTTGAAGGAGGTCACCACTATCTTCATTACCTCCACCATAGTTTGGTGCAGGGAGGGAACACAGCTTCACCCATCAACAGAAAATTGAATTAAAGATTCACTGAGCATGACACCGCCCATCAGAACAAGACCCTGAGAGTCTCTAGTGGGAATAAGGTTTGATTCTAAATGCGAATTCTCCCCTTCTACCATCTTGCCATCTTGTGCTCTCCTTTGCCCTTGGACATGGGGTATCTCCTCATGGCCCATCAAGTGAAGTGAAGCCACTGTTCCTGACCTTGGACATGGCGTATCACTTCATGGCTGCTCCAGCAAAGTCTAGCTGCCGCTCCTGTCCTTGTATGTAGGGGATATCTTCCCAGCTGCTAGCCTTTCCAGTGCCACACAGCTGCTGCTGGCCATACTGTTCATACTGTTCATGATACTATAATGACTCTTAATAAAATATATTCTTACAAATCAAATGCACTTGAGAATTTAACAAACATGTTTAAGTTTTGCAATGTCTGATTGTAGTCGACTATTTACACTCAATGTTCTTTAACTTTCATATCCTCTTATAATAAAGAAAAACAAATGAGACAAAGTTAAAAAAAAAAAAATAACAGTGGATTAGTTTTGCTTTCTGGCAGAAAGGTAACCTAGGAGAAAGAAGTCTTTACACATTTTGTAATTCAGTTGAATAAAAGTTGTTGCCTGAGACAAGTGAATTTAATTTTTTTGTAATATAATTTATTGGTTGAAGTAAGTCCAAGATTTAGATCAGAATTACATTACCTAATATTACTCAATTTTTAATACCCAATTTTTTATGTGAATTTTTAAGAAAAATTTAAGGCTGTTAGATAGATCTATAACACACCCATACACTTCTCCCCTTCTCTTATTCTATATGAAGATCACATCTTCCAATCAAGTCATCTTAAAGATCAGTAGGGAAAACCTGCCTATTACAAGTGAACCCACTTGAAGCCTATTCCAGAATGGATTCCCTCAACCCAACATAGATTACTCCGTTTATTCAATGAACACTGCTGAGTGCATAAAGTCTTTGGTTTATAATTTCTTTTTATTTCTTCACAATTCCTTTCCATGGGATTTAAGTGTCTTTGTTTTTTTCCTCAAGATGATGGAGAACACTTTATCATAGGAATCCAGGAATTTTTCTCCATGTTAAATTCTCACAGGAAGAATAAAGAACTTCCTTTATCATCCTGACAGATACCCTAGTGCCAGATATCCTGGATTCAAATCTTGATCCATCCACTTACTAAATTTGTGACCTTAGGAAAGTTAGTTAATTAATTTATCTGTATCTCATTTTCTCATCTATGAAATAGTTGTAAAAACAGCACTTAGCTTGTACAGGCATCTTGAGAATTAAATAAGATACCACTTTTAAGCATCTGGTATCTGGCTCATGGTGTTATATAATGATTCTCTTAAGCATAATATTATTTAACTATGTGATGGATATTTATATTTTTGAAGTCTAAAGCCTACAAAATCATACTATTTGGACAATGATAGCTATTTAATGCATAAGCAAATATTTCATAATTTTACTATTTCTTAAATAAAACAGTATTGCTTTTCATATGGATAACATTTACTCTTTTAAACATTCTAGAGTCTTTTCAAGGTTTAAAATATTCTGTCATTTAGTGAAAAAGATAATTGTACAAACCTTTTATCATTTCTTTCTCATCCATCATTTTTCCAAAGCAAAAGACTAAGAGGGATTATGAAATGTTTAAGACATTGGTAATCAAAGATGATATATATATATATATATATTTGGTAATCAACGCATTACTTTTTTTTTTTTAATTGTACAGAAAAAAAGAAAATCTGTGGAGTGTAATCTATGACATACAGTCACCCTGTCCAGTATGCAGGAAGCCATTGGAGCCCAAGCAGGAGGAGCTTGCGATAGGCAGTTGTGCTTCACAGAAGTTAAGACTACTCACACAATGACATGCGAGGTGGAAAAACCTTCAGCTCCCTTTGTTCGCCAGGGTGTCTTGGTACAAAATAATACATTTTCGAACAGCATTCCTCTTTTACAAAAGAGGAGACATAACTTTCTTTAGAAGATAAAGCTTATTCCTCCGAATTACATGTTGGAAAAGTAACAGAGCTGGACTTTCCTCCTCAACAGAATCATTCCTCAGATCTCCACCCCTTAAACGTTTCACTAGCTTTTTCTGGAATTTAATCTTTTTCCTTCTCCTTAAAATATCATGATCAGAACCATCTGTAGTGTACTGGAGCAGGGACACTATCCTTTGGTTCCATACTTTGCTTTGTGCCAACTTTTCCACTCTTACAATCTTTATAAATGTAAAAAGTCTTATGTGGTCTCCTAACTTTGCTTCCAGCAGGCAAATTACCTTATCCATTCCTATGGTTCCAACTCCAAAATAGATGCTAAATATATTCCTCTCCACTGCTAGTACCCAAGTCCACATCCCTATGATCTTTGGCCTGAGTGATTCCAGTGACTCTTTCCACTTTTGCACACAGCATCTTACACCATAATTTTGAATAGAGTGATCTTTTAAAAAAGATCACTAAGTCAGTATTTGACAGCATACACTCTAAAGGATCTTTACTGCTTAATCTCTCTAACTGATAGAATTTTAATAAAAATTTTTTTTAATAAAAATCAAATTATTTACACAGCTGAAAGGGTATTTCTATAAGATATGGTCCCTCCTACCCTCTTCAATCCCTTTCTTCCATCTCATCTTTTTTCAGCCATACTGGCCTTCTTGCTCCTTCTGGAATGCACCAAGCATATTTATGCTTTAGGCCTGATCCTCTAGTCAGTCTCTTTCTTATCTTATCACATGGTCTCATTTTCTTCATAATATTACTACAACTTGAATTTATTTTGCTTATTTTTTAGTTTAATTTTATTGCCATTATTAAGAGTAAGAAACATCATTCTTGTTTACAACTTGTCTTCACACCTAGGATAGAACTCACAATAGGAATATCAAGTATTTATTGAATAAAAGGATATGACTGTTATGGTCAATATATGTTCCATTATCTTCCAGCTCAATTATCAGTAAATCACTACCACTATTCACTACAGAAGTTATGTCCATTCTCCAACAAACCCTCAAGAATACCCCCACTAGAGCTTGGACCTCAGACTTCTTCAGAGTCTTCTCAATCAATTTCAACAGTTCTCTCTTATTTCTGTAATAAACATGGTCTTTGTTCACAGAAAGAGAACCTGATTTTTTTTTTTAATATCATAAAGGAGTTTTTAGTATAAAGAGTATGTAAGAGTTCTATCTGAGGGGAAATATTCATTTATGTCTCTAACCTTTCAGTAATTTTCCTTAGTTTATATAATGCAATTTTCTCTATTACTCTGTCATCTCCTTGAGGCTTTATCTTTTGCTTGTATGGAACCCTCAGATGTGAAAGCAACATCGTCAGCATGTTTGGTTATGTGTGTATGCATTAGAGTGCCTAGTTAGAATACCTTGCCAATGATGAGCAATCAAAAATTATGAGCTGGTGATGAAGATTCTGGTCCTTATGTGCCTATGTGCCAGCACTAATTCAGGCGGTGAGGAATTTATGTCTACACTGGGGACTGGGTATTGGGAAATGTAAGGGCTGTGTGTTGCTGCTTATAACAGCACTTTCTTAATTAAGATTGGAAGCCAGATTTAGCTCTTCTCAATATGTATTATTGCTTTACAGACAAGAACACTGAGGCAGAGCAGTGTGATGAAAGGTGCAAGCAGTTTAATTATAATATCTTAGAGTTACACAGAAAAGATAATTCTGTTCCTTTAGAAAAAAATGGTTATTAATGTACTAAAGAGAATTTGATATTTGTTTTCTGGGGATTTTCCTTTCAAGTATATTTCCTAGATAAATAACAATATTTTTAGACATATTTACTTTTCTTTAATAATAAATAATGCTCCACTGATTTAATGTTTTATTTTCTCTAGAAGATAAGCTAATGTGAAGCAGGTGTCTTGCATAAATTTTAGAGAGGATAAAAGTATTCCAATTAAGGATTCAACTTTTGTAAAAAGTATTAAAAAATTTTAGGCTTCAGGTAACTTTCATTGTTCCTATATTGATTGCAACTATGAAAAAGAGCCTAAATATTTAATAAAATATTTAAGATTGAAGAAATAAACAAGACCAAAGCTAATAAAAAGATACCCTGAGACAATTGTTCACTGTTGTCAGATTTATAGATGTGCTTAATGAGTAGACTACTTAAGTGATTTAAGAGACTTTAGAAAAACTGACAAGGGTTACTGTTTGATAACTCATTGGAGGAAATGAAATTTTCATTTACCAAATTCCATAAAATACATCTGGATATACTAGATACACTCATGTTGAAATGCAATACAACTGTCCAACTGATAAATTAGCTTGTGTTTGCTCGGTTATTGAAAAATAGATAAAATCTACAAATTGAGCAATCAGAAATTAGACATGTTTTCTCTACTTCTTAAGATGCAATTTGATTATAATTCATAATTTCTGAACCAAAGTACCTTTAGGCCTTATGCCAAATTTTTACTACTTAAACCAGCCATTACACTTTGGCCTAATTAAAAATAAACTGCACAGAACTATCAAATTTTCACATCTGCCCTATCTCTGCCTTCAGCAGGCAATTAAAACTATGTCCACACTAGCCTTGTGTTTGATATATATATATATGCTGCTGCTGCTGCTAAGTCACTTCAGTCGTGTCCGACTCTGTGTGACCCCATAGACGGCAGCCCACCAGGCTCCCCCATCCCTGGGATTCTAAAATAACAATATTTTTAGACATATTTACTTTTCTTTAATAATAAATAATGCTCCACTGATTTAATGTTTTATTTTCTCTAGAAGATAAGCTAATGTGAAGCAGGTGTCTTGCATAAATTTTAGAGAGGATAAAAGTATTCCAATTAAGGATTCAACTTTTGTAAAAAGTATTAAAAAATTTTAGGCTTCAGGTAACTTTCATTGTTCCTATATTGATTGCAACTATGAAAAAGAGCCTAAATATTTAATAAAATATTTAAGATTGAAGAAATAAACAAGACCAAAGCTAATAAAAAGATACCCTGAGACAATTGTTCACTGTTGTCAGATTTATAGATGTGCTTAATGAGTAGACTACTTAAGTGATTTAAGAGACTTTAGAAAAACTGACAAGGGTTACTGTTTGATAACTCATTGGAGGAAATGAAATTTTCATTTACCAAATTCCATAAAATACATCTGGATATACTAGATACACTCATGTTGAAATGCAATACAACTGTCCAACTGATAAATTAGCTTGTGTTTGCTCGGTTATTGAAAAATAGATAAAATCTACAAATTGAGCAATCAGAAATTAGACATGTTTTCTCTACTTCTTAAGATGCAATTTGATTATAATTCATAATTTCTGAACCAAAGTACCTTTAGGCCTTATGCCAAATTTTTACTACTTAAACCAGCCATTACACTTTGGCCTAATTAAAAATAAACTGCACAGAACTATCAAATTTTCACATCTGCCCTATCTCTGCCTTCAGCAGGCAATTAAAACTATGTCCACACTAGCCTTGTGTTTGATATATATATATATGCTGCTGCTGCTGCTAAGTCACTTCAGTCGTGTCCGACTCTGTGTGACCCCATAGACGGCAGCCCACCAGGCTCCCCCATCCCTGGGATTCTCCAGGCAAGAACACTGGAGTGGGTTGCCGTTTCCTTCTCCAATGCAAGAAAGTGAAAAGTGAAACTGAAGTCGCTCAGTCGTGTCCGACCCTCAGCGACCCCATGGACTGCAGCCTTCTAGGCTCTCCATCCATGGGATTTTCCAGGCAAGAGTACTGGAGTGGGGTGCCATTGCCTTCTCCAATATATATATATATGTGTGTATATATTTCTTTTTTAAAAATTTATTCATTTTAATTGGAGGCTAATTACTTTATATTTCAACCACTGGATTGCAGGCTCCTAGAGTGCAAAGTGTATGCCATATTCATCTTTGTATCCTCTTATACCTAACATAGGGCCTCTGACATGGTCTGCTAAACAGGAGTAAACTTTCCATTAATATCTATTGAATTAAATTGGATGAGAGGAATGAAAAACTATACTAAGAATCTGGGTAATAGAGACTGTCAGTCAGTGTGTAATTAAGCAGTACAGGTAAAAAGGCTGAGCGTGCATGCTTGCATTGCTGGAGGGAACACAGTCACAGAGGCTGCCAGATTAAAAGCACTATAGGACAGAAATTTATAATGTACTGAACATTCAATATATACCAGACATGTGGTGAAACATGCACTGTCTCAGTCAATAAGTCACAGATAATTTATAAGGTAGAAAGGATTTATCTTATTACGTTATACATGAGAAGTGTGAAGCACTATGGTGCTATGGTTAAGACCTCACTGATTCTGCTTACAGACTTGAGTTTAATTCCTAGTTTTGCCAATTAAAACCTCTCTGTAGCACTGATTCAGGTAGGCACCTAGAGGGCAACTAGGAAATATTTTTCAAAATTTAAAACAGAATATTTTTGACTCTGCTATCAAATCCCTATTAAGGAATTCCTCTTACACTTGAGTGAGCACCTGGATTAACACACTTCACAGTCTGGTCCTGGGAAGCCTTCATGACCTCTTGCCAACTATCAATCAACATACAGCAACCCTACACTATTTTTCCCCCAAACACATTGTGCATTCTCCAGAACCTCTTTAAGTGCCTTGTTGCTGTAGTTTTTCAGTCGCTAAGTCATGTCCAACTCTTTGTGACCCCATGGATTTCAGCATGCCAGGCTTCCCTGTCCTACACTATTTCCAAGAGTTTGCTCAAACTCACGTTCATTGAGTTGCTGATGCCACCCAAACATCTCATCCTCTGCTGTCCCCTTCTCCTTTTGCCTTCAATCTTTCACAACATCAGGGTCTTTTCTAAAGAAATGGCTTTTAGCATCAAACAGCCAAAGTATTAGAGCTTCAGCTTCATCAACAGTCCTTCCAATGAACATTCAGGGTTGATTTCTTTTAAAATTGACTGGTTTGATCTCCTTGAGTGTCCAAGGGCCTTTCAAGAGTTTCCTCCAATACCACAATTCAAAAGCATCAATTTTTTGGCACTCATCTTAACTCTCACGTCTATGTATGACTACTGGAAAAACCATAGCTTTGACTATAAGAACATTTGTTGGCAAAGTGATTCATTAGCCTAGAGCATCTTTATTTGATGTTGAGCTCAAATCATAGTTTCTTCATGAAATTGAGATTTTTCTATTTAAAAGGCAAATGCTAGGTGCCATTGTGCTCCATGATTTATTTATATCAAAAAGTGTGCTGTGTTAAAGTTAACTTGTGGTCATCTCCAGCCTCTTGCACTAGCTAATGAATTCATTGAAGTCAGAGACACTTATCAGATGCATATTTATATTTTTATATTTTAAAATATGTATCAATATCTGACCCCTTAATAGATCACTGATTTGTCATGGCAAAGGGGTTTGTATAACTCAATGTAGCTATGAGCCAGGCAGGGCCACCCAAGATGGATGGTCCTAGCAGAGAGTTCTGACAAACTGTGATCTACTGAAGGAGAGAATGGCAAACCACTCCAGCATACTTGCCATGAGAACCTCATGAATTGTATAAAAAGTCAAAAGATATGACACCAAAAGATGAGACCCCAGGTCCGGAGTCCAATATGCTACTGGAGAAGAGCAGAAAAGAACTATTAATAGCCCCAGAATGAATGAAGCAGCTGGGCCAAAGCAGATATGATGCTCAGTTGTGGATGTGTCTGGTGATGAAAGTAAAATCTGATGCTGTGAAGAACAATATTAGATAGGAACCTGGAATATTAGGTCCATAAATCAAGGGAAATTGGATGTGGTCAAGCAGGAGATGGTGAGAATAAACATCCTAGGAATCAGCATAAATTGGTGGGAACAGGTGAATTTAATTCACATGACCATTTAATCTATTACGGTAGGCAAGAATCCCTTAGAAGAAATGGAGTAGCCCTCATAATCAACAAAAGAGTCTGAAATACAGTACATGGGTGCAACCTCAAAAATGACAGAATGATCTCGGTTTGTTTCCAAGGAAAGCCATTCAACATCACTGTAATCCAAGTCTATGCCCCTAACACCGATGCCAAAGAAGCTGAAGTTGATCAGTTTTATGAAGACCTAGAAGACCTCCTAGAACTAACATCTAAAAAAGATGTTCTACTCATCCTTGGGGATTTGAATGGAAAAGTAGGAACTGGAATAACAGGCAAATTTGGCCTTGGAAAACAAAATGAAATGGGGCAAAGGTTAATTGAATTCTTTCAGGAGAATGCAGTAAGGTAAGGTAAGGTAAGGTGAAGTCGCTCAGTCGTGTCCGACTCTTTGCGATCCATCCATGGGATTCTCCAGGCAAGCATACTGGAGTGGATTGCCATTTCCTTCTCCAGGGGATCTTCCCGACCCAGGGATTGAACCCAGGTCTCCCACATTGGAGGCAGATGCTTTAACCTCTGAGCCACCAGGGAAGGCAAATTTGGCCTTGGAAAACAAAATGAAATGGGGCAAAGGTTAATTGAATTCTTTCAGGAGAATGCAGTAGTCATGGCAAATATCCTTTTTCGACAACACAAGAGATAACTTTATACATGGAGCTCACCAAATGGTCAATACCAAAATTAAACTGATTACATTCTTTGAAACCAAAGGTTGAGAAGCTGTTTATAGTCAGCAAAAACAAGATCTGGAGCTGACTATGGCTCAGACCATCAGCTTCTCACAACAAAATTCAGGCTTAACTAAAGAAAACTGGGGAAAACAATAGGCCAGCCAAGTATGACTTAAATCAAATTTGGTATGAATTCACAGTAGAGGTAACCAATAGATTTGAGGGACTAGATCTAGTTAACGGTGTGACTGAAGAACTATGGACAAAGGTCCATAATAATGTAGAGGAGGCAGTGAACAAAATGATCGCAAAGAAAAAGAAAAACAAGAAAGCAAAGTGGCTATCTGAGGAGGCTTTACAAATAGCAGAAGAATGAAGAGAAGCAAAAAGCAAGGGAGAGAGGGAAAGGTACATCCAATTAAACACAGAGTTCCAAAGAATAGCTAGAAGAGACAAGAAGGCCTTCTTCAGTGAATAATGCTTAATAATAGAAGAAAAAAAAAAGAGGAAAGACCAGAGATCCCTTCAGGAAAATTGAAAACATCAAGGGAGCATTCTGCCCACACATGGGTACAATAAAGGATAAAAACGGTAGAGACTTAATAGACAATGAAGAGATCAAGAAGAGATGGAAAGAATACATGGAAGAACTGTAAAAGAGATCTTAACTAACTGGATTGCTATGACAGTGTGGTTAGTCACCCAGACCCAGACATTCTGGACTATGAAGTCAAGCGGGCATTAAGAAGCACTGCTGGTGGATGGATCCACCATAAACTAGTGGATGCAATGAAATTCCAGCAGTACTATTCAAATCCCTAAAGGAGGATGCCATCAAGGTTTTGTGTCCATTATGTCAGCAAAGCTGGAAGACTTAGCAGTGGCCACAGGACTGGAAATGGTCAATCCTCACCCCAATTCCCAAGAAGGGTATTACCAAAGACTGTGCTAACCATTAGACAATTTCACTCATCTCCCATCCTAGTAAGGTCATGCTTAAAATCTTGCATGCTCGGCTTTAGCATTATGAGAACTAAGAACTTCCAGATATTCAAGCTGTGTTAAGCAAAGGAAGAGGAACTAGAGATCAAATTGCCAACATTCGCTGGATTATAGAGAAAGCAAGCGAATTTCAGAAGAAACATCATCTCTGTTTCATCGACTATGCTAAAGCCTTTGACTGTGCAGATCATGACAAACTGTGGAAAGCTCTTAGAGATATGTGAATACCAGACCATGTTACCTGTCTTCTGAGAAACCTGTATGCAGGTCAAGAAGCAACAGTTAGAACCCTGTATGGAAAAAATGATTGGTTCAAAATTGAGAAAGGAGCACGACAGGGCTATCTGCTGTCACCCTGTTTGTTTAACCTATACGCTGAGCACATCATGAGAAATGCTGGGCTGGATGAATTACAAGATGAGATGACAAACCTAGACAGTGTGTTGAAATGCAGATACATTACTTTGCTGAAAAAGGTCCATATAGTCAAGGCCATGGACTTCCCAGCGGTCAGAACACCAAAGAATTGATGCTTTCAAACTGCGGTGCTGGAGAAGATCCCTGAATATTCACTGTAAGGACTGATGCTGAAGTTCCAGTATTTTGGTCACCTGATGTGAACAGACAACTAATTGGAAAAATCCCTGTCCTTGGGAAAGATAGAGAGCAGAAGGAGAAGAGGGCATCAGAGGATGAGATGGCTGGACGGCATGACTGAAGCAATGAAAGTGAACTTGGGCAAACTCAGGGAAACGGTGAAGGACAGGCAGGCCTGGAGTGCTGCAGTCCCTGGGGTCACAAAGAGTCATACACAACTGGGCAACAACAACACCAACAACCAATAACTGAAATTAAACATTAGTTGTTTGAAAAAGTAATATGAGTGCCACAGAGGTTAAGTCTGACAAAGGTGGCAAAGCCAGGATTAGAACTCAGGTTGTCTTGCTCTAAATCCAGTCCTCACACAGTTGCTTCACAACTGTAGAGGCAGATTAGAATCAAAGGAACTTTGAAAACACCCCAGGCCAGTTAAATCGGAATCCTGGCAGTAGTGGTTATGTGTATGATTTCACAATATTCCCAAGGTTGTTCTAATGTACAGCAACGGTTGACAAGTGCCATGCCATGACATGTGTGTTTCCCATAAATTCATTTCTACATATACAAATCCAATTAAGGAAGACAATATCTAGATAGTTACCTTGCTTAATTTCACCACCTCCCCTCATGTCCCATTCTAGGATTAAAAAACAACAAAAAATAACAAACAGCTACAGCCTTCAGGCAGGGCTCATCAAGGACTTAACAATAATCAAAATCAAATTCATTTACTATATTATTCTTTTCAGAGACTACGCTTGTCACCAGCTAAGATGAAAGGAGCTGGGAGAACTGTCTTCTCTTTCTCCTTGTCTCATATATGCCTATAGCAACAACCTGGGTATCTCAAGTCCTGTGGGTGTTCTGCTTGGCCAGTGAACTGCTCAATTGTAATTAAGCAAACTCCTTCAGGAAGCAAGAGCACTAGACTTGCCTGGCCAGCTGGGGAGAGAACAAAAGTGAGAGCAAACTGAATAAATATCTCACCCTTTGAATCACAGTCACCATTCAAGTGTGATAAAATTACATATATATATATAAACTTTCAAGCCCGTGAAAAATTGTTTCCTTGATTTTGACTTCACTCATAAAATGTGTTGAGATAACTGCATTTTCAATGCTAAGTCTTTAATGATTTTTCATCATACATGGCTTTGTTATTTCAAGAATTTCACTGGGCAAGGAAAATATATAATGGCAAGAAAATCTCCATTTTATTAATTTTGGTTTTTATCCCTATGTAAACTTTGGTTTCGGTTCCTTCAGCCAAATGAGTATTTTAAGAATTAAATGGGCCAAAGCAAAGTGTTCACTAGTTTCACCTTATCCCCTTAGGTCTTCTTACAATGCTGCTGAGCAATCTAGAGTGCTATTTATGTCACATCCTGTGCAGACTTGGCAAAAGTGGAGCCAGGGCTAGGGAGTTCTTAGTTATTGGGGTAGAATTCAGAAGCTGGAAGTTGGGAAAGCAAGCAGATGAGAGTTAGCATTTAAGCTGAATCCAGAATCAAAGGTATGTCGGATATAAATGACAGCATCGGTGGAATTTAAACAGTCACAGACAGATTTTTCTTTTGGCATGAATCCCTACAGCTTCAGCAATGTTTTTAGAAACAAGGATGCCTTAAAGGTGTCTTTTAGCTGAAAAGTTCCCTTGCTTACCTTTGCATTGCAATCAAATCCTTTAAAAAATGTTTTAGAAAGCTGAGTAGAAGGAAACAGTGTTATCTGAATTTGGGTTCTTTGAGATGTTGACTCTGAAACAGAAATTCAGCAAAACTGTTCATTTGGAAAGTGAAGGGGGCCTGATGGAATGTGGGGGGAAATGAGATAAGGAGGTGAAGGCAGCACATAAAAATATTTTAAGCAAGACACCAAATGGGTGACTGGAGTTTAATCCAGCTAGGGAAACCATGAAAGCAAGAAAAGCACACACACCTCAAAATTACCCCACCTAAGGAGAGCAGGATAGTTTGGGGTATAAACTAATTCTCATTAGTCATTCACTGAAGCCTGCTTATGGGGACCTTAATTCTCCACAAAGTAAATTCCATCCTCAAGGGGTCAGTGGATTCCCAAGTGCTAATAATAGAGAAAGGCTGGGACATGATAGCATCTACTGCAGGTATAGATTTGGCTGTTGTATACTGTTCATTTCAGAATTGTATTGTGTCCTCACTTAGAATCTAGGGACACTCAAATTGCTCAGACTCTCATAGGCAGTTTCTGTTAACCATGCCCATTGCCTCTCTCAACTACTGGCTAATAGGTAGCTCTTGGGTCAACCTATGAAGAAGTCTGGCCCTTCCATTCAGGTGTAATCAGGTCCTCATCTATTACATACATACTGGCACCAATAGTGAAGGAAGCTCTGCTAGACTGTGAAACCCTGAATCTTAGAATAGCACATGAAATTTTCAGTAAATTCACTAGCATCTTTAAGATATTGGAGAGTTTTTTGGGGGGCTTCCCTGGTAGTTCAGAGGTTAAAGCATCTGCCTGCAATGCGGGAGACCCGGGTTCAATCCCCGGGTTGGGAAGATCCCCTGGATAAGGAAATGGCAACCCACTCCAGTATTCTTGCCTGGAGAATCCCATGGACGGAGGAGCCTGGTGGGCTACAGTCCACGGGGTCGCAAAGAGTCGGACACGACTCAGCGACTTCACTTCACTTTGTATTACAAAAGTATAATTGGTTTATTTGAGCTCTCTGTGCTATATAGCAGCTTCCCACTAGCTATCTTATAAAGACCTAGAGGGATGGGGGTGGGATGGAGGTGGGGTGTGAGGGAGGCTAAAAAGGGAGGGGATATATGTACACATATAGCTGATTTATGCTGTTGTAAAGCAGAAAGTAACATAACACAGTAAAATAATTATATTCCAACTAAAAATAAATTACAAAAAACAAAACAACCTAAAAAAATTTTTTTAAAGATTTATTTGATAGAAGCTAAAGTTTCTGAACTAAGTAGAGACCACACAATGACTTAAAATTTGATAGAGAAAAATGGACCTATGATAGCTCTGAAATTCTCTTGGTTCAAACTATAACTTCCAGGCTCTAAAGACGAGAGGATACAAAGACTAAACTTAAAGAACTTTATGATGAAAAGTGGGGGAGAGAAACACAAAATATTTATGAGGCTACATCCATCATTCTAAAGACAGAATTCTATTGTATCTCATTTCTTTCTTTTTTTTTTTTTTAACTCATTTACTCATTTCTGGAAACCTTTACCTATTTCCAGTCTAAATCATGACATGGGAATGCTGAAAGCATTAAAAAAGCATTATAATTTTATTTGGAGAAAATGACTTTAAAAACTTTAGTAGGATTGTTTTTAATCTCACTGCTTACTGCCCTGTCCTACCTAAGTAAAAGTATTATTATTCTAGAGAACAGCACTTGACCTGACCTAATTTTCCTAAAACCTGCTTGATTTATAGTTTCAACAGCATTGATGAGATTTCTTATTTTGCCACATCTTCAAACATACTTGGTGTAATCAACACTCTGGATTTTCTGCCAATCAGATATGTGCAAAACAGCATCTCTCTCTTATTCTAATTCTTGCTATCTGGGAAAAGTGTAGATAATTGTATAGTTTATTTCTAATCATTTGCTGTCCTAATTATCATAGGATTGCACCTCCCAATCTTATATATCCATTGACATCAGTCTTGATCCTGTGTCTTACCAATATAATGGGACAGAAAACATATACCATTTCTAACTAGAAAGTTCAAGAGCCATCACCTCATTCTACCATTTATCTTTTCCCTCTGCTCCACAACAACAAATCTTAGAAAAGGGCTGTTCCTTCAACCTGTTTTGTAGAATAAAGAACAAACACAGGACTAAGTCTCAGAGCTAACATATAATGTAAATAAGAGGTAAAATTTCCCTGTTTTAAGCTACCACTGAGATTGTGGGTTGCTTCTTATCGCAATATAACCTAGTTAAGCTAGAAGAGGTATTATATAAATTGGCTATGAAAATACAGCATTGCCACAAAACAACAACAAAACCTAAAATATATAGTGTTATCTCCTAGGCCAGGCTAGAGAATAGTTGTTGATCTAGAAAGATGGCAACCCATATTATACAGTGGTAAAACATTGGGTAAATTGATAACATACCCAACTAGCTTGTAGCTTTAGATAAAAAGATTGGGAAATTGAATGTTATTACTGTGTCTTAATGCTATTGCGTATATTTGACAAAGTTACAAGAAGACATGAGTTCATGCATACACATATACATAAACAAATGGCTATTTTGCAAAAAGAAATGAAAATGGATACAGACACCCTCAAGATTCAGGTCTCATAGGATTAAAAAAATAAACTGTTTCTCATTTCCACTCATGAAGAAATGTTTGGAGGGCAAAGGGCTAGCTAGGCTGCTGCTGCTGCTGCTAAGTCTCTTCAGTCGTGTCCGACTCTGTGCGACTCCATTGATGGCAGCCCACCAGGCTCCCCTGTCCCTGGGATTCTCCAGGCAAGAACACTGGAGTGGGTTGCCATTGCCTTCTCCAATGCATGAAAGTGAAAAGTGAAAAGTGACAGTGAAGTTGCTCAGTCGTGTCCGACTGTTAGTGACCCCAGGGACTGCAGCCCACCAGGCTCCTCTGTCCATGGGATTTTCCAGGCAAGAGTACTGGAGTGGGGTGCCATTGCCTTCTCTGAGCTAGGCTACCACATACTTTATTAAAACTTTTCAACTGATTGATTTGGCAACCAGTAAATCTTTTTAGTTGGGATTTATATTCAAAACACATGGTTCTCCTTCTTTTGGGAAATAAACAAAAAAGCCTGATAAGGCTTAAGTGGGCTTCCCTGATGGCTCAAAGGTAAAGAATCTGCCTATAATGCAGGAGGTGGGTTAGATTCCGGTTTGGGAAGATTCCCTAGAAGAGGGCACAGCAACCCACTCCAGTATTCTTGCCTGGAGATTCCTATGGACAGAGGAGCCTGGCAGGCTACAATCCATAGGGTCACAAAGAGTCAGAAAAGACTGAAGTGAATAAGCATGCACACACACATGGAAGGTCTAAGCACTGGCAATTAAATTGAGAGACAGGCATTATCTCAATAGAGATAAAGCCAGACTTATGTTAGCACATGGAGCACATTAGAGTTAAGGAATAAAAAAAAACAGAAGGTTGTGCACTGGACTGCCATGAAAGCCAATAGTTTCGATAGAAGAGTCAAAAACTTAAAGACAGCCATTAAGTCCAAATTTACACAGACAGGAAGCAGGCTAAGAGGTCTGCTTAGCTCCTGAGGAAGGCATATTTTCAAACACCTGCTTTCAAGTGGCTAAGGAACATCTTGGAAAAAGAAAGACCTCCTTGAGAATGAAACCATTGGTCACAGAAACATTAGATTGGGAAGTTATTTTCAGGGGACAGAACTCAAGAAGTAAAGATGGTCAATTAGTTTTGAAAACATACCATATGGTATTACTTGACCTTGGTTGCCTTGATAATCTCATTTTTTAAATTTTCTCCTAAGAATGATACTCTTGGACTCCTCTCATGGTCCAGTGGTTAAGACTCTACTTGCCTATGCAGAGGACATAGGATTGATCCCTGGTCCAGGAAGATTCCACGTGTCACAGGACAACTAAGCCTGACTGAACCAGCGCTCTAGAGCATGTACTCTGCAACAAGAGAAGCCACCAAAACGAGAAGCTTCTGTACCGCATCTAGACAGCAGCTCCCTCTTGCCCAACTGGAGAAAGCCCATGTGGAGCAATGAACATAGAGTGCAGCCAAAAATAAAATTAAGAAAAAAAAGAATGATACTCTTAATCTCAAGATATTTTAAAAAAATATTATGAGTGATTTGTAAAATGCCATGGCAAAGGCATATTTCTGTATTCCAAGATAATGATGGAGAAATTACTTCATGTATATACTTTTTATAATTCTATCTACCTACATATTATTTCTCTAATGATACTTTAAAACATCTTCAGATAGTGAGACTATTATATTGTTTTGAGAAAAAGTTGAGTCAGTTTAAACTGGAATATGGAAGTGAGCAAGTCCTGATGCTGAAGGTATGAGAGCTGCTGCAGATTTTATTGATTACCTTAGACATCAATTGGCTAATTTAATGAAAAAGGAAGGAGTGGAGTCTGAACAAATTTGCAATGCTGACATGAAAGGATCTTATCTGAAGTTATGGTCAGAGAAACACACATGTCCATGTGTGTGTACACACACATGCCATACACACAATCAACACTACCAATATTGACTAACATCTTTAATAATAATAATATAAAGTCATTACTTTAATTAAAGAAAATAAAAGATATTTACAAAATAAAATTCTTTCTAGAATAATATTTTTTACATGATTTTTAAATAATATTAATAACCTTCACCATATTCCTTTATTTTAGCCTCAAAATAAGTATCTGCAAAACACTGAATTAGGGTTATAAGACTATTCTGCTTTAACTCATAAAATACAGTCAGGACACAAAATACAGCTTAAAAATGGCATAATTTAGTACAATCTCATTACTGTGTCATCTGTTATAATGCTTTAACTGTTAAAGAAATCATACTACTTACTGAATTAAGACTTTTACTCCTGTTCTAGGTATTCAGAAATGTTCTACGGTCATTAACTCATCACTTTTCATAGCATTCAAATGAAATGATAAATAAAAACTATTTATACATAAGTAAAATAATTAAAATAAATTTTATGGCTGTTAATAACAGGAGATTCATGTTCACTGAAGAAAATGTAGAAAATACACACGCGAAGAAAATGTAGAATATACACAAGCAAAAAAAATGTTCTCAATCAGACTAAACATCTTCTGCCAATATATGATACATATCTCTGAAATGTTTTTATTAAGGATATACAATTTTATTTGTAAACATGTGTGTATAGTTTTATATGGGAGGACAGATTTTCTTGTTGCTTACTATCTTTGAGTATTCATATTTTCCTATTACTTAATAATTCATTATTTAAAGTTGTATGCATTGCATTAACTTGTATTTTTTGTGATAATTTTTTCATGTTAAGGAATTGTATTTATTTATTTATATTGAATTATGGTTAACTTATAATGAATGATGTGTTAGTTGGTGTACAGAAAAGTGATTTGGTTATATATATATATTTTCATATTCTTCTCCATTATGATGTATTATAGGATATTGAATACAATTCCTTGTGCTAAACAGTAGAACACAGATGTTTTCCATTCTATATAAAGTAGTTTGAATCTGCTAATCCCAAACTCCTAATTTAATTTATCCCTCCCCCATGCCCTCTTCCCTTTGGTAATCATAAATTTGCTTTTTATGTCTGTGCATCTGTTTCCTAAATAAATTCATTTGTGTCATATTTTAGATTCCACATATAAGTGATGTGTGTGTGTGTGTGCTCAGTCATGTTCAACACTTTGCAACCACATGGACTGTATGTAGCCTGTCAGGCTCCTTTGTCCACAGAATTTTTCCAAGCAAGAATACAGGAGTGGGTAGCCATTTCCTACTCCAAGGGATCTTCCTGACCCAGGAATCAAACCCACATCTCTTGCATCTCCTTCACTGGAAGGTCGATTCTTTACCACTGTGCCACTTTGAAGCACCTATATTAGTAATATCATATGATACTTGTTTTGATCTGATTTACTTCACTTAATATGATAATCTCTAGGTCAATCCATGTTGCTGCAAATGGCATTATTTTATTCTTTTTTAGGAGTTTGGGATTTATACATACACAGTACTGTATAGAGAGTAAATAAACAACATGGACCTACTATATTTCATAGGGAATGATACTCAATACTGTGCAATAACTTATACAATATACAGTTTATATATATATATAAATAACCTATATACATATAACTAAATCCATGTGCTGTACACTTGAAACTAACAATGTTGTAAATTAACTATACTTCAAAAAACTTTTAAAAAGAGAATGAAATAATGCCATTTGCAGCAATATAGTTGGGGCTAGAGATTATCATACTAAGTGAAGTTAAGTCAGAAAAAGACACATACAATATGGTATCACTTTTATGAAGAATCTAAAACAAATGGAACAAATGAACATATTTACAAAGCAGAAATAGACTCACAGACAAAATCATGGTTACCAAAGAGGACTGTGGGGATTAGGGGATGGTGGTATAGATATTTTTTCTTTTTATGGCTGAGTAGTATTCCACTGTGTATATATACCACATCTTCTTTATCCACATATCTGTCTTTGGACATTTAGGCTGCTTCCAAATTTGGCTATTGCAAATTATATAGCTATGAACACTGGGGTGTGTCCATGTTTTTGAATTAGAGTGTTCTCCAGATATATGCCCAGGAGTAGGATTGCTAGATCATACAGCAATTCTATTTTTAGTTTGCTTTTTTTTTGAACTAGTGGATTGCCATTCCCTTCTCCAGGAGATCTTCCTGACTCAGGGATAGAACCCAAGTTTCCTACACTGCAAGCAAATTCTTTACCTTCTGAGCTACAAGGAAGCCCTGTAACAATATAGCCCTTTTCTCCATACCCTCTCTACATTTGTTAGACTCTTTTAATATGACTATTCTGACTGATATGAGCTGGTACCTGGCTATAGTTTTGATTTTCATTTCTCTAATACTAAGCAACATTGAACATCTTTTCATGTGCCATATCTTTATTTTGCCTTTTCATACTGTTCATGGGGTTCTCAAGGTAAGAATACTGAAGTGGTTTGCCATTCCCACTAGTCTGTCTAATTGAACTATGTTTTTTCCAGTAGTCATGTATGGATGTGAGAGTTGTACTATAAAGAAAGCTGAGTGACAAGAATTGATACTTTTGAACTGTGGTATTGAAGGAGACTCTTGAGTCCCTTGGATTGCAAGGAGATCCAACCAGTCCATCCTAAAGGAAATTAGTCCTGAATATTCATTGGAAGGACTAATGCTGAAGCTGAAACTCCAATACTTGGCCACCTGATGTGAAGAACTGACTCATTGGAAAAGACCCTGATCCTGGAAAAGATTAAAGGTGGGAGGAGAAGGGGACAACAGATGAGATGGTTGGATGGCATCACCGACTCAATGGACATGAGTTTGAGTAAACTCTGGGAGTTGGTGATGGACAGGGAGGCCTGGTATGCTGCAGTCCATGGGGTCGCAGATTCAGATATGACTGAGTGACTGAACTGAACTGAACTGAATTGAACTGAATTATCTATTTAGCTATTCTGCCCATTTTATTCAGAGAAGGCAATGGCACCCCACTCTAGTACTCTTGCCTGGTAAATCCCATGGATGGAGGAGACTGGTACACTGCAGTCCGTGGGTCACGGAGAGTCTGACACAACTGAGCGACTTCCCTTTCACTTTTCACTTTCATGCATTGGAGAAGGAAATGGCAACCCACTCCAGTGTTCTTGCCTGGAGAATCCCAGGGACAGGGGAGCCTGGTGGGCTGCTGTCTATGGGGTCACACAGAGTTGGACACGACTGAAGTGACTTAGCAGCAGCAGCCCATTTTATTACTGAGGGTATTTTTTTTTTAATTGAGTTATTTGGGCTGTTTGTATATTTTGGAAATTAATCTCCCTTGTTGGTCACATCATTTGCAAATTTTTTCTTCCATCCTGTAGGTTGTCTTTTCATTTTGTTTATGGTTTCTAATGCGGTGCAAAGTATTTTAAGTTTAATTAGGTCCTATTTGTTTATCTTTTCTCTTATTTCTATTTCATGGGGAGACTGACAAGAAAGCATTGTTATGATTTATGTCAGAGAATGTTTTGCCTAAGTTCTCTTCTAAAAGTTTAATGGTGTCATGTCTTATAGTTAGGTCTTTTAGCCATTACGAATTTCTCTTTAGTTTACACGCTGCAGCCTTTCAGCTTTCCCAGTACCACTTGCTGAAGAGACTATCTTTTCTCCATTGTATATTCTCATCTCTTTTGTTGAAAATGAACTGACCATAGATCTGTGGGCTTATTTTGGGGCTCTCTCTTCTGTTCCATTGGGTCATGTCGCTTTTTATGCCATACCATTCTGTTTTGACTACTGTAGCTTTGTAGATTGCATGAAGTCTGGTAGGGCTATGCCTCCAGCTTTGTTCTTTTTCCTTAGGATTGCTTTGGCAATTCTGGTTCTTTCATGGTTCCACATAAGTTTTAGGATTATTTATTCTAGTTCTATGAAAAATGTCATGGTTAATTTGATAGAGATTGCATTAAATCTGTAGCAAATTGCATTTAATCCAAAAGCATAGGATATTTTCAATTCTTTGAATCATCTTCAAATTCCTTTATCAATATTTTATAGTTCTCACCATATAAGTCTTCCATCTCCCTGGTCAGGTTTATAGAACTGGATTTGACTTTTATTTAAAACTAATCAGAGAGAACAATGATTTTTGGAAACATTGACTCTGCTTGGTTACATCTTCTTATCTGAAAATGGGGTAACACACTACTCATGTCATATGTCAAAGTTATGGAGGTAAGTGTATGAAAAGCTATTATGAATTCTGAATGCAAATTATTATTAAATAAAATTAAGCTGACCAATTAAATGAGATGAACACTATCACTTCCTGCTGAGCCTTAAAAATAAGCATTTTCAAATAATATTGAAAATAATGTTAAACCTAAATAAAAAAATAGATTTAAAAATATATATACTTCCTTTATAAGAAACACAAAGAAGAAAATTAGCCATGTTTAAGCATTTTTATTGTAAAGTTTCATCTTTATATCCTCTGGCTATAGTACCAGGCAGTCATCCACTGTTCAGAAAATCAAAGGCTATAGGCTTATGTTTATCATTCATATAATTCATGCTCACTTATTTGAAGAGAATGACTTGTATCTTGAGTCTTGCATGAAGCTATATGGGAAGTCATGCTGCTGCTGCTGCTAAGTCACTTCAGTCATGTCCGACTCTGTGTGACCCCATAGACGGCAGCCCACCAGGCTCCCCCGTCCCTGGGATTGTCCAGGCAAGAACCATGGAGTGGGTTGCCATTTCTTTTTGAAAATATCAATGAAGAAAATGCCAACTTTCTTAAAAGTACTCTCTTCCAGAAAAGACTTCCTGAAGCTACTTTTTTCTGTACAAAATTTCATCATAGCCCCTGAAATTAGCCTGATTTCTTGATGTTTCTGACAAGATTAAGATGCAGTTAGCTCAACTTCATTAATTCTCCATAATGCAAAGTATTGCTTATATCTCAGTAGAGAAATTACAATAAACTAATAAAAAGTGTATAGTCATTGGTGATAACCAATTTATAAAAATTGTCAATGCATGATTGAAAATCCTGTGTATTTCTTAGATTTATTTCCAATAATGTTTCTTTTTAGATAAACAAGTTTATAATATAAAATTGTGCTGATATATTTGGGGGAGAAAGTCAGTATTCTGAGGGAATTTCAGTGGGAACCAATTATCTATCTCAGGATAATTTTAAATTGTTGGTTTATGAGAATACATTAGGTTATTTTAGTTGCAGGCAATCTAAGCCAAACTAGGAAAATGAAAGAAATAAAAGTGATGTGTAATTTTTGGAAAAATCACTGGGACATCTTATCCAGTCTCCAGAAAGGCAGGAACCAGGGTCTTTTCTCTGGGGTATGGCCACCAGAAGGACTTATCTTCCGAAACTCCTGGCTATCACTTTTCTCCACTCCATCTTTCAGTTTAGAGAAGAGGAATTATATTTGGTCCAGTTATACCTGGGTCTTACTGAATCAGTATGTTCAGAGCTCAGGGTCAGAAACATAGCCAAGGCTCTGAGGTAGCCATTGTCCACTGGAGCCATCCAGACAGAGGTGACACTCAAAAGAAAAAGCTTCAGGTGGCTAACATAGATTGGTATCTATGTCATAAATCTAATTTTCCCATTCCTATCAAACACTGTATGTCTAGTACTGATACTTCAAAAAGAGTTTACCATATATTCTAAAAGACTATTTTAGATAACTTCAAATTTGTAGATAGAATTTAATAAACAGAGCAATTGTACATGATACTTGCATCATTTATTTTGCATACTATAAATGTTCACAAAACAAAGTAAAAGGCTTAGAATAGATACATATATTACATGTTTTCATTTAAAAGCATTATATGTGATTTGCCAGGATAGATAACAATTACAAATCTACAAGTTCACAATAATAAACATTTATATTCATTTATTTGTATTAAAGAATGAATTTATCTGAATAAAAAGTAGACTGATCATTTCACGAGGAAACTTGCTGGGAATGCTTGCAAAATTGAGCCAGCCATTCTGTTTCTTAATACAACAGTAATTCGATTTTCCTAAATTCTTTCCACTTTGATATCTTAGTATATTTGAGGACTACAATCCAAATTATCAGATTACAAGTCTAACTCTTCAATCACTACAATGCAGTGGCCTGGGTTTTCTGTCTACAATGGGTTTTGTAAATATGTATTTCATATTTTTCTACATTTGTCTGAACCTTGGAAAATTTTCTGGGTAAGAAGAAAAATCTACCAAATACTTTAGGTTCATTGTTATGGAATGACATGTGCTAAGGCTCTAACCCTCAGTATCACAGAATGTACCTATATTTGGAAATAGAGCTTTTAAAGAAATGATTAAATTAAAACAAAGTAGGCCCTTATCCAATCTAATTGATATCTTTATAAAAGAAGGAGATTAAGACACATAGAGAGATACCAGGGATGAACAGAGAAAAGGACAAGTGAGAACAGAGGGAGAAGACAGTCATCTTTAAGCCAAGCAGAAGGGTCACGGAAGAAATCAAACCTTGCAGACACCTTGGTCTCAGACTTCTAGGCTTCAAAACTGTAATTAATTAAATTTCTGTTGTATAAACCACCCAGTCTGTGGCACTTTTGTTATGGCAGCCTGATCAAGCTAGTATGCTAATATGTTTTTAAATATCTTGAAGATGATATTTTAAAGTATTTAAAATGTCATATTTCTACAATTTGCTAGCACATCACTTTTGACATTTAAGCTTTAATACATTTCAAATACAGTTTATGGCATTTTATATTAATATTTATTATAACCAGCAAATTATTTAACGTCTCAAAATTTAAGTCTAGGTCTAGTCAAAATTTCTAAGATATTTCAAAACAAGATCAATATATTTATACAATATATGGCATGAGAAGTAATAGAAAAAGACAAAATCTAGCAAGTTAGACTCAAAAGTCATATTGTATGGAAATCTGTAAGCTTATGAAATAATTTTGTTGCTGCTAATCATGAATCACTTTGCAGATCATGTTACCCAAGGTCAAAGCCATGAACAGCATGCTATTTGCTCAATAAAAATGTAAATGTTCTCAGCTCCCTGAAACTACAAGAGTTTGGTTGTACTATGTAACCAGTCATTTGAGCAATAGGCAAGAGAATGATGATGCTGTTATTCAAGGGAATCAGCTGAACTACTGATAGATAGTACAACATTAAGTACATCTCTAAGTTTTAGAGACATTTCTTTATTTTAGGACATTACACCTTTGGATTATGTGTATATGATCAAATATGATGGATATGATCAAAGAAGATGTATCCAGATCTACAGCGATTCATATTCACAGAACAGAAGCAATAATTTAAAATGAATCTAATTCAGTCCAACAGATTAGAAAAAGAAAAAAAAAAACTGGCATTGAGTTTAACAGTATGATTAGTTTTTATTTGCTTAAAGTTGTGTCTCAGCAATTCATGTTTCCTCCATATATAAGTACTAGGTCAGGAATTTTAGAAGGACTGAGAATCATAGTGCAGTTAGATCTGCTTAAGCTACTTGTTTGTGAAACATTTGTAAGGTTATGGGTTTCAGGATTCTGGGCAAGAAAGTAAATAGCCTCCCAGCTGGTTTTCTTGCTCATTTAATCATTAATTCAACAACTGGTAAGAGACTTCCCTGTGCCAAGAACTGTGAAAAGTTCTGCAGGACATACAGAACAGCTAAGATGTATTAATAGTTCCTACTACTGCATATTTCACATTTCTTGAAGCTTATGTCCATAGCTTGCACACTCTCTGTCAAACCATTATCTCACAGCAAACTTTATTTACTGTTTTATTTTTCATTCCTTCCTGATTTTACAGCTTTATTCTTGATATCCTTCTAAAAAGAGATCAAAATGATTGTGAAGATGACTCATGCCTATAGAGTAATTACAAGGTTCCACGTTCACATAACAACAAAAGCCAAATGAAACATATTACAATTGTTTTACCTTCCAATTACTACTGTGTACAATACATCATAAGTAGGCTTAGTGGTGCATTTAGGAGCTGATTGTACTTCCTCTGTAAAATTTTAGGAATTCGCACATCTGATTGTAGGAATACTTCCTTATCTTACAAATTAAAAGCAAGCATTTTCTACATAAAATTTTTATTTCTCACAACAAACTTTAAAACATCAGTTTACACATGCCATGTTCATGCCGACAGCCACCACCCCCTTAGTCCATTACAACCTGACTCCACTCCTACTGTTTCAGGTTGCCACCTGTGAACCAGTTAGCTGTTGTATTTCTCAATTCTGCATTGCATTGGGCAATGATCAATGTGCTTCCTTCTTGTTTTGCTTTGATATGTATTAATTGTACAGACTTCTTTCTTCTATAAGCACTCCTTAATTTCAATCTGTATTACTCTTTAAGGTTTCCCCATGTCCATGTCCTTCCAGAGTTCTCTCTTAGTAATTTCTATGGTTTTGGCCTTTCAGATCACACAACCCTATTACAAATTATCTTCTAGCCATCTTACTTGATGAATATCTAAACTCATTATGTCCCAAACCAAACTGATCATGTTTCCTCCACTCCCTAACTACGTGCCTGTATAGCCAAATCTGTCCCTTCTCTAGAATGCTGTAATTCTGATAATAACTGAGTTACCATTTTCACTGTCACTAGTGCTTTGATCTTGTAGTTAACTATGGTTCTAAGTTCATTCAGACATCACACAAAACCAGTTCAAAGACTTACTGAAAGTGAAAAAGTGAAAATGAAGACACTGAGTCATGTCTGACTCCTTGCGACCCCATGGACTGTAGCCTACCAGATTCCTCCGTCCATGGGATTTTTCAGGCAAGAATACTGGAGTGAGTTGCCATTTCCTTCTCCAGAAAGACTTATTGGCTCTACTTTAATATCTTCTTCAGGTTGAGCTTCCCTTCCATGCCTGCTGTTTCTACCTTCATTATCTCTTACTTCTAAACATGGCTGCCTGGACTCCTGACCACCTTTTCTAGTCCCAGATTCTACCCACTGATAATCACTCTCTTACACATTAATCTTCCTACTTAGACTTTTTCCATGACTAAAAATCAAGCTTTACCTACTTCTATCATCTTTCACTCATTAGATAATAATTTACTTCTATGCATTTGGAATGAATAGCTGTACTATTCTTTTATTTTTTATTTTTTTACATCTCTGTACTTATTCTTTCAACAGACACTGTTTTAACATTTTTTAGTCTCCATACCATGTGGAATCAATTCCTTCTATCACTTATAACTCTGTGTGAAAAGTGAGTGTTCATCACTTAGTCGTGTGTGACCCATGGACTGTAGCCATCAGGGTCCTCTGTCCATGGGATTTTGCAGGCAAGAATACTGCAATGGGTTGCCATTTCCTTCTCCAGGGGATTTACCTGACCTAGGGATTGAACCCAGGTCTCTTGCATTGCAGGCAGATTCTTTACCATCTGATCCTCCAGATAGCTGGTACTAACCTCCCATGTTCTAATATTGGTTTTTTTCTCTAGCTAACACAGAATTATTTCCTGGCTAGTTTCAATACTTAATAGTGAGTTTATTACTACTTTCTGCATTATCCTCAGGAAAAAAAATAGGGGTTTCAGGCCCTCCAGCAAGCAATATGCAGAGTGCCTAGGTGTCACTCCTTGGAATTTATTTCTCTCATTTGCACTCAGACTTGATCCTGGTTCCCTGGTGTCCTGCTCTTTTCAGCACAAGTTTTTGTGTTAGCAACCTTATCTGTGATTATATCTTCACTTCCTAGGTGGCGCAGTAGCAAAGAATCTGCCTGCCAATGCAGGAGACATAGGAGACATGGGTTAGATCCCTGGGTCGGGAAGAACCCCTGGAGAAGGAAATGGAAACCCTCTCCAGTATTCTTGCCTAGGAATTCCTTTGGACAGAGGAGCCTGGCAGGCTGTGTAGTCCATGTGGTCACAGAGAGCAAAGAATAGGACACAACTGAGTGACTGAGTACACGTACCTTCACTTAGGGTTTTTTTATGCAGATTCTACATGAGGTGTTAAAGATGCTACCTAAAAACAGCCCTTCAGCCTATATGATTTGATTTCTTGATTCAGTTGTGAGTACAGAAGAAACTATATTAATGGTAACTAATACTTTCATTTGCTCATAAAACTGTTTCAATTTCCCTCTACAGCTTCATCTCATGTAGAACTTACTCACTTATTCCAAAGTTTGCATCAGGGTCTTTTCCAGTGAGTCAGCTCTTCCCATCAGGTGGCCAAAGTATTGGAGTTTAAGCTTCAACATCAGTCTTTCTAATGAACATCTAGGACTGATCTCGAAGTCCAAGGGACTCTCAAGAGTCTTCTCCAACACCACACTTCAAAAGCATCAATTCTTCAGCACTCAGCTTTCTTTCTAGTCCAACTCTCACATCCATACATGACCACTGGAAAAACCATAGCCTTGACTAGATGGACCTTTGTTAACAAAGTGATGTCTCTGCTTTTTAATATGCTGTCTAGGTTGGTCATAACTTTCCTTCCAAGGAGTAAGCGTCTTTTAATTTCATGGCTGCAATCACCATCTGCAGTGATTTTGGAGCCCCCCAAAATAGTCAGTCACTGTTTCTACTTTTTCCCCATCTATTTGCCATGAAGTGATGGGACCAGATGCCATGATCTTCGTTTTCTGAATGTTGAGCTTTAAGCCAACTTTTTCACTCTCCTCTTTCACTTTCACCAAGAGGCTTTTTAGTTGTTCTTCACTTTCTGCCATAAGGGTGGTGTCATCTGCATAGATAGGTTATTGATATTTCTCCCGGCAATCTTGATTCCAGCCTGTGCTTCTTCCAGCCCAGTGTTTCTCATGATGTACTCTGCATATAAGTTAAATAAGCAGGGTGACAATAGACAGCCTTGACATACTCCTTTTCCTATTTGGAACCAGTCTGTTGTTCCATGTCCAGTTCTAACTGTTGCTTCCTGACCTGCATACAGGTTTCTCAAGAGGCAGGTCAGGTGGTCTGGTATTCCCATCTCTTTCAGAATTTTCCACAGTTTATTGTGATCCACACAGTCAAAGGCTTTGGCATAGTCAATAAAGGAAAAATAGATGTTTATCTGGAACTCTCTTGCTTTTTTGATGATCCAGCAGATGTTGGCAATTTGATCTCTGGTTCTGTTGTCTTTTCTAAAACCAGCTTGAACATCTGAAAGTTCATGGTTCACGTATTGCTGAAGCCTGGCTTGGAGAATTTTGAGCATTACTTGACTAGCGTGTGAGATGAGTCAATTGTGTGGTAGTTCGAACGTTTTTTGGCATTGCCTTTCTTTGGGATTGGAATGAAAACTGACCTTTTCCAGTCCTGTGGCCACTCCTGAGTTTTCCAAATTTGCTTCCATATTGAGTGAAGCACTTTCATATCATCATCTTTCAGGATTTGAAATAGCTCAACTGGAATGCCATCACCTCCACTAGCTTTCTTTGTAGTGATGTTTCCTAAGGCCTCCTTGACTTCACATTCCAGGATATCTGGCTCTAGGTGAGTGATCACACCATTGTCATTATCTGGGTCATGAAGATCTTTTTTTATAGTTCTGTGTATTCTTACCACCTGTTCTTAATATCTTCTCTTTCTGTTAGGTCCCTACTATTTCTGTCCTGTATTGAGCCCATCTTTGCATAAAATGTTCCCTTAGTATCTCTAATTTTCTTTAAGAGATCTCTGTTCTTTCCCTGTCTCTTATACACATCTCCTCTATGCATTTGGAATGAATAGCTGTACTATTCTTTTATTTTTTATTTTTTTACATCTCTGTACTTATTCTTTCAACAGACACTGTTTTAACATTTTTTAGTCTCCATACCATGTGGAATCAATTCCTTCTATCACTTATAACTCTGTGTGAAAAGTGAGTGTTCATCACTTAGTCGTGTGTGACCCATGGACTGTAGCCATCAGGGTCCTCTGTCCATGGGATTTTGCAGGCAAGAATACTGCAATGGGTTGCCATTTCCTTCTCCAGGGGATTTACCTGACCTAGGGATTGAACCCAGGTCTCTTGCATTGCAGGCAGATTCTTTACCATCTGATCCTCCAGATAGCTGGTACTAACCTCCCATGTTCTAATATTGGTTTTTTTCTCTAGCTAACACAGAATTATTTCCTGGCTAGTTTCAATACTTAATAGTGAGTTTATTACTACTTTCTGCATTATCCTCAGGAAAAAAAATAGGGGTTTCAGGCCCTCCAGCAAGCAATATGCAGAGTGCCTAGGTGTCACTCCTTGGAATTTATTTCTCTCATTTGCACTCAGACTTGATCCTGGTTCCCTGGTGTCCTGCTCTTTTCAGCACAAGTTTTTGTGTTAGCAACCTTATCTGTGATTATATCTTCACTTCCTAGGTGGCGCAGTAGCAAAGAATCTGCCTGCCAATGCAGGAGACATAGGAGACATGGGTTAGATCCCTGGGTCGGGAAGAACCCCTGGAGAAGGAAATGGAAACCCTCTCCAGTATTCTTGCCTAGGAATTCCTTTGGACAGAGGAGCCTGGCAGGCTGTGTAGTCCATGTGGTCACAGAGAGCAAAGAATAGGACACAACTGAGTGACTGAGTACACGTACCTTCACTTAGGGTTTTTTTATGCAGATTCTACATGAGGTGTTAAAGATGCTACCTAAAAACAGCCCTTCAGCCTATATGATTTGATTTCTTGATTCAGTTGTGAGTACAGAAGAAACTATATTAATGGTAACTAATACTTTCATTTGCTCATAAAACTGTTTCAATTTCCCTCTACAGCTTCATCTCATGTAGAACTTACTCACTTATTCCAAAGTTTGCATCAGGGTCTTTTCCAGTGAGTCAGCTCTTCCCATCAGGTGACCAAAGTATTGGAGTTTAAGCTTCAACATCAGTCTTTCTAATGAACATCTAGGACTGATCTCGAAGTCAAATTTAATATCCATTAGAAGTATTAATGAATAATATTGTTAATTTTAAACAGACTGTATACTAACATGAGTTGTATAAATTAGACTGTTCTTCATGAACCACATTTTAATAAACAATATTCTTTAAGTCTGATAACATAAAAGAAGAAAAGTGATCATTTACAATACCTTGTAACTTAAAGCACAAAGAGTTAACTGGGTAGCTTCATTATTAATATTCAGGCTTTGAACTTAAAAACTAATATGCCTAATCAGTTCTTTAGCTGATTTGGATAGAGATTGTTTTTCCATAAAATCTTAAAATTTGAATATTCAAATCTCAAAACATAGTAAATTTTTAAAGAAATTAAATTAAAATGAATTTATAGGGAGAATCCAAACATAAAAATTCAGAATCCAAGTAAAACAAAAAACACAGAGGCTTCAGCATTCATTCACATGAATGGTACCTATGCTAGATTATATTACTGTTCTCCAAAATTCCCTGTATTATCTTGTGACAAGATTATATATTTTTGTCTTGGTGAACTGTGGTCATTTAAAATTACTTTGTCCAAAAAATATAAGCCAAAATTCCTCTATTATTTTGTTATGGAAATCTTGGAATCTATGCATGCTTCCTATCATATGATCAGAAATTCATTATGGAAGATATGAGTTCAGGCTCTTGTATGACCAGAATTCATTATAGAAGATACGTCTTCAGCTTAGGATCTGTATGAAGATGACATGCAGCAGAGGAGCAGCTGATCAGCAGTGGTCATAAAACATGAACAACCATAGCAAAATTTTGTTATGATAATCTCCTCTGATTTAGAGGCCATTTATTATGTCAAAATTATAAGGGCATTATGAAGCCCATGGAATTATACAGTCTGCAGCCTGAACAACTGTGGATGGCAGTTCTAGTACTGCACTCTAATTCAAGAGTCTTGGCTCAGAGGTTAAAGCGTCTGCCTCCAATGCGGGAGACCTGGGTTCGATCCCTGGGTCGGGAAGATCCCCTGGAGAAGGAAATGGCAATCCACTCCAGTATTCTTGCCTGGAGAATCCCATGGACGGAGAAGCCTAGTAGGTTACAGTCCACAGGGTCGCAAAGAGTCGGACACGACTAAGCGACTTCACCTTACCAAGTATTCTTCAAAAAGCAATGATTCTAAAATATCAACCAAATGGATTTCGAGAAAACTCTTTTAATTTATATTTTAATTTGACTTTCCAAACCTAACATGACAAGCAATCTACTCAGGATATGAAAGAACACAGACAGAATTTTTCTACCCACAGAAACCAATATCCAGTGTGACTTTTTGATTAAAAGGAAAAAAAAAAAAGTACATGCTTTTCAACTGTTAACTACAAAGGGTGAAAGGATACATGTTTTTCTATTTATTATCATTTTTTAAAAATTATAAAGGTTTTTTAAAAGTAAAAGTAATTGTTTAGAGTGGGTAATTATTCAGGACTGGGAGCCATATCTAGTATCCTTTATAGTAGCACTTATATATTTGCACATAATAACAAAAGATGGTATTACTAAATGCTTGTTCTATTAAATTAAAAACTTCCTTTGGGAGAAGTTTTTACCCTCCCAATTACCCTTTGGGAGGGTAATTGCTTTCTATAGTAAAACAATTATCCAAATTCAATATTAAAGAAACATAGAGGTCCCGTACAAAGTAAGCCTAATCTAAATAGAAGAGATAATTTCTCATATTTTCACAGGTGTGCAGAAATGTAGTCATATACTTGTCTTTCAATCAAAACCAAGTGACTATTTGTCAGACTGCCTTACAAGCTTGCTTTGTATAGACAAAGCACACTGCAATTTATATTGCCTAGTTAAAAATACACTTTCAAAAAATCAGTAATCTCCAAAAGATAATACCATTTCAACTTCTGATATGAAGCTCTTTTACTTACTACTTTCTAGCTAATTTGTTTCATACAATGGTGCTCACTGATGCTACTGAAAGCTTCATTCCCTTCTGCAGAAAACTTAATTGGCAGTCATAATGATTCCAGGCAATAAAAATCACTTTTAGTCTTTTTACTTCAGTCCATATATTCTGAGTCTTCTCATTATCAGCCTCAGACATTTTCCATTCCTCCTTAGAGCCAGATATTGTAAATTTATTTGCTCTGATTTCCACTGCCCATGATCATTATGCAACTTGCAACTCACCAAACATTTACATGAATAAAATTTAAGGAATGCTCATTTAATACTCATTAAATTTAATGTATAGGTATACCCCACAGAAGATATGAAACTGGGGATAATTTACTAAAATATATATAATCTGATGTTGAAAAATATAATACACTATTAATGCTTGAAGTAGAACTTAGGTAAACTGTGAGGTTTCAGAGAATAGGAAGGCTATATGCTGGGGAGTCAGGAGACATTTGGGGAGATAATGCTGTATGGATGGTATCTTCAAGGAAGAGATTATGGGTCGGGATTAAGGAAAGAGCCAGTAACAGCAACACAAGCAAAGATAATGCAAATACAAAAATAAAGACACCAACAATAAAATAGCTGGTTTTATCCTAACTTTGTATACATAGGAGAACACTAACAAATATCTTTGAGTAAGTGAGCTGAAGTCATAATGTGCAGGGTCATGTATGTTAAGCTGTGGATTTAATATGCAACTTAGCTGACAGGGTGAGAAAAAAAGATTATAGCTAAGAGTTCTTCTCTTGAAAGATTAAATTGGCCACAGAGTAGACTGGAGAAAGAAGGAATTAAAGAAAGGAAGATTTTTTAAATAAGAGTTCCAGAAAGAGTTAATGGGGCCCTAAAATAGGATGGTGGTAGTCGGAGGAAGGCAGTGGCACCCCACTCCAGTACTCTTGCCTGGAAAATCCCATGGACAGAGAAGCCTGGTAGACTGTAGTCCATGGAGTCGCTAAGAGTTGGATACGACTGAATGACTTCACTTTCACTTTTCACTTTTATGCATTGGAGAAGGAAATGGCAACCCACTCCAGTGTTCTTGCCTGGAGAATCCCAGGGATGGGGGAGCCTGGTGGGCTGTCGTCTATGGGGTCGCACAGAGTCTGACATGACTGAAGTGACTTAGCAGCAGTCAGTGTAAAGATATGTGAATGGCCTCATGAAAGCAGAGCCAATAGAATCTGACAGGTAATTGGTTGGGAGAGGAAAGAAAAGTTAGAGTTAATTAGTTAATCATAAAGAAAGAACTGTCTCCCAAAACAGCATCTTCCAGGAACCATATATGCCATATGAATACAATATAGCCCATCAGGCTTCTCTGTCTATGGGATTCTGCAGGCAAAGAATACTGGACTGGGTTTCCATGCTCATCTCCAGGGGAACTTCCCAACCCAGGGATTGAACCCAGGTCTGCAGCACTGC
Source organism: Cephalophus harveyi (assembly GCA_006410635.1). Classification (NCBI taxonomy): domain Eukaryota; kingdom Metazoa; phylum Chordata; class Mammalia; order Artiodactyla; family Bovidae; genus Cephalophus; species Cephalophus harveyi. The sequence continues at coordinate 736,777 of SJYT01041370.1, forward strand.
AGGTGGATTCTTTACCAACTGAGTCACCAGAGAAGCCTAAAATATATCCTCAAGTAACACCAAATACTCAATATTTCCAATTTTTGATTTTAAATAAGATTTAAAGCAATCCTGAAATTGTTGTTTTAAAGGAAACAATAACATTAAACAGTATAGAGTAGAAAAAATAAACAACACAAGAAAAGTAGTTTAAACTTACAGAAATCTTTCTGCACAAAGTGTAGAAAAAACAAAAACATCCAAAATAATGATTAACAGTGATGATATTTATATGGATTTTTGTTTTTTTTTTACATAATCTCTACTAAAATGTGTACAATGATGTTGGTCAGTGGTGTGACAGAATGTGGTTGATAAAAGCAGAACCGTAATTTAATGAAAGAATACTGGGTAACTCTAAGAGTCTTTGGGAGAGTTAGAGGACTGCATTCAGAACTACATCCAAAATCATGGCATAGACTGTCTTAAAATCTTCTAGTTAGATCTGGACACTAGATGCTGTAGTGTGAACCACCAGCTGAGTCACTGGAATCTGCCGAGAAAACTGATGCTTCTGCTCTCTCTGCAAATAGCTGCATAGTTGCCACTACTCAGCAGCAAAAAGAAACTGATAGTCCCAACTGGTGAATCTAATTTTTAGAACCTACAGCATGTCATGCCCTTGACAAAAAGAAGCCTTGGAAAGTAGTAGTCAGGCATTTCAATTTCCATATGGAAATGGGCTCTTCCTTACAAGAAAAGGCCTCAGATGCTGGTAGGACCAAAAGAATGCTAGACAAAGTGTTGAAAATAGACACATTTTAATGTTGAAAAATAAATGTATGAAGTTATGTTATTCTCATTAATGTTCTAAGCAGCAAAATTTGGATCTAGTGGCAAATACTTTAGTGCAAGCATATTAATCAGTTTATTAAGGTAAAAATAACTGTATGGGGATTTCAGTGATGTTTGGTCAAAAGAGGCATTTGACTTGACACATTATAAATCAGTGTCAGGTCAGTGTTGCCACGAAAGTAAGGCACATGTAGTTTTTTAAAAATCTTTAACAGAAACATGATAAATTTAGAAATAGGTGGTTGGAATGTTACAGTGAATATGTCTTTTAAGACCTACTCAACCACACTGGGATGGTCTAGAGATATACATTTCATCATGAGTATGAAAATATTAATAAATTTTTTTGGGAAGCCCCAACATCCTTTGAAATGCTCTGTGATCAAGCCTACAGTGCAAACTGCAATCACTGAATGAGGAAATATGCAATGGAAGTTATTGGATCCTATGGTGGCAGGGGCCAAGGATCACTACTCAAAAGCCAAGGCATAATGGAAGTAGTTACTGTAATGAAGAGTAAAGGTCAAATCAGCAATTAGAACAGTCTGATTCCCATAGACCTATGGTGTTGGCTAGTTGATTATGGTGTTCACAGGAGGGAAATTGATAGGGAGATGACAAGATTCTTATTTGATCTGTATAAGTAGTAAAGTTTTGAAGAACAAAAGTTGAAGAACAAAAGTCTAGACCGAATCATAAAAAGACACAGCCTTTCAAACAATTGCAAGTGTGAGCCAGTTTACAGTCCAGAAGCCCTAGAATAGAAGGCATAGTCAGGTTCCACTGAAGAAGGAGCCTGGTATACTGCAAAACAATTTATACTAATCTTTCTCCCAGACTTTCCCAAAGGGATCTTCTGATTTTCATTAGGATAACTGTGCGGTAGGGGGATGGAAATAATCAGACCACTGGAAAACTACTGGACAGTGGGTATAATCTAATATTAATTGCAAGAAACCAAAATATCACTGTGTTTCATACAGTAGGGTCTTATGGAAGTCAGGAGGTCAATGGAGTTTTAGCTTAGGTCCATCTCACACTGGAATCAGTGGGCACCCAAACTCATTCTGTGGTTATCCCCCGGGTTCTGGAATGTATAATTGGAACAGACATATTCAGCAACTTATAGAATCCCCACATAGGTTCTCTGAGATGTGGAGCAAAGGATGTTATGGTAACAAACCAACAAAATAACTGCCTCTATCAAGGAAGATAATACTTTACCTCCTTTTCTGGTGAAGGAGATTTATTGGGCATTCAGAGTTTTCAGTTCAGTTCAGTTGCTCAGTCGTGTCTGACTCTTTCCAACCCCATGAAACGCAGCACGCCAGGCCTCCCTGTCCATCACCAACTCCCGGAGTCCACCCAAACCCATGTCCATCGAGTTAATGATGCCATCCAACAATCTCATCCTCTGTCATCCCCTTCTCTTCCTGCCCTCAATCTTTCCCAGCATCAGGGTCTTTTCAAATGAGTCAGCTCTTTGCATCAGGTGGCCAAAGTATTGGAGTTTCAGCTTCAACATCAGTCCTTCCAATGAACACCTAGGACTGATCTCCTTTAGGATGGACTGGTTGGATCTCCTTGCTGTTCAAGGGACTCTCAAGAGTCTTCTCCAACACCACAGTTCAAAAGCATCAATTCTATGGCACTCAGGTTTCTATATAGTTCAACTCTCACATACAAGACCACTGGAAAAACCATCGCCTGGACTAGATGGACCTTTGTTGACAAAGTAATGTCTCTGCTTTTTAATATGCTGTCTAGGCAGCTCATAACTTTCCTTCGAAAGAGTAAGTGTCTTTTAATTTCATGGCTGTAATCACCATCTGAGTTGATTTTGGAGCCCAAAAAAATAGTCTGACACTGTTTCCACTGTTTCCCCATCTATTTCCCATGAAGTGATGGGACCAGATGCCATGATCTTCGTTTTCTGAATGTTGAGCTTTAAGCCAACTTTTTTACTCTCCTCTTTCACTTTCATCAAGAGGCATTTTAGTTCCTCTTCACTTTCTGCCATAAGGGTGGTGTCATCTGCATATCTGAGGTTATTGATATTTCTCTCGGCAATCTTAATTCCAGCTTGTGCTTCTTCCAGCACAGCGTTTCTCATGATGTACTTTGCATAGAAGTTAAATAAGCAGGGTGACAATATACAGCTTTGACTTACTCTTTTTCCTATTTGGAACCAGTCTGTTGTTCCATGTCCAGTTCTAAGTGTTGCTTCCTGACCTGCATACGTTTCTCAAGAGGCAGATCAGATGGTCTTATATTCTCATCTCTTGAAGAATTTCCCACAGTTTATTGTGATCCACACAGTCAAAGGCTTTGGCATAGTCAATAAAGCAGAAATAGATGTTTATCTGGAACTCTCTTCCTTTTGCATGATCCAGCAGATATTGGCAATTTGATCTCTGGTTCCTCTTCCTTTTTTAAAACCGGCTTGAACATCAGGAAGTTCACAGTTCACATATTGCTGAAGCCTGGCTTGGAGAATTTTGAGCATTACTTGACTAGCGTGTGAGATGAGTGCAATTGTGTGGTAGTTTGAGCTTTCTTTGGCATTGCCTTTCTTTTGGATTAGAATGAAAACTGACCTTTCCAGTCCTGTGGCCACTGCTGAGTTTTCCAAGTTTGCTGGCATATTGAGTGCAGCGTTTTCACAGCATCACCTTCTAGGATTTGAGAGATAGCTATATATATTTAAGGAATACATTAGGCACACTCAGTTCAGTTCAGTTGAGTTGCTCAGTCCCGTCTGACTCTTTGTGACTCCACGGACTGCAGCACACCAGGCCTCCCTGTCCATTATCAACTTCCAGAGTTTACCCAAATTCATGTCCATTGAGTCTGTGATGCCATCCAACCATCTCATCCTCTGTCGTCCCCTTCTCCTCCTTCCCTCAATCTTTCTTAGCATCAGGGTCTTTTCAAATGAGTCAGCTCTTTGCATCAGGTGGCCAAAGTATTGGACTTTCAGTTTCAACATTAGTCCTTTCAATGAAGATTCAGGACTGGTTTCCTTTAGGATGGACTGGTTGGATCTCCGTGCTGTCCAAGGGACTCTCAAGAGTCTTCTCCAAGACCACAGTTCAGAAGCATCAATTCTTCTGTGCTCAGCTTTCCTTATAGTCCAACTCTCACATCCATACATGACTTCTGGAAAAACCATAACCTTGACTAGATGGACCTTTGTTGGCAAAATATTGTCTCTGCTTTTTAATATGCTGTTTAGGTTGGTCATAACTTTGCTTCTAAGGAGTAAGCGTCTTTTAATTTCATGGCTGCAATCACCATCTTCAGTGATTTTGGAGCCCCCAAGAATAAAGTCTGCCACTGACAGACAAACTGATCGATTGTGTACTGTTGCTGGTACAATGGTTTGAAAAGCAAATTTACACAGCATCATCATTAATAAATGTACATTGTATGTGTAATAAGTCTAATCTGTACAGAGAGCATAGTCAAGCCTCCTTTTCAGTAAGCGGTTGTGAAACCAGCCACAGCAAATTTTCAGCCCTAGTGTTTCAGATTAACTTGGGAGGGCTTGGTGCATCAAAGTCTTCTCCATAGCCTGCATGAGAAAATATGTTCTCATTATTTCCCCTTAGCCCTGTAACCTGGTGACAGTTATTCTTTAGTCATGGGCCAGAGGAAGCAAGTCAAAAATCCCTGTCATCTTCTAAATTCACAGCATGAGACTATAACATTTCTTCAAGGCTTCTTCTTTTATTTCTGTCTCCCACTGCCAGTCTGACTGTCAAAGTCACAGCAGGAGATAAAAATGAAAAGAACCATCAAAGAAACCCATGTGTAGAATTTCCCTACAGGAGTTCAGCAAAAGGGGTAAAAAATGAAAGTGGCTACACTGACATTTGCCCTCCAGCAAAACATTAATAAAAGGGAAAAACAAATGTATGCTTGCACACCCCTCAAATATGTCCCCTGATATCAGAAAACAGAATGTTTCATTTTTGTAATAGATGAAAAGACCAATTGCTTAAACATATTTTGCTGTGGGGTTTTAAAAATATAAAAATTGAAAATGATTCATAATATTAAGACAGACAAAAGTCAGTATACATTTCCATTGATTTCAAGGTCAGAATTTTACACTAAAATTCTGATAAAAACATGCAAAAATAATGTGTTCAAAATTTATATAAAGCAGATCATTCACAGTATAGTGTATAATCACAAAAGCATTTCAGTTCAGTTCAGTTTAGTCGCTCAGTCGTGTCCGACTCTTTGTGACCCCATGAATTGCAGCGCGCCAGGCCTCCCTATAGATCACCAACTCCCAGAGTTCACCCAAACTCATGTGCATCGAGTCAGTGATGCCATCCACCCATCTCATCCTCTGTTGTCCCCTTCTCTTCCTGCCCCCAATCCCTCCCAGCATCAGGGTCTTCCCAGCATCAGTCCTTCCAATGAACACCCAGGACTGGTCTCCTTTAGGATGGACTGGTTGGATCTCCTTGCAGTCCAAGGGACTCACAAGAGTCTTCTCCAACACCACAGTTCAAAAGCATCAATTCTTCGGTGCTCAGCTTTATTCACAGTCCAATTCTCTGACACTGGAAAAACTATAGCCTGACTAGATGTACCTTTGTTGGCAAAGTAATGTCTCTGCTTTCGAATATGCTGTCTAGGTTGGACATAACTTTCTTGCCAAGGAGTAAGTGTCTTTTAATTTCATGGTTGTAATCACCATCTGAGGTGATTTCAGAGCCCAAAAAATAAAATCTGACACTGTTTCTACGGTTTCCCCATCTATTTCCCATGAAGTGATGGGACCGGATGCCATGATATTCGTTTTCTGGATGTTGAGCTTTAAGCCAACTTTTTCACTTTCCTCTTTCACTTTCATCAAGAGGTTTTTTAGTTCCTCTTCACTTTCTGCCATAAGGGTGGTGTCATCTGCATATCTGAGGTTAGTGATATTTCTCCTGGCAATCTTGATTCCAGCTTGTGTTTCTTCCAGCCCAGTGTTTCTCATGATGTACTCTGGGTATAAGTTAAATAAGCAGGGTGACAATATAAAGCCTTGACGTACTCCTTTTCCTATTTGCAACTAGTCTGTTGTTCCATGTCCAGTTCTAAGTGTTGCTTCCTGACCTGCATACAGATTTCTCAAGAGGCAGGTCCTGTGGTCTGGTATTCCCATCTCTCTCAGAATTTTCCAGTTTACTGTGGTCCACACAGTCAAAGGCTTTGGCATAGTCAATAAATCAAAAATAGACGTTTTTCTGGAACTCTCTTGCTTTTTCGATGATCCAGCAGATGTTGGCAATTTGATCTCTGGTTCCTCTGCCTTTCCTAAAACCAACTTGAATATCTGGAAGTTCACAGTTCACGTATTGCTGAAGCCTGGCTTGGAGAATTTTGAGCATTACTTTACTAGCATGTGAGATGAGTGCAATTGTGCGGAAGTTTGAGCATTCTTTGGCGCTCCCTCTCTTTAAAGCACCTCAATTTAAAATAAATCTAATAGCAAGTATTATATAATAAATTATAATTTACATTTTTAATAACTATAACTTTCCACTGAGTTTTTGAAACAGATTGGTTTTAAATTCAAAGTATGCTTTTATTACAAGAGTTCTCTGAGTGTACACAGTATTTGGAAAATTTGTAGATTGTATTATAACATAATTAAGTCATTTCCTATATCATAATTGCATTTCTGAAAGTGAAATTTTTATTCTGAGACAATTTTATATTTGCAGAAAAGCTGCAAACATATTAAAGATTCTTTGTTCTCATGTTCCCCTCTCCCAGTTGCAACACTGTTAACATTTTATATTATGAAAATACAACTGTCAAAACTAATTAACCTAACATTAGCACATTACTATTAACTAAATTCTAGACTTTATTTGGATTCTACCAGTTTTCCAGTTTCTTTTCCAATCTTGAGTGCCATATTACTTTTGACTCTTATGTCACCCTGGTTTGTGACAAGTTTCTCTTTCCTTGATTTCCATGCCCTCGACAGTCTTAGGGAATACTGGGCACATCTCCAGTAAAACGTTCCCCATCCAGACTTACATAATTGCTTTTAATCTCTCAACTTGATGTATGTTTGCATAGTTTTGCCTATGTATAACTACTAAATATATGAATAATTTTATTTCATTATTAAAAAGAAGGATGCTGTCCAGAAAGATTTGGTAAATTTTTCTCTGTTAGTCAAAGAGCTTTACAGCAAGAAAAATACTAATTATCAGATGTATTCATTAAATTGATAAGCACTTACTAAATGCTTACTTTCTGCCTGGTATTGTGCTATGAGGAGGGAACACAGAAATGAATGATTCAGTTTCTGTTGCCACAGAGGACATAGTCAAGAAAAGGAAAAGTTCAAGTATATATAAAGTTATCAGAGAAAGCATGGTGGACTGCCATGCCATGCTCAGTCACTTCAGCCATGTCTGACCCTTTGTGACCCCATGGACTGAACCCTGCCAGGCTCCCCTATCCCTGGAATCTTCCAGGCAAGAGTACTGGAGGGGGTTGCCATTCTCTTCTACAGTGGATCTTGTCGACCCAGGGATCAAATCCAGGTCTCCTGCGTTGCAGGCAGATTCTTTACCATCTGGGCCACTTGGGAAGCCTAGTGGTGGACTGGGTGAGAGTTAATGTCAGAGACTATAATGCCCACAAAGGTAGATATACATGACTATAAAATAACTGAATGTGTCCAAATAAATCTCATTAGCTACAGAAATATTATTTTCACTTCACTTTATTAGAAAAAGATGTACAATATATCTGCTCACGCAGAAGAGATAATATCCAAGGTAAGTTTTATATAGAATGTGCTTAGTTTTACCAGGGAAAGGAGTAGACAAAAGGAGATTCAGGCAAAGGAAGCAAATGCTTTAGTGTGTCTGGAGCCTATGATGCCAGCATGCTTTGAAAACATCTTTTGGATTTTATTGAAATGAGGATGAGAAGTTAAAAGAGGATTATTTTCCTTATTTATTTTAAGTAAGAGCATGACAAATGAGATTTGCATTTTTAAATATACTGAGTTACTTTTGTTAAAAGAGCAACACACATAATTCCACATACTGCAAATGTTTTTCATTCCCCTTTAAAACTGCTTTGCATTTTAGAAAGAATATTCTGGAAGAGTGAACTGGAGAAAGAACTAGAAGCAGGAAATAATCAAGCAGAAGAGAGTATCATCAAGACAAAAAAACAAGGTTGTGAACTACAAATGGAGAAGAGTTTTGAAAGAGAGGGAGAGGCAGAATCTGCAGGATGTGGGTGGAATGGAATGTGGAAAATAAGAAGATCAAAGGAGAGACAGTATCATTGTATTTCTACTTAGTTGATAAGGTATTTACTACTGTGAGTTGCCTACAATAGGGAATATTAGTGACAAAAAGTGAAGGGGAAAGGAGATGTGAAATATTTCTCTTTTGAACAGACTGGGTTTAAAATGCCTGAGTTTGAGGACATATTGCAGAGAAGCCCAATAGTTTGGTGCTTACTGGAAATGGAGCTAAGGAGAGAGATGAGCTGCGGATATAGTTTAGTAGACATTACCATATAGATAGCATTGGAAATAATAAAAGTAGATGATATCTCCCAGCAGCACATAGAATGAGAAACGAAGGCTGTCTTTGGAATTCTCTGAAACCACCCTCATTTACTGCATGAGTGGAGACTAGCCAGCAAAGGATATGGAGAAAGAACAGCAGCAAAAGTACAGTGAAACCAAGAAAACTTTATCACAGAAACCAGGTTGCAGGTTTAATATTCAAGGACAGAGATGCAAAAAGCAGAGACAGGTCAACAGTGCCAAAGCTACAAATAGGTCGGTTCACATAGGTACATAATTTTAGAATAAATAAGAGGAGTAATTAAAGGATCTATTAAACATTAAATTTTAAATTTTTTGTATAAATTTGCTAATTATGAAAGTGAATCAATTTAAAAACCTTTATGAAGCATACATTTATGGAAAAAACTAATACTACATAATTCTTTGAGACTTTACCATTTTAACACTAAGTTCTATTATGTATGTTTCCATTAAAGGTAGATCACAATGCTTAAAAATTCAACAAAGCCTACTGGAAACATTTCCAGTTAGTAAAAGTGTAGCAAGAATTTTAAAACCAGCACATTCCTGGAATTGCTGGAAAGTGCTCAACTCTTCATATAATGCTTTTTGCTAATCTTTTTTAAACTACAGGTTATACCCAAAACACTGCTTTGTAAACGTACAAAAACACTTTGCAGGATTTATTTCAACTAACCAAGAACAATCTGCACATTTAAAAAATGCTGCTAAGTCGCTTCAGTCGTGTCCAACTCTGTGCGACCCCATAGACGGCAGCCCACCAGGCTCCGCCGTCCCTGGGATTCTCCAGGCAAGAACACTGGAGTGGGTTGCCATTTCCTTAGGGCTTCCCTGGTGGCTCAGAGGTTAAAGCGTCTGCCTCCAGTGTGGGAGACCTGGGTTCAATCCCTGGGTCGGGAAGATCCCCTGGAGAAGGAAATGGCAATCCACTCCAGTATTCTTGCCTGGAGAATCCCACGGACGGAGAATCATAGTAGGTTACAGTCCACGGGGTCGCAAAGAGTCGGACACGACTGAGCGACTTCACCTTCACCTTCACTGCATTTTAAAAAATGAACCCTTCAATAAATGTGGTTTGACACAAAATAAAACACCTATATACTAGAGTTCCAAGAATGATTCTAAGAATTGTCAAATTCTTCCAATTACAAATGATTTTTAAAAAATTTCCTTCTTAGAAAATAGCAAGTGGTATTATAACAACAAAGTAGGATGTTAGTACAGTGCATTAAAATGTTTTCTATATGGTTGCCATTTCCTTAAGCTATCTTAAAATTACAATTCAGAAAATCAAAAGAAATAAAAATATGTAAGAAAAAGCCACATGCAAGGAAAAAAGTCAACCAAAAAGTCTAAATAACATTTGAATAATAAAAACATTCCTGTTTAAAAAGCCAACAATGTTAAACTCATTTCGATCAAGTAGAAAATCAAGTTTGCAAATGTGGAAAATCTTGAAAGTAAGGAACCATGATAATAATTTTATGTGAGAGTTTTCAGACAATGGTCTAATATAAAGATATAGTAGAATGAAATTTATATCTTGTATACTGATAAAGATCTCCAAGATAAACTAAGTGAAGGAAAATAAAGTGATGGAAAACTAAGAAACTAAGAAAACTAAGTGATGGAAAAATTAGAGTAAGCTTCCTCATGTACTAGGCTTCCCTTGTGGTTCAGACAGTAAAGAATATGCCTCAAAGGCAGGAGACCCGGCTTCAATGCCTGGCTTGGGAAGATCCCCTGGGGAAGGGAATGGCAACCCCCTCCAGTATTCTTGCCTGGGAAATCCAACTCACAGAGGAGCCTGGCAAGTTACAGTCCCTGGGGTCACAAAAGGGAGGATACAGTGAGCAACTAACACTTTCGTCTTCCACACTTCCTCGTGTATTAAAAATTTAGAGTAGGAAAGAGAGTTACATTTCATTGTAATCTGGGTTGTTTGATATTATTTATCATGTACAATAATATATTTTCAAAGTAAAATAAAATTTAAGGAAAAAGATTAAACATGAAGTTAAAAGAATACTTTTTATTCCTAGTTAATTCAGAATTCTATGTATACCAGACACTATATGCAAAGACTCTAAACATTTATGTTTTTTACCCTTCTCCTCAAGAATTCAAGAAGCTTTGAGAACATGAAGTCCATAAAAGCAGAAGAGAAGTACTTTGGGAAAACTAAAACATAAGGTCTAAAAACAGGGCATTCAGCAGATAAACAATGAAAGGATGAGCAAGAGGAAGTCTCGGGACAATAACTCTGAAGCAGACATTAAAACAAAAGCAAAATCAAAATGGAGCCTGCTGAAGAAAAGTGTATAGGGGAAAAAGGAAGAGATACAACATATTAGTCATTTAACCATATGACAAATTTCTTTAAAAATATAGATATATAGGTAAACTTACTTCTACTTTTAAAGAAGAAGCAATTAGGATTTGAGGAGATTATTAATTCCAGGATAAAAATGGTATAGAAGAAAAGAAAATTTTCTATCTTTGTACATTATATGCCCAGTCTTGAAAAATATTTATAGAGTCATAACAATAAAATATTGAATATGGGTTTAGCAACATCTGAAAAGGAGAAAGGAACTTAGCTAAAATGCTAATCTAGCATAATACATAGGACTTAAAATTGAGACATAGTATATGCATTTTAAAGTACTTGAAAGAGATGTGTATAAGAGACAGGTATATGCATTTTATATAGATATATGCAGATAAAAAGTTGTAATATAGCTAAAAAAGAGAAAATTGTTGTCTCTGCATTGTGATACAAGAAAGGAAATGACTGCACATTGTGACTTGTTTCTTTTTGTTATAAACTTTGTCTATCTATATCATTCTAAAGCTTTTGTATATAATTTTAAATGCATAAAGTACATTAATGAAAAATATAGAGAAAAACAACTTCAAAAAGGAGATAAAAATAACTTAAACTCATTGTTATCAGAGACATTTAAATTAAAGCAAAAATAAAACTACTCATACACACCTGGCTGACAAAAATGGGAAGTTCTCTAACACACTGTTAGTGGGGTTTCTAGAAAAGGATATTCTAGTTTTAAACAAAGTAAAGAAAATTACTGACTTAACAATGGAGAACAACACTATTATAATACTTCTGTATCATACAACTTTTTGGTGAATTTGTACTGTTCAGAGAATTACTGTTATCTAATACTTAGCTTGCTTTTGAGGTGGCTGTATGAGTAATTGGTCATAGTTCTGTATAGAAAAAAATAAATACGAAAACATAAATTTTGACCTCATTTTTCGTATTTTGTAAGAAATTGTATATAAAATAAGTACTTCTGCTATTTTCCTAAATTCAGGAGAGAGTGAAAGGTAGTACCCAGATGACATTTAAAAACTTGAAAAACTAGACATTTGAGTCATATGGCCTGTGCCCAGAACCCAGAAGGATATCAGATGGTAGCCCAATGCTGACTTTAAGAACATACCTGTCTTCAAAACTTGGATTTTTCAGTAATGAGCTGCATGAAATTTAGAAAAATCACTGAGTTTCTGCAAGCCTGCATTTTAGATCCAGTTGAACTTTCTAATCCTAGAGCCCTAAATATTATTGATTATACCCCAGCACCCAACCCCTGTTGTTTCTCTTTGAACCTTCTCCATCAGAAAATTTAAAAAATCATTTCTACTTCAAAACTTTTCATTGACACAAATAAGTTAGACTATTAAAAGTAGATGCTAATTACTAAAAATATGTTGGAAAAGTCCACTCAAACTTTAATTTTATTCATTAATTCTTAAAATCTTTAATATTAGTAAATATTTTAAGGTCTGTCAGAACCATGTCTACAAACTTTAAAGTGCATTCAAGTCACTGAAGAATCTTGTTAAAAATGTAAATTCCGTATCTTAACTGAAACCTGAGAGTCTACATTGGTAGCAAGCCCCCAGTCAATGCCATATCTTGATTTTTACACGTTATCTTGACAGTAAATCAAATACAATTTAATAAATCATTTAATAAAAAATTAAATTTTAATTAATTTAAAATTAATTAATTTAAATCATTTAATCAAAATCATTTAATAAATTGAATTTGTAAAATTTTGATTCATGTTCTCTGTTATATTAAAAACTCTGTAAGATATATATTTCTAAATTCACCTAAATGAGCCATAATTATTTATTCAGTACTATTATTTGAAGTTTCTTTCTTTACTTATTCTGGCTGAAGTCTACTTCTGGATTTTTTTAAACTTCATTAGATACATGGAAAAAATCAGTACATATAAAATTTAATTTTACTTTTTCATTATAATAATACATTTTTATAATGCAGCAACTTTTTCCTACTTGAGATACATTTATTGATTTTTCAGTTTTTAATCATAAAACACATGCATGCTGCTGCTGCTGCTAAGTCGCTTCAGTCATGTCCAACTCTGTGCAACCCCATAGACAGTAGCCCACCAGGCTCCCCCGTGCCTGAGATTCTCCAGGCATGAACACTGAAGTGGGTTGCCATTTCCTTCTCCAATGCATGAAAGTGAAAGTACATGCATAAATGTATTATTAAAAGGTAGCATTTTATTAATAAGATAAATTTATTGGTTACTGCTTTGAAATCAAATCCAGTATATTAAGGTCTTAGAAATACTTGCTCATATTTTAGAATAGATGACACATGATTTCACTTAATTATTCAAAACCCTGTTGGTACTCATGAATCACCTGGGTAGATTTGCAAATATATTAATGTCCAAGACAGTCACAAAATCAATTACCTCAGAATCTCTTTGGTGTGAGACACAGATATTGGTATTTTTTAAAGGTTCCCAGTATGATTTAACATTTTTCTAGAGTTAGGAAGACTTCTAGAGTTAGGAAGCACTGAACTATCTTACTCACTATGGTTTAAAAAAACAATTCTGTCTGAAAAAAATACCAAGGCAACAGTCTAAATATATAGCTTCTGAAATAGTGTACTGTAAGAGGTGCTGTTTGCTTTTACTGATAAATCACCCTATCCACTGGGAAATCCTAGGATAACTATAACTCATATGAAATCTAAACCACACATCAAATCACTCATTTGTTTTTTAACTGATATCTGGCTGTACTCATTTTCTGCTGCTACTGATAAGCCACTTCAGTTGTGTCCGACTCTGTGCGACCCCATAGACGGCAGCCCACCAGGCTCCCCTGTCCCTGGGATTCTCCAGGCAAGAACACTGGAGTGGGTTGCCATTTCCTTCTCCAATGCATGAAAGTGAAAAGTGAAAGTGAAGTCACTCAGTAGTGTCCGACTCTTCACGACCCCATGGACTGCAGCCCACCAGGTTCCTCCATCCATGGGATTTTCCAGGTAAGCGTACTGGAGTGGGGTGCCATCACCTTCATTCTGTTATATATATTTCTTTAATTTCATGAAAACAAACAAAGGCAAAAGCAATTTTCTTTAGGTCAAATATAAGGTTACTTATCTAAAATCACCCCCTGAGCTGCTAATAGAATTTTACATAATGCACTCGGTATCATTAATCTGCTATACAATTAACAGCATGGGTTATGTTGATACAATTAAAAGGATAAAATGTAGAATTCCCTCTTGGGAATAAATTACACTCATTTGAAAAGACACTTTTAACATCCTTGATCTCCTCGGCATTCATATGTTATCTAAACATTTTTGTACTGCTAACATATCAGTTATTAATATTAAAATTTCAAGTTCAAAAAGGGAACACCATTAAGACATTCCAAGAATAAAAACATCAACAATATAATTATTGATTGCCTGGTCTATATATCAAACATATTTTATAAAACACATTTTGATTTTATGTTTGCAAATCACCATTAGACATAGGGATATTTCCTGATAATTTTAACTCTATTTCTTTATACTTGAAAGTAAGCATTTATAGATTCAGAGTCATTCTGAAAGTTTTGCCTATTGCATATTTTTCTAATAAATATTTAATCAGAATTGATAAATTTATATTTTCTAGGAAAACAGAAGACAAAACAGATATGGACAAGTAACAGTTGAAAAACCTAATTAAAACTCCCTTACATCAATTTTCTCATTCAGTTTGAAAATACTTTAAACATCCGAAAGGAATTTGTCACTCAAAATCTGAGCAACTTTGCTTATCAAAAGTTGACTGCCACAAATATACATGGCTTAATCCAGTATTCTAGGCCCAACATAAATTACTTCCCTACTTTGTCCACCTATTTCAGTCACAGTAATGTGGTTGTTCACTTCCACTCAAGGCCTTGCCGTCATAATCTGTAGGTCTACCATATTTTAAGATAAATGTCAGTTGATACCAATCACTGGAAGACTTTAGGAAATGAGTTATCTTTTCTACTCTATTGCTACTTATGGATCCATTATTTAACTTTCTATTTTAGAATCATATACACATGCATGACATTTTATAATGCTAGGCTGATAAAACAGGAGGAAAAACTATTGCCTTGAGTGGCCAATGAGTGGCCAAATTGTTTTACTAATTTATATTTATTGAATTTAGTATTAAACAGCCTTAGGAGAAAGCATACATTGATTATTGTTTGTAAATTTACTTTGGATACCCATTTGGTCCTCTACAATCAAACTCTCCAGGTGATGTTCCAAACTCTGCAATATACCTTTGCTCAAGTATGTATTCTTAACTGGTTAATAGTAAAGTAATCTGATAAACTGACACCTTGGAAATTTAGAATAAAACTTACAACAGATGAATGTGTTAAGTCCTAAAAGGTTTGTATGATTTTGAAGGATATATATTCATTATGCCATTTTAGGCAGGGAAATAAGCAGGTGAAAAATAGTTCGATATTTTTTTTTTGTAACTCCTTAAGTATCTTCACGAAAAGAACCTATCTACCTTGACAAATGGAGAGTACATCATGAGAAATGTGGGGCTGGAGGAAGCACAAGCTGGAATCAAGATTGCCGGCAGAAATATCAATAACTTCAGATATGCAGATGACACCACCCTTGGCAGAAAGTGAAGAAGAATTAAAGAGCCTCATGATGAAAATGAAAAAGGAGAGTGAAAAAGTTGGCTTAAAGCTCAACATTCAGAAAACAAAGATCGCAGCATCTGGTCCCATCACTTCATGGGAAATAGATAGGAAACAGTGGAAACAGTGGCTGGCTTTATTTTCCTGGGCTCCAAAATCACTGCAGATGGTGATTGCAGCCATGAAATTAAAAAATGCTTACTCCTTGGAAGGAAAGTTATGACCAACCTAGACAGCATATTAAAAAGCAGAGACATTACTTTGTCAACAAAGGTCTGGCTAGTCAAGGCTATGGTTTTTCCAGTGGTCATGTATGGATGTGAGTTGGACTATAAAGAAAGCTGAGCGCCAAAGAATTGATACTTTTGAACTGTGGTGTTGGAGAAGACTCTTGAGAGCCCCTTGGTCTGCAAGGAGATTCAACCAGTCCGTCCTAAAGGAGATCAGTCCTGGATGTTCATTGGAAGGACTGATATTGAAGCTGAACCTCTAGTACTTTGGCCACCTGATGCGAAGAGCTGACTCATTTGAAAAGACTCTGATGCTGGGAAAGATTGAGGGCAGGAGGAGAAGGGGCCGATAGAGGATGAGATGGTTGGATAGCATCACCAACTCAATCGACATGAGTTTGGGTAGACTCTGGGAATTGGTGATGGACAGGGAGGCCTGGTGTGCTGCGGTTCAGGGCGTCACAAAGAGTCAGACATGACTGAGCAACTGAACTGAACTGAACCTTGCCAAATACTTGGTTTTTTAATACAGGGTTAGCGGAAGATATTAAGAAAGATAATAGGTTGCTGGAATCATTTAACAGTTTTCGAACTCCCATAAATTTGAGATTTACCCCAAATCAAATAACCAAATATGAATAGTACTTTAAAAATAATATGTGATATAAAGCACTTTAATCAGTCCTAAGCACCTCTGTTGGAAATTACTGTATGTGTATCTCAAGACCCTGAAACAGTCTTTGCTTTGAGATATAGCAAGTGTGTATCATTTGTTTTACGAATTAATAGATATATGCATTGATTTCAAAATGGATAGTAAAAACTCTATAATACAAAGGCTTTCCTTATGTAGTGAAATCTATATCTAATTAAAATATATTTATATATATTTTTTCTTTCATTATCAAACTAATTTGAGGACCAGCTTCTTCTAACAGTGCAATAGCATTTATAAATTATCCAAACATGGGTAATAGTATACTGTTTCACTATTGATAGGAATTTTATATAGTTTAATTCTTTTTATACAGCTTAATTTTTCCTAATCCATTTAAGTGCTGGTGGAAGACATACCAGTTTTAACATAGCAGGTTATTTAGACTATAACTGAAAGCATCAGAGATCGTTTTCCTCTACAGGCTTATTTGTTAATACACATCCTGTACACTAATGTATAAACAGACAGTCACACACTTTGACCAAGAGAACATTTTTCTTGTTATTTTTAGCAATTAATGAGAGGACAATGTTCATTACTCCACATGCTTGGACAATTGAGAACTTTTCTGATTCATTACCCAGCAGTTTCTTAGATAAGGCAACGGGCATCTGGTAGGATCATTTTAGCTTTCCACTTGAAAAGCAGGTATGTGTAAGTAATTGTTCTCTCTTGGTAGAAGGAAGGGACCCAATTTCTATAATAAATATTGTGCATATATATATATATATATATATATATAATGAAAGTGAATAGATTTTTTTCCAGTTTTTTGTCTTCCTTTTACTATGGAATCTGGCACTGAAAATTTAGTATCACAATAATTTTATGTTTAATATTGCTATAGTTTAATGTAATTATAATTATGACTAAGAAATATTCTAAGGATACTGGATCAATTACTATTACTTACACAGCTTTGGGGGGATATTTCAGTTCAATTCAGTTCAGTCGCTCAGTCGTGTCCAACTCCTTGCAACCCCATGAATCGCAGCATCCCAGGCCTCCCTGTTCATCACCATCTCCCGGAGTTCACTCAGACTCACGTCCATCGAGTCCATGATGCCATCCAGCCATCTCATCCTCGGTCGTCCCCTTCTCTTCCTGCCCCCAATCCCTCCCAGCATCAGAGTCTTTTCCAATGAGTCAACTCTTCTCATGAGGTGGCCAAAGTACTGGAGTTTCACCTTTAGCATCATTGCTTCCAAAGAAATCCCAGGGTTGATCTCCTTCAGAATGGACTAGTTGGATCTCCTTGCAGTCCAAGGGACTCTCAAGAGTCTTCTTCAACACCACAGTTCAAAAGCATCAATTCTTCAGTGCTCAGCCTTCTTCACAGTCCAACTCTCACATCCATACATGACCACAGGAAAACCATAGCCTTGACTAGACGGACCTTAGTCGGCAAAATAATGTCTCTGCTTTTGAATATGCTATCTAGGTTGGTCATAACTTTTCTTCCAAGGAGTAAGCGTCTTTTAATTTCATGGCTGCAGTCACCATCTGCAGTGATTCTGGAGCCCATGTGTATTATCTATATTTCTTCTCTAATTCATCTATCTATACATCCAGTAATATATAAATCTACGTGTAGATTACTACTTCCAATCAAACTTTAAAAGTCTGCACACATACTACTGTTATAGTCATAAAACAGAGACTTCTGCATATTTTATTTTATATATGTCTGAAAATTAAGCAAAGCACACACGTGGGAATTAATTTACATAATACTACTTTTCTTAATACTAGATCTTTTGTCTCCTCTGCTATGGTGACTTTAATCTGCTATTGCAGTAGCAGGGTTTCACACGTATAAATCAACTGCACTATTGATTTTTTCCACATGAAATGATGGAAGAATTAACTACTGAATGATTAAAGATCACTCTGTGTAAATTAAGTGGCATATGCATGGTTATAGGAAAATAATCATAACAATAAACTTCTGTGGCAACGTTTTTCTCTCTTTCTAGTGTGAAGGGCAAAATTCAGCAAATTACAGGGAGAACAAATGAAATACTTCTTACTTTTAATAGATCTAGAAACATACAAGTTGTCTAGAACAGATACAGTTTTATTAGAAGCTCATAATGTTATTAATATGTTTACTTCTTAATATTCCATAATTTCAGATGAATTGATATGCATACTGACTGACATGAGGATACAGACTCTGTCAAATTGAAATAATGTATCAATAGAAAAAGAAACTCATAAATTAGGATGTGTCTAAATGGAAATTCTATAAATCATAAACTCTGTATAAGGTAATGGGTATATTTTAACTAGTAGAGAAAGGTGACAAAAAATGGCATTCAAGATAAGAGTCAGAAAACTTGAGTTAATTAGAAATACCTGTATAATCAAATAGGGAACTATTGTTGTTTGTTAGGAGCTGAGTTGTGTCTGACTCTTTTGAGACAACACAGACTGTAGGCTCCTCTGTCCATGGGATTTCCCAAGCAAGGATACTTGGAAGTGGGTTGCCATTTCCTTTTCCAAGGGATCTTCCTGACCCAGGGATTGAACCTGTGTCTCCTGCATTGGCAAGAGGGTTCCTAACCACTGAGCCACCAGGGAAGCCCCAAATAGGACATAGGTGTTAACAAAAGAGTTAACAGGATTGTATTATATCTGAATTATAGCCAAATCAATTTACAATGCAAGCAAATTGGATATAATTATCCATATGTAGAAGAATAGTAGATCTGTTTGACAGATGGTTAGCTAGAGAACAAAAGAAGGAAAGAGAAAATTCAAGATATTAAGATTATGCATGGTCCAACTCTCACATGTATGAAGGGTGCACAGAATATTGCAGACATATGCATAATCCAAGAGGTAAAATAAAAGAGCTTGGTTCAGAAATGACTGACAGTTTCACCAGCACCACTAACCACCCAAGAGTAAGGGACATAATTTCACGAATAAATTATTATTCAGTAGGTGCCAAATAATATTCATTTGGATCAAAGACAGACTTTGAAGCTCCATTATATTTTTACTGCACATAATTAACACAGAATTTACCATTGTACCCTTGAACAAAACAAACATTGAAGAAGTGATTTCTGAATGATTATACATAGGTGATTCCAATAGGGACATAAATATTCTGAAAGTAGAAGGAAGGAAAATTTGAAAATATTTAAATAAAATTAAACATTTTTCATTGTTTGAGGTTCAGACTATGTCTACATCCAACAAGCCAATTATAAAGTATTAAACAACAGAGTGGCATAGAAGCAGATTAACTTATAGAGTATATTCATAATATCCTTTTCATTTAAAATCATTATAGAATGGTACTTAGCCTCATTACTATTTCATGCTTATCACTGTGTTTTAGTTGTTTTATTCTTTGCTTTCCAATTAGATCTAGACCTATTGATGTCTTTCCTCCCTTTGTCCCATCCTCTTCTTTATCCTCTTACCAAAGTGATGTTTCAATAAATCAATAGTTATTATTTAAAAAATCAGTAGAACTAGATTTATAAACTAGTTTAAGTTTTCATGGATTTAGTTTGATTATACTGTATCACTTACAAATATTTTTTGACATGAGTGAGGGGTTCTGAATCTCCACTATTCCTGAGTACAACACAAACTCAGGACAAAGCTTACGAAGCAAAACAGATGTAACATTTCTAAGAACCTAGTAGCAGTTATTTGAGTGTAAGGGGAAGTAATCTGCCACCTTCGGTGTGGCCTATTAATGAAGATTCTCTACTTCACTAAATTCTACTAAGGCTTCTCTGAACTCTCTTCTCAATGAAGCTCTGCCTTTTGTTCTTATTTGGTAATCTCTTCATTGTCAGTTCAACCCGGATCCCCTACCTTCAACATGCTTTCAGCTTTAATAGCTGATTATGTTCCTTATCTTCCACCATCCTCCAAATGACATCTGATCACCTTGACCAACCTTCACAAGAACACTAAAAAGTCATGTTAGCCAGAATACTCCATCCCCCAAGTGACATCTGATCACCATGACTGGCCTTCACAAGAACCCTACAAAGTCATGTTAGCCAGAAACCTCCCTGATGTTTCCTCTTTATAGCTTCCATCCACTGAACTGCTTATCCTGATTTTAGGCTATAAATTCCCCTCTTTTCTTTGTTGTATTTGGAGTTCAGCTTGTTTCTCTCTCCTACTGTAAATCCCCACTGTAGTAACTGCCAGTATATCTGTCATGATGCTGCTAAGTCACTTCAGTCATGTCTGACTCTGTGCGACCCCATAGAAGGCAGCCCACCAGGGCTCCCCTGTCCCTGGGATTCTTGCCATTTATTTCCTTCTCCAATGCATGAAAGTGAAAAGTGAAAGTGAAGTCGCTCAGTCGTGTCCGACCCTTAGCGATCCCATGGACTGCAGCTTTCCAGGCTCCTCCGTCCATGGGATTTTCCAGGCAAGAGTACTGGAGTGGGGTGCCATTGCCTTCTCCTTCTGTCATGATAGTCCTCCTTAAATACAGTCTGACATCATCTTTAATAAGTATCATGAATAATTTTTCCTTAAATAATATCTAAATTCTCAGGAGAGAGCTGTTTAGTAATGATGCGGTAATAAATTATTTCTTGTTTGGTCTTTTACATAATTATTTGGAAGTAGTTTTGTAGAGTTGTACCATCAGTTGTTTTAAATGCCAAAAATAAAGCAATTGTAGATGCATTTTATATTTTTATTTTGCTTGTTTTCAGACTGAAACAGCTGTTCAGAAAAGTAGGAAAATTACTGTTTTCATCTGCACTCAGGGAATGCCAGCTAAATTCTCCCAACTGGAGTTAGCATTCTTGAGGAGGGCTCCAAGCTGCTGTATTATGGATCCAGAGACCACAGAACTACAGTCCCCTGTCCGTTAGAATCAGGTGGGGGTAATGTCTTGTTAATGTGGCCACCAGGCCTAAATCAATAAATCTCAAGCCTGGGTCAAGGAAAGAAACCGCAGTGCTTTTTCAAAAGTTTAAGAGAAGAGCAACGCTGTGAGGGCTAAAAAAAGATGTCTTCTAAAGTAGTAGGAAATCCCATACCTGCACCCAGATAGGCTTTTGAGATATAATCATAGCCGTAGGATGTAAGCCTGCTTGCCTTTTGATCTTGAATAAGTCTCATTTTGTAACCCATTCACAAAACCAAAGCACAGTAGGATATGTGACTCTGAAGCAGTTTCTCATTTTTCTAAAAAGATGAAGTACATCAAGAGCCTTTACTTCTGTCCTTATTACAACTGAAATGAATACTCTAAAACAATCTGAAAGCATTTATAACTGAGTCTGAAATTCAGTGAAAGAGGCTGTGTGTGGCAAGCTGGTGTTTCTCCTGGGCTATTTGATCAGCAGCCTGTGATTCCACTAGTAATTAAAACCTAACCAGTTCTGTATTTAAGTAAGACTTTCTGAAAATATTTATTTCACTTTAATCATTTAATTTAGTTAGCCATCTAATTACAAGGGCTTTATAGTTGCTTTTCTATTTCTCTTAAAAGAATAATCTGGCAAGTTAAATTCTTATTCACAAATCTGAAGACACATCAGATAGGTCCATGCTGCCTTCCAATGAATATCTGCCCATATTTTTGCATTAATGGGGAAAATTAACTCAAAATATATATGGTGATAACAGATGTTATCTTAAAGTTTCTAAAAATTTTTATACTCATTCATTACAGTAGTAGAGCATTTGAACTTCAGAACAGCTTTGTTGAATTGGGTCAGCTTCAATAGGAATCCTTTCACGTACTATTTTTATGCAGTATGCCAAAGCAATCAATAAAAACATGTTTCAATATATATCCAAGTTAAATATTTTCTCAACTAAAGGTTAACACTTGCCCTAAAACATCATTAGACTTTAAGTCCACAGGGGAAAATAATGTATCTTCTGGTAGTATTTTCTAAATAAACACAAAACAAACAGGGCACTGGTTTCTTCTTCTTTAAATCTGATACCCCAAAGGCATGGCCCTTTCCAGGAATCCTTTATGACATCCTGCATTTCTCTAAGCAATACAGCTGGACTTCTTCTAATGTGGTAAAAATCATCCTGTGGCACTTGTGGGGGTTAAGTTACTCCCACTAAGATTTGTAAAGCCTTAAAAAAGTCGGTCAGTCACTGTATTTTAGTAAAGATACCTCTAGCAATTCAAAGGATAGATCTGGAGCTGTTCATGCCCCTGCTGGCATCTGATACCTAACCTTAAAATTTCTGAGGTCAGTACAGACAGACGGAAGCAGGGCCTGCAGTGGTTACTGGGCTTTAGTAACTCCTAGGATTAAGCACATAATTTTGAATATATCACCAAGATCAGTGGGATTGTTGTACTATCACTGAATTTTTCACTTTATCAGCTGCTCAGCTGGGGTAGGATGGAACAGGGAAAAAGGAGCATGGTGACCTCCTCTCAAAATAATGTCCAAGAATTAGTCTTTTTAAGGCTATTTTCGACAAGATAATTATTAACCTACTTTAAAAGACATTAGAGGAAAAGTCTGAAAGCAAGGCTAGGAAAAATCCATTAGGCAATCCAGTTAGTACCATTCTATTTTCTTTTTTAATCAGGCTAATTCTCCTACTAATCAAATCCAACTTGGCCTTATGACTGATTGTAGAAATCAGCTTGTATTAAAGAAACACAGAATCCTGAGTAAAATATTCAAATATCTATTAAGATATTATATTTATTCTCTTTACTCCTTCCTCTCTAAATTTTCTGCTGGTAATGGTCAGAGCAATATTGAAATACACATGTGTCTCACCATGGTGCCAACGTAGTTGTCATTCAATTTTGGAAGTGAATCTGAATTATATGGGGTCAATAAAGAAGCACAGAGACTAAAACATGTGTACGTATAAGACATTCCATATGAATCTGATAAGTTATCCTCAGTTTCCTTATCTTCCACTTACATTGATTATGGCTCAGAGGTTAAAGCGTCTGCCTCCAATGCGGGAGACCCAGGTTCAATCCCTGGGTCGGGAAGATTCCCTGGAGAAGGAAACGGCAATCCACTCCAGTATTCTTGCCTGGAAAATCCCATGGACGGAGAAGCCTAGTAGGTTACAGTCCACGGGGTCACAAAGAGTCGGACACGACTGAGCGACTTCACCTTCACCTTCATAGCAATTAGTTAATTATTCGGGAGGCTCCTTTTTAAGGCTATTTTGGGCAAGAGGTGTGTGTTTTTGTTTTCTTTTTTTGGTGGGAACTAAGTAACATAACATAAATGTGGCGTTTATTAGAAGGCTATGAAAGCATTTCATAGAAATAAAGCCAGGATTTAGAACTGGAATTGTGAACATGGCAGTAATCTAGGGAACTAACACTACTATCTCTCTGTTTCCCCAGCAGTGTTTATGTGTTAGTCGTTCAGTCATGTCTGACTCTGTGCAATCCCATGGACTGTAGCCCACCAGGTTCCTCTGTCCATAAGATTCTCCAGGCAAGGATATTGGAGTGCATTGCCATGCCCTTCTCCAAGGATCTTCCTGACCCAGGGATGAACCCAGGTCTCCTTCATTACAGGTGGACTCTTTACTATCTTGGCCACATGGAAAACTTTCTTTGGTAGTGCAGGCAACTAATGTTTAATCACCAGCTCTCAGGGACAGGAAAACTCTGATTTGGACTATTTGCCAGGTTCCATTGTGTTAGATACACCACCATAAGAAGATTTCAAACTACCAGTTGAAGTCAACCAGTCTCCAAGAATTCCCACAAATTAGCAAAAGATTCCTATAAACTGGAATAAGCTGACTTCATATGCTATTGCCCTCAGTCACAATGTCTATTGACCTTTTCCTTCTCCATGTTCAATCTATCCTTCTGATTTTCTTTGAAGACAGCATTCTTTAATGATTTGCCATTGTGCACATGCCTGAAAAATGTCCCAGCCCCATTTAGATTTCAGTGACATTTCAAAGACAATGTTTCTAATTTTAATTTTCAAGGGGTATTTTATTGGTTTAGCATATACTTCATGTGTTGTTAAATTTAAGGTGTTGACAGCAGGAAGCCTGAGCATTACTAGCTGAAAATTGAATGCTGCTCAAAGTGTACTTAACTCCT
This sequence comes from Cephalophus harveyi, assembly GCA_006410635.1. NCBI lineage: Eukaryota > Metazoa > Chordata > Mammalia > Artiodactyla > Bovidae > Cephalophus > Cephalophus harveyi. Next base: position 761,241 of record SJYT01041370.1, read on the forward strand.
GTTTTTGGAATATTATTATACAAGGAGAAAAAAGTTGAGAAGTCACAGAATCATATGTATGAATTTTTAGCCATGGAAATATATTATGGCAGCACATCTGAATTTTTAAGTGCATTACTGAACTTTTAAAGAGAAGAATGCTTCCAATGCAATCCAAGTATTAGCGCAACCAATGGTACCAGCTTCTTGTGTTATTATTTGACATTTTTAAACCACCAAAAAAATTGTGAATTTGTACCTAATTTATGATTTTCCTTTGCCTTTGGGGTAAATAATGACATAATAATCACATACATGAGCATTCTTTGATATTAAACTTGAAAGCAGAATAGGTTACAGATTTCTAAATCAGGTAAAAGAAAAATATTCTGGGACAAATCTACATATATATAAAGAAAAATAGGTTACATACAAAGAGATATGAATAAGATAGTATTATAAATATTTTTCATATATTACATCAAATAATATTATCATCCTTTAATTTTTATCAACAGCAGGATTTCCTTTATCAATATATTACATCATAAGTACTATATACATATATTTTTCTATATTAATCATAATGATATTATTATAAACTTTCCATTTTCATAGGCTTACATATAAAGAATTTCATACAATTAATACTGCTCCTCAATGGTTTTTAAGCTTATTGATGACAAATTGCATATCCTCTATCTAGATGATACAGTCTGCTTCAACAATCTTTCAGCTTTTTATCACTGTCATGTGTCCAGCAATGATATGTTATATGCAAGCTAATAATGAATCACTCAATTTCTCTGATGTCAGGAGAACTTTGTCAGCCTAAAGATATTTGTGCTGTTTTATTTCCACTGAAATATATTTTGTTTCATAAAAGCATTAACCACTCAGTATAAAATTGGAACACATAAAATCAATAGATTTCTATGCTTACCAGACCAACATGATGTATAACAGCAGGTAATTCTAAAATCCATTAAAACAATATGATTTAAAAAAAAAGTGTAAATTCAATTGAAGGCTATGGGCATTATTTTATGACTATGTGTCAAGGGGATGATATTGTTAAGTATAGAGTCACATGAAATTCAAGCTGACTCCTTTAGGAAGGACAAACCTTGGTACAACTGAGAAACATTTGAGATTAGCTCAAATGAAAGAGGGCTGAAGTAAAGTTCCTACAAGGTTGTTGTTGTTTTTTCAATAAGATACCATGACTCATGTAAACTTTATAGTAGTAATTTATAGATTGTAACTTGTCTAGTAATATAAAATATGATAATTATCCCACTTGCTATTTGAAAACTTATCTGTAAGCAGGCTTAGTTCCTGGCCCAAAATATGTGCTAATTAAACAGTTAACAAAGAAACATTCAACAACATTACTAGGCATTAAGTGGTTATAAGTTTGCTGAAAATGTACAGAAAATATTTAATGTATGTGTAGGATAGACCAATATACCTAAGCATCCAAAGAGTTTGAAAAGCATACAGGCTGATGACTTTTTGTCCTTCAGTATCTCAATATATCTGTCCAGCATTATTTTAGAGCTGGAACAGATGACCCTGCTTAGGAAAAGTAAAGAAATGACTGTGACAACAGTTACCATTTGTCTTCTGTCCTGGATTGCAGCCCTACCCTAGCATAACCCTTTCAGTAAAAAATTGATTCTTGCTATCAACTGGATCCACCCTCTTTAGAAGGCATTTATAGAGCCTTCTGTTGATACCTGAACTTCTTCATTGAACAAAATCTCTATAATATTGTTACAAGGCCATCCAGCCTAGAGGACAAGTGACGGTGGGCAATCAGTTTGCATTTAAATTCCTGAAGCTGTAGAACATGTTCAACTGGATCCAGCTAGAGGCAGAAATGTGTACTGAGGTGCCATGTGGGCTAGAGCCAGCCCAGATCTTTAAGTTCATCTCTTCTTCCCCAAAAGACTTATGAAAATAATCCTTGAAGCTACATGCAGCATTATCCTTAAGAAGAATTTTGTAAATCAATCTTCTTTATCCCAACATGTTCCTAGTGGCATTTTAGTGCTATTCTGGGATTAGTACCTTGGATAACTGCTCAGCAGGTCACTACTTAAATCCAGCTCTTAAAAGTGCATTTGTGAATTCTTCTTAGAAAAAGGAACATAGTTTTTTTTTTTTTTTTTTTATCAGATTCTCTAAGGAGTTAGTATCTCAAAATAATTGGAAACTACTTCCTTAAGAGTATTGTGAGGTTTAAGGATATCATCCGGCCTCACTCTTTAAAGTAGTAGGAAGGAAATGGGTAATATCTTTCATTTGAAGTGGTTTATCACAATATATTGAGAAGAATATGAACTTCAGTTTAACTTCATTTTCTCTCAATAGTTAGTTGATCTTGAGAGGACATAGTACTTGTAAATCCGTTTTTGTCATTTTGAAAATTCTAAACTAATAAACGCTAGTTTATTAGAATTAACACTTTGAGAGTCCCTTAGACAGCAAGGAGGTCAAACCAGTCAGTCCTAAAGGAAATCAACCCTGAATATTCATTGGAAGGACTGACATTGAAGCTGAAGCTCTAGTACTTTGACCACCTGATGAGAAGAGCTGACTCATTGGGAAAGACCCTTATGGGGAAAGAGGAGAAGGGGGAGATGAAGGATGAGATGTTGGATGGCATCACTGACTCAATGGACAGGAGTCTGAGCAAACTCACAGAGATAGTGAAGGACAGAGAAGCCTGGCATGCTGCAGTCCATGGGGTCACAAGAGTCAGACATGACTTAGTGACTGAACAACAATAGTAAACATTTTAAAAAAGTATTTATCATCCCAATTTAGATTAATTCTATCTTTTACATGCTAAATATTATTTAGATGCTAACCTTTATTTTCATTTATACTATAAAATTATTTGGGGCCAGTATAAAATGATATGTTTGACTTTAACATTACCAGGAATGTGGTATTTAGATTTGGAAAATCACTAATAATTATATTGCAGTTGGAACACTGTTTTTGTGGCTTTGACTTTTGATACCTCATACAGACTGGTCTGGGCTCAGCTTACTACTGTGTCTGTTCCTGGTTTTCTTGGAGATACTGCCACCTACAACGAGCCCACTATTTAATGACCCTGATGACATGTGCCCAGAGGAATGAACAGGTATAATCATTCTATGTATTTCAGTAACACATTTGCTAGTTTTCCCTCATAATAACTCTGCAGGCAACATGCTAGGGAAGCATGCATTGGATGCTGGTAAGTTAAAAGGTATTGGAAGTGTGGGCAAGAAAGAGAGGCGCAGAGTAATGGTTCAGTGTACATTTCTTAGCAGCCTGGCTTGAGTCTGCTCCCTTCCTAGTCTGTGTTTTATCACTGATACAGAGAGAACAATAATCCGATTCACAAAAGACAAATATGAGAACCTAGCTGACACACTGGCTAACTGAATAAAATTTCAAAATATTGCTTAACAAGTTGGAGCCACAGGTAGATTCTAACATGAAATATATTGTTGATAATGTGAAAAATAGAAAAAAAATGTATAAAGGTTTTATGAAGATGAGCAGCCCTTATACAAATATTATTAATACTTAAAATTTTCCTTGTGAATAAATAGCATGAGACTCCACAAAGCTAATGCAATCCTTGTATTAATCAATGGTATCTAGAATACTTGAGATAATAATGTTGATCTACCAGTAACTATAAGAATTCAGACAAGGAAATGAAAATGTATTAAACTACTGGGGTATTGTGTTGGAATATCTCAGACACTTTAATTCTCCTAACAACCTCTAAGAGATATTCATTGCTAGCACATTTTACAGATGACAAAATATAATATTGGAAATGTAAGCAATCTTCCCACGATCATGGGTACTAAACTTAGGAAGTACTTTAAGCCATGGCTGTGTGTTTCTAAAACATAAAGGTATCATATTACACAAGTGTGTGCTGATACTCTAGGGGCTCAGCAGTAAAGAATCCTCCTGCAATGCAGGAGACCTGGGTTCGATCCCTGGGTCAGGAAGCTTCCCTGGAGAAGGGAATGGCTATCCAATCCAGTATTTTTGCCTGGGAAATCCAAGTCTATGGGGTCACAAAGAGTTGGACACTACTTAGTAATTAAATAACAAGGAAACTGAAAGCTATTTCTCCCTCTTTCCCCAAATAGAAAAGGCATGTGTTAAGCCTAGGCAAGAGAAGATTTATCTTAGACAAAATCTTTATACTGAGATGCTTCAAAAGATAGGGAATTACCAGTCTCCAGGAGGTTTAGCACAGGCTGAATGAGCATCTGTCAAATGTTCTGTACACATCAGTCAATTGATTAGGCAGTTTTTAAGGTACTTTCCAACTGAGAGAATCTCTGATTCTAGAATATTTATGACTGACAGGGTTCCAGAACTGAACCAGAAAGATTAAGTATGAGGAACAAGGACAAATGATATTCCAGTGCATGCCTCAGTAATATGCATACTGAAGCTTTACAGCATTTTGAATCAGAAGTTGTCAGGTACTCTGAAACAAGTTTGAAAGAACCAGAAGACTTTGAAATAATCCTTTGTATATAAGACTGCTCAGGATCAGTAACTGCAAATTAAATCTTAATCCAGTATAATCATTTAATGATTTTATTCAAATGAATGAATCTATACTGTTAGCACCCTAATTTTGATACAGTATTTAAGATCAAAATGAAGGTTAAAAATATGTAATACTCCTTTCACTGGAAAGTTTTAAACAGACATTCACTGTGTTTGAACCATGTGCCAAACACTAAAGGACATTAACAAAAACACTAAATAATATACATTTCTTGGTATGTGAAGTAACTACCAAAGGTAAAGAATATATTCATGTCTTTTTTTAAGATTAAAATAATTATGCAGTACCACTCATCTAACACCTGGTTTCTCCTTGTAACCACATTAATTTCTAGCATAAAAATCTTGTGAGATTTATATGTGCAATGTGTAGCTGATTACAAATGAACATAGCCAAGCCCGAAACCTTAATTTAAAAAGCATGATCTTCTATTATACAGAGCGAAGTGAGTCAGAAAGAGAAAGATAAATACCATATTGTAACACATATATACAGAATATAGAAAAATGGTACTGAAGAATTTACTTACAGGGCAACAATGGAGAAATAGACATAGAGAATAGACTTAAGGACATGGGGAGAGGGAAAGAGAGTGTGAGATGTGTGCAAAGAGTAACATGGAAACTTACATTAACATGTATAAAATAGATAGCCAACGGGAATTTGCTCAAAGAGGGGCTCTGTATCAACCTAGAGGGGTGGGAAAGGGAGATATATATATATATATATATATATATCTCCCATATATATATATCTCCCTGCTGCTGCTGTTTCTAAGTTACTTCAGTTGTGTCTGACCCTGTGCAACCCCAGAGATAGCAGCCCACCAGGCTGGGATTCTCCAGGCAAGAACACTGGAGTGGGTTGCCATTTCATTCTCCAATGCATGAAAGTGAAAAGTGAAAGAAGTCGCTCAGTTGTGTCCAATTCTTTGCAACCTCATGGACTGCAGCCTACCAGGCTCCTCAGTCCGTGGGATTTTCCAGGCAAGAGTACTGGAGTGGGGTGCCATTGCCTTCTCCCTATACATATATATATATACACACCTACAGCTGATTCATCTTGAGCTTTGACAGAAAACAGCAAAATTCTGTAAAGCAATTATCCTTCAATACAAAATAAATTAATTTTAAAAAAGCATGATCCTTTAATCTAAAATAAAGTATTTAGAGTTAGCTAGCATTTTGAAATTGGATATATGTGAATAATTTTCCAAAGATTTTTTTTTTTCCCCTTTTTCTCTGTATGCACTTGCTGCAGAAGAACATCCTCTCGGTTATGAAAGGCAATCAAGAAGAAAGTTCCAGTGTTGGTTCATCATTATTTGTCTTTGGGCAAACTCAAAAACACTTTATATAATTTATCATCTTTTGAAAGACCATTTGGTACTGGACTAGCTCAGCTGGTAAAGAATCCACCTGCAACGTAGGAGACCTTGGTTCTATTCCTGGGTTGGGAAGATCCTCTGGAGAAAGGATAGGCTACACATCCCAATATTCTTGGGCTTCCCTGGTGGTTCAGTTGGTAAAGAATCTGCCTGCAATGCAGGAGATCTAGGTTTGATCCCTGGGTTGGGAAGATCCACTGGAGGAGGGCATGGCAACCTGCCAGGGGCCAGCATGAGGAACTCCGCCCATGGCAAAGGTCATGAGGAAGGAAGCTTGGCATACGCAAAGGCGTGATCAAGCCTCAGGAAACCCCCTGTTCCCAAATATCTACCCCAAAACCAGAGTCTGTTTTATGCTCTCACCTACACCTCTGACTTTACGGGGGGCTCTCCTCCATAACCATTTCTCTCGGAGAAGGAGTTAACTTGCAGCTCCAAGTTAATAAAAATTCCTGGGCATGACAAGAGTGTTTCAACTTACAAATTCCTCTGAAGTTTATCTAGCCCGCCTGTATAGGTTCGTCTGGCCACATGTGATTGTTTACAGCCTCCCAACCATGAGAGGCACGAGATGTCTTAGACTTACTAAAGGCAAATTCTTTTGGGAAGTTAGAAATTATTAGTATAGTGGGTTGGTTAGGAATTATATTGGTAAAGGGTTTTTTCATTTGTTGTGTCAATGAGGTGAGGTGAAGTCACTCAGTCGTGTCCGACTCTTTGTGACCCCATGGACTGTAACCTACTAGGCTTCTCTGTCCATGGGATTCTCCAGGCAAGAATACTGGAGTGGGTTGCCATTTCCTTCTCCAGGGGATCTTCCCGACCCAGGGATCGAACCCGGGTCTCCCGCATTGGAGGCAGACTCTTTAACCTCTGAGCCACCTGCTAATTCCCTGCCCTGGTTGTGACAAGGTTGTCTCAGGTCAAACCTCTCTGCTGACAGACTAGTTTGTGTGACAACCTCTCAACCATAAACAGCACAGAGTTTTGGAGGATTTTGAAAGTCTTAAAATTGGTGAAAGGATTTTCATTTGTTGGGCTGATGTTTGCTGCTAAATCTCCATATTCCCTGCCCTTATAATGAATATAACTAGCATATAGGAGAAATAATTATTAACCTTTAAGCATATAGGAGAAACAAGTATTAACCTTTAAGATTAATCATGTTAACCTTGGGTTAAATAAATTCCTTTCTTGATTGTAACTCACTACACCCTCACCCTATAGGAATGCAACTTTATTTGGAGGGTGGTGCCTGGTTTAAGAAAAAACACCCTTGGAAGAAATAAGCTTTTTGGTTATCAGAAAGAAAGGATCATAAAATGTCAGCAGGTCTCATGGCCAAAAGATGATGTAAAATCCCTAAGACCTTTTTTTATACGTTTATGTAAAGCACCTGATTTTGATAAAGGTCAGGACTGCTGACCCCTGCGTGACTCTGTATTCATCCCTATGTGTAACAAAGGTATATAAGCAAACCCAAAAATAAAGAAATCGGATCAGTTTCTGGAAAGACTGGTTCCCCCATGTCGTTCTTTCTTGCTCCCTGTTTTTCTGGCTGAATTCCCATCTGGAGCATGGATGCTATTCCACATAAACCAAGCTATTCAGCCTCTCTTTCTCCACTAATTTTCCTACTACATTATCCGTTTCTAATCTCTCTATACATCTGTAATTAAATATGTATTTTTCCAAGGACGCTGACTCCGTCCCCACCTTAGAATCACCCTGGATCCACCGGGGCTGGACCCCGGCAGCAACCCACTCCACTATTCTTGCTTGGAGAAGCCCCATGGACAGAAAAGCCTGGTGGGCAGCAGTCCATGGGGTTACAAAGAGTCAGACATGACTAAGCAACTAAGCACACATTCTCTTTTTTTAGGGAATTACATAACAGGGTGATGCTATTCAAAAGTGCCTTTATATGCAATTATTTGATATGTTTAGATAAAATATAAAATACCTCCAGCATCCTAAAAGGCCTTACATTCAATAACCAAACAATAAAGTATATATGGCATAATGTTAAATGAGTGTATACAATGAATGCAACTATATAAAGGGACATGTGTGCACAAAGAATACCATATGCGTCCTCAGCTCTTTTTTCTCTCTATTCTCATTCTCTTTTCATCCCTCCCTCACCTCCCCAGCTGCTCTTAGCATTACACCATTCATTCCAATGATTTCAGCTGCTGCATATACCATGATGCTGAGTTACAGATGCAAATTCCTAAATTCATATAGAAATAGATATGGTTGTTCTAAAGTCACATGGACAATGACACCATTTTTAAAGTGAACTAATGTTCCCTTTCACTTCGGTTCCTTCTACCCAATACATTATAGTAATTACTCTATCACCATTCACATATTCAAGATAGAAACTCAAGCATTCTTCACCTCTTCTTTCCTACATTTGTTTTATCTGCCTAGCAATAAATATCTGTTAGTTTTCTTTGCCTTCATTCATAATTCAGCAATGTCATCCCTGGATTATTTAAACTGCCTCATATTTAGGGTTTCACTAATATTTTGCTCTAAATATACAAAACTTCCTTTCTGAAGTAAAGATATATCATTCCTTTTCTCAAAAACAGAACAAAAAATATTTAAGTAACTATCAGTTAAATACAAGACAAATGCATTTTATGGTCCTTTAATAACTGACTTTAATTCCAGTCCTGTCATGCTCTACTATCCAACACATGGCCTATTTCCAACTATATCCAAGTATTCTTCACACACATTGGTGAAGTGGATCAGAATTGAGGCTTATCTTTCAAGGACCAGCTCAAATATTACCTCGTTCATTCACTCTACTCTTCAGTAAATCTTCTGTCAAGAATTAGTTCTGCTTTCAGTGTTCTCAGCAGCATGGTTCACAGGACCAGAGAGCATTTACCCGATTGTATCAGATCAGCTTATATATAAACATCTTCCACCATGCTTGTGAGGATTTGGGGATAAAATAATGCATATTTATCTTTGAATTACCTAAGTGCACAAAAGGAGCTCCTAAATGGTATTGGATGAATGAGTGGAATCACAGCTAAAAAAGATATTTTCTCTATGTGATTTTTTAAAAATTTGTTTTAATTGGAGGTTAATTACTTTATTGTATTGGTTTTGCCATACATCAACATGAATCCGCCACAGGTATACATGTGTTCCCCATCCTGAGCCCCTCTCCCTCCCTCCCCGTACCATCCCTCTGGGTCGTCTCAGTGCACCAGCCCCAAGCATCCAGTATCATGCATCGAACCTGGACTGGTGATTCGTTTCATATATGATATTATACATGTTTCAATGCCATTCTCCCAAATCATCCCACCCTCGCCCTCTCCCATAGAGTCCAAAAGACTGTTCTATACATCTGTGTTTCTTTTGCTGTCTCACATACATGGTTATCATAACCATCTTTCTAAATTCCATATATATGCATTAGTATACTGTATCGGTGTTTTTCTTTCTGGCTTACTTCACTCTGTATAATAGGTTCCAGTTTCATCCACCTCAATAGAACTGATTCAAATGTGTTGTTTTTAATGGCTGAGTAATATTCCATTGTGTATATGTAACAGCTTTCTTATCCATTCATCTGCTGATGGACATCTTAATCAATGAAATAAATTATATGAAGATAGAGAGTTATAAAAATAGTCAATATATCTTAAATGGGAAGATAGAGGGGGCTAGTAATTATCATTTATTTATATTTACTGAGAGAATAGATAACTTGAAAATGAAATGATACCAAATCTATAATCATTGAAGTAAAATTCTAAAATTGTAAAATAATAGAATGGCACTGTTAAAGATCTAACCAGATGCTCTTATATGGGCTAATTTTGCTGTGCAGAAACAATGAGAAGGAACATCTGAAATTAATTAGTAGTCCTAACATAAAACTCAGTCATATTTCCTGGTGAAATAAAAAATCTTTATATACAAGGACTTGCCTCCATATCAATTTATAAAAGAGTCACTTGATATTACTTGAAGATCTGTATCAAAGTTTTCAGATTCTTTTTGATGCAAACTAAGCTTAATTATTATTGGAGAAGGAAATGGCAACCCACTCCAGTATTCTTGCCTGGAGAATCCCAGGGATGGCGGAGCCCCATGGACTGCCATCTGTGGGGTTGCACAGAGTCGGACACGACTGAAGCGACTTAGCAGCAGCAGCAGCAAGCTTAATTATTATAAAACGTGATTGATGTGGCAACTACTCCGCTAAATGTGGTTTGGGTTTATGAAATGTCTGATTGGAGGTACAGAGAGGAAGGGGCCTTGTCCATCAAGGAATACTCTATGGCTTTTGCTTTACCCAGTTTTATATTTTGAGAGAATAGCATAACAGCAGCAAACGTTGTACTACAGAGAGTATTAGTGTTGTGTCAGATCATCTCCTCAGGGTGATCAGGAAAAGGTTACCTGTCCCAAGATATCCCAGGCAAGATCAATAATATTTTTGCAGTATCTAGGAGAGAAAACACTGAGACTTGTCATATAAATGAAATAAAAAGTGATTAAATCTCTCATCATCTCTCTCATGACTCTAGATATGCAAAAAATATTATCTTTGTTTTACTTTTCTTTGTAGGTGAATTATGAAGTACAAGACTATGGGGCATTATTTTTCACTAGATTTTTTTTTTTAAGATTTAATTCTGTGTGCCTGACAATAAGAAATACAACTAGAACAGCTTATACCTTTAAAGTTACCCACAGCTCACAGTTATTAATCTAACTCATACACATTAGAAAAAAATGAAGGATAAAATACAATAAATATCAGAACAGAAAAATAGATGCAATGCTGTGAGGGTTAGGAGGGGCAGAGGGATGCACAAAGAGGGAGAGGAAATGGAGAGAGAGAGGGAGAGAAGGAGAGAGAGCCAGAAGGACCTGAAGAAGGTAGAGAGGGGAAAAGGGGAAAGAGGGAATGAGTATGAATGAATGAATGTGAGAGAGACATTAACAGGTATTACTTCCAGGTACAAACAAGACAAAAGCTAAGGAAGATTTTTTTTTTTTTGTAGATACTATAATGTGCCACTCAGATCCCCTTCTATGGATTGAGGCTTCCATTATGTCAGCTGCTAAGAGTGGTGGCTACTGGTAGAACACAGCCAAGTACCTCCTGGGAACACCCCCTCCACCAAAGGGGATCTGCTCATGCAAAGTGGGGTCTACAGCTCACACAGAGAACCTGTAGATGAGGGGCCAGGACATTTCCTTGCCTCCATAAGAGACATCTCTGAATAGCTATTTTAGCTTCAGAGCAACCTGTGAGGTTGGGGGAGCCCTCTTTTGCAACTTTATCTCAATTCAGCTTCTTTTTCTGCCTGTCACACTTTCCTCATTTTCTTTAGTTCCCTAGAGGGCTTCCCAATAAATTTTCTGAATGCAAATACTGCATTAGGATCCTCATCACAGGAAATCTGACCTAAGAGAGGATATATCAAAATCAAAATAAAGGATATAGAGGTTATCTTCAGAGTACAATAACTGATGAATATATCTATTCTGGACTATCTTTATCTATAGTATATTGCTGGGCCGAGTGAAGCAGATGCTGCCAAAATTAAGGCCTGACACAGAGTGGAGACTCCAACTAATAGCTGTTTTGCAGTGAGTAACTAAAAGCAAATCAAGTATGTTACAAGTATAAAAACAGTAAGCTAGAAAAAAGAAGGTGTTGAATTCTGAGGTTCACTAACAAGATTGGGTAGAGAGAAAAACAATGATTCTCAATGAATCGTGAAAGAGAACACAAAGGTTGTCCTGTCACTTACGTGTAATGATAGTTGGGAGCACTTATTGATATGAATTCTATAGTACAGACTTCAAGAGGAGGGAAAAAAACTGAATGTGATCCATGTTAAGAAGACCATAAAAAAGAGACACAGTTCCATGTCTGAATCCTCTGAACAAACACCTATGAAATATTGCTTGGAGAAAAAAAAAAAAAATGCATGTTAAAGTACCTGCGGAGTCTAGAAGAAGCTCTCCCATGGTGTATTTTTTCAGCCAGAACATTAGAGTATGTTGATCAAGCTCCACATAAAAAGTTGACTTCTTCATGCACTTAGGGGACAACAGGAACTATTATCACCTTTGGAGCAACAAAATTTTCAAATCCAAAATAAACTCTGCAGAAATAGCACTTAGCTCTTCCTCTCCTTTCTAACGTCCCTAAATGTGATTTCTGTTCCAATGTAATTAGTCTGATAGGCCTAAATTCTGCATTAGAAAAGATCACCAGAGATACCAGACTTATTTATCTAATGCTCTTTTAATTGCATATGACATCATTCAAGTCCAAAGTGGGACTAAATTTACTCAGAGTATCAAAGAATTCATAAATAGTTGTGCTCTTCTAGTAAGTGATACTCTTCACATAAATTATCATCTTAGGCTAACCTTTGGAAGTTTCAAAATTAAAGACATGCCAGCACATAAAATACCAAAATATTAATATCAGCTATACACAAGCAAATTGAGAGTAGAAAAAAGATAGAGTTTAAAATTTCTTCTTTGGTTACTGTTCATGCAAATCATCAAGTTAATACCACATCTTTAAAAACCACATAATATAAAATGAAATACTTGATTTTAAATGACAGATTTTAAGTTTCAGACAGCAACACTGAAATATGATTTTGAAATATAGCTAAGGCATTTTTATGCCTTCTTGGAAATGAGGAATGTATTTATTACAATTTGTGATAAAATATAAAATTACAAAATGGCAATAAGTAATAAATAAATGATAATTCATATTTCACTTTGAAACAGTTAAAATATAGCACATTTAACATCCCCAGCCTCGTACTATAACCTTTCCTCAGTCAAGGTGACCATAAGAACCTTCCTTACATGGCAGTCTACTTAGAGCTTCAATTCCCTTGCTTGCCAATCAGATGAATGTAGAAGAGCAAGGTCTCACTTACAATGCTATGTACTGAGCAATTCTGTCCTTCAGGGATATATTTACACAAATATCATGGAGTTTTACTAAGAAATAAGTGCATATTGCTTGAATGAAGAAGAGTAAAACAAATGGAAAAAAAAAATCCAAAGGATCTTGGGAAACTTGTACATTGAGAGAAAATATGCTACAATAATATAAATAAGGCTTTCTAGTGTGCATCTAGGCAGAAAAGCAATTACATTTTTGTTTTCAGGGAAAAATATAATTTTAATGATTCATTTAAATGATGGTGACCTGCCCACCCAGAAGCTGCTTTTTCCTTCCTTCCAATTTATCTGAAGATGAAAATATGCATTACATATTGCCACACAGCTGTCACTCTCTACTTGGCAGGAAAATTGAAGCTATGGTAGCACATATTGCTTATTATGTTAAAAGCTGAAAACAAGTACTTAACTATGTATACGTCACATATAATATATAAAAAAAGCATTCATAACAAATGAACACCAAAATAATAGATCTTAAAAACTCAATTCAAATGATATATCTTATGACATGGAAATAAGAAATTCATGAATAAAAATTAAATTTTTTCATATAAAGTTCTACATTTGTAACTGGATTATTGTTGCTACTGAACATAACCTCTAAGGCTATTCATGATGAAAACCTCAAGGTGTATAACTTAGAGCCTTTAATTCCTCAGTTTGGGGAAGTTTTCACTAAGAGCTATAGAAGTTCACCTGGTTGTATCACTTTATATGTAAAATTCTCCCCAGATGTTCTTCTAAACATCTCCAATAATAAAATTTATTGTTGTTGTTTAGCCACTAAGTCATGTCTGACTCTTTTGCAACCCCATTTCACAGGAAAAATATTGTCTTCTCAGTAGCATTCGAATTATTGTTAAGTATAAATATACATAATAATCATATACTTTGCAGTGCTTCCTGAAACTTAAGACAACTATAGTCTAAACTTAGTAAGATTCTGAGCAAGTCATAGTATCTCTTTGAATTTCAGTTTCCTCCTCTATAAAATGAAGAGCTTACATTGGTGACCTAACATTTCCGGGTTCCTAAATCAACAACAATTACAATAAATGAAATATGAAACGATGTCTTCAACAAGTAAAATATTTTTTGAAAATAAAGAGAATCAGATAACAATCAAAAGAAGTTCAGTTTGACTTCTGACTGCCATTTATCTGTGTAACTGTGGGAAGTTAACCTGATTTTCTCTGAGAAGAGTTGTGTAAGTGGCCTACTACTATCACAAAGGCACTACTGATAACCATGTCTAAGTAATCTGTGACTATCATCCAAACTCATTTGCAAATATTTCAATCACTTTAATTCCCATGCACAGCCAAAGATGGAGAATCTCTATACAGTCAGCAAAAACAAGAGCAGGAGCTGACTGTGGCTCAGAGCATGAATTCCTTATTGACAAATTCAGACTTAAGAGATGGGTATACCAGACCACCTGATCTGCCTCTTGAGAAACCTATATGCAGGTCAGGAAGCAACAGTTGGAACTGGACATGGAACAACAGACTGGTTCCAAATAGGAAAAGGAGTACATCAAGGCTGTATATTGTCACCCTGCTTATTTAACTTATATGCAGAGTACATCATGAGAAATGCTGGGCTGGAAGAAGCACAAGCTGGAATCAAGATTGCCGGGAGAAATGGCAATAACTTCAGATATGCAGATGACCCCACCCTTATGGCAGAAAGTGAAGAGGAGCTAAAAAGCCTCTTGATGAAGGGGACGATAGAGGATAAGATGGTTAGATGGCATCACCGACTCTATGGACATGACTGTGAGTGAACTCCGGGAGTGAACTCAGGGAGGCCTGGCGTGTGGCGATTTATGGGGTTGCAAAGAGTCGGACATGACTGAGCGACTGAAATGAACTGAATTCCTATGCATGAAAATAATCTCAACTTTTTCATTGGATAGTGTTAACTTGAAATGCAGTGAATATTTAAAGTATTCCATATAGTTAAAGATTAAAATATAATGTTAGTTTAAACTTCCATTTCTCCAAAAGTAAGAAATATAATAAAGAATACTTCAATATTCCTTAATATCCCCCTAGAATTTCATTTTCTGTTGATCTAAAATATGTTTCTTGACCTGATGCCTCCTACCCTCCAGTCCTTACAGTGGCAATGATTACCTTGGTTGAAACTGTAAGAATATGATTACTTATGCAGTTATAATGACTATCATTTATGATTTGAATAATTAAAACATTTTGTTTGCCACCCACTAGCTCACATAAATTTCATAAGGTCAAGAGCATTTATCCATCAGTTTACTGCTGTCAGCATTTGTCACTGTGCCTTGTCCTTGCTCAGTAAATATTCTGCAGTTAATGAGTAAATGATGTTACATATTTTCTTCACATTCCTGTCTCCAAGGTCTCCACTTTTCACAATTTTGCTCCTAGTTTCTGAACACACACACAAATAGTCTGTACTTTATAATGAAAAAGTAACAGATGCTAACATCATCACTTTTCACTATAAGAAGCTAACAGCAATTTTCCCAAGTCACTTTAAAATTTAACTTGAAAATGTAAATGAAACTATATATATTTGAAGCCATAACACTGCTCTCCATTCCCTGCAAGATTAGAAGTTTTATTCTGTTAAGCTCCACTGTGGTAAACTAGGTCCATGGGAAACGGTTTTGTTTTATACCAAAACTTATTTATCTATCCCAGGTTCTACCTGAAGCCAAAATAGCCTTCACTTCAAATTTGAGCCATGCATGTCTATGAAGAGTTAGACTGCAAAAGGTCCATTTGTATGTGTGACCAAGCAAGTTTGCCACGAAGGGAATGAAAAAATTTATCCAAAATAAACTGAATACTGCATAATTTTTCTTGAGAATAGAAGCTTAGAGTTCTCATTTATTCAGTAAATATTTATGATCTAAATCCAATAAATCCTAGTTCTTATTTTCAATCATCATATACTCAATAGGAAAAGTTAACAACAAATCAACAGTTACTTCTTTATAACTACTGTACCAAGTACAATAGGACAAAGAGATAGTTATGAGTATGGCCTGTCTGTCACTCTGGTTGCCCTATGCTCATTCCCAGGTATGTTACAACTGCCTCTGGAATTGCGCGCACACTTGGTATCGGCCAGACCCTGAATATTCAGTGGAAGGACTGATGCTGAAGCTGAAACTCCAGTACTTTGGCCACCTAATGAGAAAGGCCGACTCATTGGAAAAGACCCTGATGCTGGGAAAGACTGAGGGCAGAAGGGGAAGGGGGCAATAGAGGATGAGACTGTTGGATGGCATCCCTGATTCAATGGAAATGAGACTGAGCAAATTCTGGGAGGTGGTAAAGGACAGGGAAGCCTGGGCACTGAAGTCTATGGGGTTGCAAAAAGTCAGACATGACAGCAATTAAACAACAGACCCTTGAATATCAACACTGGAAGCCAGAGCAAGGAAGAAAAGTGTTGATTGTAATACTGCAGACACAAAAAACAGAGCATATTCATGTTAACCATGGAAATTTCTAGGAATAACTAGGAGCATTTGGAATAGTCAGGTCCCAAAGAGGGTGAAAACAGAACCAGAAGTCCACTGCTGTTAATGTTTATCTTATCCACTAATTCTTGGGATAGCTTGGGGAATACAGATCACAAAACAAAACTAGTTGAAAATGAAACAGGCTACCTTGTAAAATGGTAAACTTTCTGTTTATAGCCTCTGAAATGGTGGCTTTTGTCAGAAGCATATGGAATGGGTGGGTAGGTTTATAAAAAAATACTTCCTTTAGCTCTTAAACCTTATGAGTCTATAAGGCCATATAATGTATCATTACACATGTATTTTGAGCCACTCATTGTGCTCTTTTCCTATGTACTGTCCTTCTTTCTTGCCAATGTAGTCATATTTTGAAGAAATAGGCTTATAGGGTCTCTAAATATGATAAAGTTTGTACTATTTTCTGAAGCTCCTTCAGTGTCATTTCCTGTCCAATCCTATACCAGATTTAGAACGAATAAAATCTGCAAATCAATGGTTCATGCTGAATAAGCTATTTTGGCATCCATTGATTGAATTTTAATGGGAACACTTGCTATTCAGTTGGTTTTAGCTATTGATAATAATCAGCATATTGTTTTCATGTGTTCCTTTTCCTACTGAGCTCTCTACTGACTTTCCACTAACATTTCTTTCCTACTACTTCCTGTGGCGGGTAACACCATGGCAGCTTTTTTACCTAGCATGCAATTTACCCAGGTTTGCACTGCATGATATGGGAAGTCCCAGTTAGAATTATAAAGGCTTCAGAGACAAGAAAAGGCATCCTGCTATGTTTTAAATGAGGCCAAACTTAGTGATGGAAACTTAGGTCTCTTATGTACAATAATAGTTCTGGCACTTAGAAAAGCATCATGTAGTTTTATTTGAAAACCCTAGAATATAAGCTTTAAAATAAAAAGGCTTAAAATATACAACACATAATTTACTTTAAAAGGAATGGCTTGCTAAGCAACTAAAATGAAATTCCTTAGGCTGAAAGACTTACAATCTATTTGAAGAAATAAAATAGAGAAAAGCAAAGAGGAATACCAAAAGATAATACTTAGTAAATGATAAATGATGTAGTATATTATTTTATTTACTTTTTACAGATTCAGCCTTCCTAATCTGTCAGAATCAAAGAAGTCCTCATAGAACACAATGACATAAAGGAACTGAATAAGAATGGAAATACACATTCCAGAACAGAAACCGCATGATTAAAACGTACAAACAGGAGTTACAACAGTTTATATAGAGACTAAACATGAGGTTCAGCCTGTTATAAAGAATTATCCTCCCAGGAGCTGGAGAAAGAAACTAGGCTCAGCCTATGAAAGGTCTTTTAGCAAAAGTGGAGAACTATAGATTTTATAAAGTAGGCAACAGGAAAACAACATTGAGTCTTTCTTGAATAAAGGAGTCCAATGAGGAAAGTGATACATAATCAACATATAAACAGACAGTGTCATCCAAGATGAACTGAGAGAAGGAAACAGGAATGGAAGCAGAGACTCTGGCTTAAAAAATAGTTTGAGAAGACCAGGTGAAAATGTGCAAGCAATTATTCTCATTACTATTTACTTCTCAGATCTTCAGGCAGATTTATCCCCCAGTATAAAATCTATGTCAATAAAAAATGTTATTTAATTCTCAATATTCACTTATTTGAACATATGATATTACTATATACAGAAGCCTGAAAAGTAGTATGGTATGAGACCAGTTAATCTAACCATCCATTCATTCAACCTCTGAGTACCTAGGATGAGCAAGGCATTTGGTAGATTTGAAGACATCAGTTCAGTTCAGTTCAGTCGCTCAGTCGTGTCCGACTCTTTGCGACCCCATGAATCGCAGCACGCCAGGCCTCCCTGTTCATCACCATCTCTCGGAGTTCACTCAGACTCACATCCATCGAGTCAGTGATGCCATCCAGCCATCTCATCCTCGGTCGCCCCCTTCTCCTCCTGCCCCCAATCCCTCCCAGCATCAGAGTCTTTTCCAATGAGTCAACTCTTCGCATGAGGTGGCCAAAGTACTGGAATAGCTTTGTTCGTAAGGATAGTAAATTTTCTATGCCTATTTTCTTTGGTAAACCCACCTTTCTTTACCTAGTCAAACTGAAATACTCTTCCCTTTCCCTAGACACACCTTTGGTGAGTTCTCAAGTCTTCAGAAATGTCCAAATCTAACTGTGCACCCACTTTGCATTCTCATGATCAGATCCTCATCCTTTCTCCTCAGGGCATAATGCAGTATCTTCCGCTATGGTCTCCATTCCTTTAACCTCACCATTTTCAAATCTATTATCATACTGATACAAAAAAGATTTCTAAAGCAAACATTTAATTCTTATTAAAAATACCCATGATTCCCTATTTCATACAAAATGCAATTTTAACTTCTCAGCAAAGTACACAAGCCGCTTTGCAATCTGGCTTTCACTGACCACTGTGGCCTAATCCATCATCCCCTCTTCCCAGTCTCCTGTGTGAGGGAGGCAATCCAACAAAACTATTCTTTTTTTTATGACCTTACCTTGAATTCACACACTGTTGCTCAATACCTGGAAAAATTCTTCTAATATTTTAAGGAAATTTAAAATGTTACCTCCTATTATGAAGCCTTCCCCAGCTTCCCCAGGAAGCTTTGCTAACTCTGCTTTCAAATATTGTGTATGTTCCTTTTATGTAGCTTTATATTTTTCTCCCCATTTCAGCAACTATCCCATACAAGACAGATACTATGCTTCAGTTATTCTGTATTCTAAGTGATTAACACCGTGCTTCAGTTCAGTTCATTTCAGTTCAGTTGCTCAGTCGTATCCGACTCTTTGCGACCCCATGAACCGCAGCACGCCAGGATTCCCTGTTTATCACCAACTCCCAGAGTCCACCCAAACCCATGTCCATTGAGTCGGTGATGCCATCCAATCATCTCATCCTCTATCGGCCCCTTCTCCTCCTGCCCTCAATCTTTCCCAGCATCAGGGTCTTTTCCAATGAGTCAGCTCTTTGCATTAGGTTGCCAAAGTACTGGAGTTTCAGCTTCAACATCAGTCCCTCCAATGAACACCCAGGACTGATCTGCTTTAGGATGGACTGGTTGGATCTCCTTGCAGTCCAAGGGACTCTCAAGAGTCTTCTCCAACACCACAGTTCAAAAGCATCAATTATTCAGCACTCAGCTTTCTTCACAGTCCAACTCTCACATCCATACATGACTACTGGAAAAACCATAACCTTGACTAGACAGACCTTTGTTGACAAAGTGATGTCTCTGCTTTTTAATATGCTGTCTAGGTTGGTCATAACTTTTCTTCCAAGGAGCAAGCGTCTTTTAATTTCAAGGCTGCAATCACCATCTGCAGTGATTTTGGAGCCCAGAAAAATAAACTCAGCCATTGCTTCCACTGTTTCCCCATCTATTTTGCATGAAGTGATGGGATTGGATGCCATGATCTTAGTTTCCTGAATGTTGAGCTTTAAGCCAACTTTTTCACTCTCCTCTTTCACTTTCAACACAGTGCTTAGAAGTTCTAAAATACTATTTGAAGAATAAATGACTTTATCCTATAAACAATCTGGAAGGTATAAACTTATTTATTTTTACTAGCTTTATTTAGATATAATTTACACAGCCAATTAACACCCAAAATTGTGTTATTCCATATTTAATAGTTTAGCATATTTTCAACATTATAGAAAATCACCACAACTCAATGCCAGAACATCATTATCCAAAAAGAAATTTCATTTCCATTAACAATCACTCCCTATTCCCCTCTCCCTCTAGCCTTCAACAACCACTAGTCTACTTTCTATGTATAGAGATTTGACTATTCTGGACATTTAGTATAAATGGGATCATACTATAAATGATCTTTTATAAGGGACTTCTTTCACTAAGCATATTAATTTTGAGATTAATGACATTTTCCCACAGATCAGTTCTTCGTTCCTTTTTTAGTGAATAATAGGCCATAGTTTGGACATACCACATCACGTTATCCATTCATCAACTGATGTACATTTCAGTAGTTTCCTTTCTTTGACTATTAGTATAATGTTGCTATAAACATCTATATACAAATTATATGTGGATATATGTTTTAACTTCTCGTGGGGTAGATGCTGAGGAGAGTAACTAGTAGATCACTTGGTCATCCTATTTTGACAAACTACCAACTTGTTTCTTCATTTATTTTTTGAAATGGAAATAAATTCATGATTTAAAATTCAAAAGGAATGAAAGAATCCTAGTGAAAACGTTCCTTTTCATTCATGCTTGCTTGTCACCCCAATCTTCTTCCATGGACCAACCAGTTCTTATGACTATTCCATCTGATTATAAAAATATATTACATGGAAATTCTTTTAACTCATTTTCAACATATTTTTGAAGTCTATATTGTATTGTGCTTCTTAAATATCTGTAACTAATATATATTATTATTAGAGATTGCTACATATTGGGCACATAATCTTTCTCATTTTTATAGTCATGTTTATTTATTGTATGGCTACACTAATTCCAAATGATGAAGATATAGTCTTATTTTGCAATATTTGACATTATAAACAACACTTTAACTAATGACCTTGTACATGTATTAGTTCATATTTGCATGAGTCAATATAAGGAATAATTCCCAGGGAGTGGAACTGCTTTATATTAAAGAACGTACTTCTTAATTCAAAGTATATTGCCAAGTGACCCTAATTGAAGTTATACTCCTTTTGCCTCCTGTCATGATGTGGGATGTTATGTTTCTTTGCATCCTTGTAACCACACCATGCTACCAAAGTCTGTGTTTTCTAACAAATAGTTAAAATTATATTTTAATATGTATTTTATGCACATATTCACCTGACTGTGAAAAAATTTGCTGTCTGCAATAGTTGATTACCTTTTATTCCCTGAGTTATCTGTTCATATTTTCTGCCTATTTTTCTATTGGGTTTCCAACACTTTCCTTATTGATTTATAGAAAGTGTATTTGGGAAATTGGTTTTCTGTTTTTGAAAGTAGATTCAGATATTTTCCCAGTTTTTTGTTTGCTTTTGCTTATAGTGGTTTTAGACTTAAAGATTTTTTAAAAGTTTGCATGTCATCCAATTTATCTTCTATTTTATAGCTTCTGGTTATTATATCAATGTCAGAAAGCTTTCCATAATCTGAGATTTCTGAGAAACAGTTTATCATTTATAACTTTTATTTATTTTGTGATTTAATTTTTATTCATTTATTTTTATTTTGCTATGTACTCAATCTCAAATGTTTTCTAATGTAAGGAGTGGTATGCAAATATAACTTTATGTTTAGGTGTTTGGTTATCAGGTAGTGTCTAACCATTCACTGAGAAATTTACCTTCTCCTTACCTTATGAAATGCTACCCTTTTCATATAATAAATTCATATGAATATACAAAGTTTTGAATAGAAAAGTTATGTAATGTTTTAGCAAAACTAATCGGCTGAGAGACTGGTAAACATGCAGTTACCTGGGTATTTTTCCCAGAAGAATCATTTTTCAAAGTTGCAGTTATACTTTGAATGTGACAAAAGCATAGAATAAGGAGAGAAATAACAAATAATAACATCTAAAATATATGGACATTTTAATTCAAATAAAAAAGCAGAAAATAATATGTGATACTTGGCATATCAGTTTGAGAATGTTAAGAATAAAAACTCACAATTCCTTGAAGATATTTGGAATATGTGCTTTAGGTTATTTAACTCAATTTCCTTGGTTCCTTCTTACCAAGCCATTGTGTCTCACAGTACAATGAACAATGTGCTATATCTAGAACAGATGGGGCCTGAGAGTAAGTCTCAGCCTTATCATACAAGAGCTATCTAATCTAAGCAAGTTAAGTAGCCTCTCTGACTTTGTCTACCATCACTAAAATCAGTTGTGTTCATTAAATAGGACATGTGTATAATAGGGTTCCAGAGTACCCTGGTACCTAGAAAGCATTTAAAGAATAAGTAATCATTATTATTTTTGTTATTTTGGGGAGATAATCAGAGAGAAATATATTAGATCCCATGAACATCTGGTATCTTTTCTATTACTTGTGCTCATCAGAATTACTTGTGTTCATCAGAATTGCTTAGCAAATGTTAACCTCCTCTGTGCTACTGATTACAAGAAAGTTGCTCAGTTGCGTCTGACTTTTTGCAACCCCATGAACTATACAGGTCATGAAATTCTCCAGGCCAGTATACTGGAGGGGGTCGCCTTTCCCTCCTCCAGGGGATTGTCCCACCACAGGGATCAAACCCAGGTCTCCCACATTGCAGGTGGATTCTTTATCAGCTGAGCCACAAGAGAAGCCTAAGAATACTGGAGTGGGTAGCCTATCCCTTCTCTAGGGTATCTTCCCAACCCAGGAATCAAACCAGGGTCTCCTGCATTGCAGGTAGATTCTTTACCAACTGAGCTATCAGAGAAGCCCATTGATTATATATATGTATATATATTATCTCTCTATCCTATGATTTGATCACTAGATGACTGTTTGCATTTTTAATTTTATTATAATGAGATACAATATTCAATTTTGAAGTGTAAAACAGTTTCTGTTTAGTAGCCTTTAGTTTTACCGGTTCTTACTGTATCATAGTACAGTTGCTTTGACCAACATGATAGTGTCACCATAAACTATGCCTTTCTATAGTGAATTTTAACTTGCCACCTAAAAATATATGCATATACACTGTGGGGAGATGCTATTGTTCTTAATTTTCTCCAACTTCCAGTATATTGCTAATCTCAGAAATACTAGGCCAACAGCTGTAATAAAAACCTAAATTTCATTTGTTTAATAGAGGTTTAATAACCTACTCATTTTATTATCACCTACTTCATAGTTGAATGTAGACAACAAGGGACTTACCTCCATATCTGGCCATTCTAGAATCTATGACATTTTCATTTTAGACTTCTCCATGCACAAAACGCCCAGAGGCATCGCAGTTTTCCACTGGAGTTTCATCATTAGAGTATGATAAGAAAGATGGGAGAGGGCTTGGCAGACATGGAAGATCATTTAATTTGTGGAAGAGACATGTGTCACATTAACCTACATTCTTAGTAGCCAGAACTGAGACATATGACCCTATCGAGCTGCAAAGAATGCTGGTAAATTTTATCCAGATGACAGAGTTATTAAGAGGGGGAAGTGATGAACACATACTACTGTATATGTCAGAATACACTACCTAATTAGTAAGAAATATGGAATGCTTTAACAAATGAACATGCTGACAGAAAAAAAGCATTGTGAATATATTTGTGATACCAAAACACAAATTATACACAATACTAATCAGATTTCTGACAAAAATCTATTCTTAATTTTAAAGACAAACAAGTACTTCTAATTTTAAATGATCAAGAAAGTATTTCCTAGTTAGAAATTAGAAAGTTGACAAGAAAGAATGTTTAAATTTTATGGTTGGCAAAGCATAATGGGAAAGTTTGGATCAGTTTGCTTGAAAACAGACACCTCAACTGTGATTAACAATAAGGAAGCTTACACTAAATTAATGAATATACATGTTGACTTTCAGCTTCAATTCACTGGAATAATTACTTTACATTAACACATCAACAAGCCAGCAATCAACAGTCTAAAGTCTCAGGTCACAGATCACTTCTACAAATATTTTACTTTTAATTTTTATTCTTATACACCCCCTGCAAAATTTCTGTTCATATTGTTACATGCTTACTTGCACAGAATCTCATGAATTATCACTGAAAGTGTCTTCTTAATGTTGATTTTAGCATTATGTTAATGAGAATGTAATAGAACTGCTCTCTTATAGTAATGTTGACAGCAGAAGACCCCAATTTGTTAGCAAACAGTAGCAAACATTCATCAATGGTGGACAGAATAGCCTAACAATTATATCTCTATTTTCCTGATATGGTAGATTGTACAATTATAAACTTTGATGTAGCCCCCAAGGTGTTCCAGATACTCTCTTTCTTTGTAGATACATAACAAAAAGTATTATCTTTCCCCACTGTAGTGATTTCTTTATAAGTGTCCTAGAAACAGTGTCAGAGGCCCAACTATTTTTTAATCACAATTTAAGCAGATATTTCACATAACAGACCATAATTACATGACATCAACTGATTCATATTTAAAATGTACTTAGGGGGCTTCACTGGTGGCTCAGTGGTAAAGAATCCACCAGCCAATGCAGGAGACATGAGTTCAATTCCTGGTTAAGGAAGATCCCCCCTATGCTGCAGAGCAACTAAGCCAATGTGCCATTATCTATTGAGCCTGTGCTCTTGAATCCAGGAGCCACAATTACTGAACCCATGGGCTGCAACTGCTGAAGCCCCCAAGTCCTAGAACTCTGCAACAAAAGAAGCCACTGAAATAAAAAGTCCATGCACTGCAGCTACAGAGTAGTCCCCACTCGCCACTAGAGAAATGTTGACACAATAATGAAGACCCAGTGCAATCAAAAATAAAAAGAAATAAATAAAATTATTTTAAAAAATCTGTTCAGACCCCCACGTTTTATCTTGCCATAGCTTGCCTGGAATTGTCTTTTTTTTTTTTTTTTTTTCCATAAATTGTGATTCCTACCTAGTTCTAAGCTCAAGAAAGGTAATACAAAAAAGCAAGAAAATTAAAGAAACTCTACAAATCAAAAGTTAAGTCAATGACCAACCTAGATAGCATATTCGAAAGCAGAGACATAACTTTGCCGACTAAGGTCCATCTAGTCAAGGCTGTGGTTTTTCCAGTGGTCATGTATGGATGTGAGAGTTGGACTGTGAAGAAGGCTGAGTGCCAAAGAATTGATGCTTTTGAACTGTGATGTTGGAGAAGACTCTTGAGAGTCCCTTGGACTGCAAGGAGATCCAACCAGTCCATTCTGAATGAGATCAGCCCTGCGATTTCTTTGGAAGGAATGATGCTAAAGCCGAAACTCCAGTACTTTGGCCACCTCATGCGAAGAGTTGACTCACTGGAAAAGACTTTGATGCTGGGAGGGATTGGGGGCAGGAGGAGAAAGGGACGACACAGGATGAGATGGCTGGATGGCATCACGGACTCGATGGACATGAGTCTGAGTGAGCTCCGGGAGTTGGTGATGGACAGGGAGGCCTGGCGTGCTGCGATTCATGGGGTCACAAAGAGTTGGACACGACTGAGCAACTGAACTGAACTTAACTGAACTGAACTAAGTTTGTTACTCCCAGCATTCTTAGAAATTGAATAAACTCCAAATAACTTAAAATATCAAATACAAAAAATAAAGTGAATCTTTCAAATGTTTGAGAGGTATGGAATAAGGCCTGATTAAAGCACATACCCAGGAATTAGATTTGATTCAATCTTTCCATCAACCACTTGGTAGCTGTGTGACCTTCATCTTGTTTTTCTTCAGTGGACATAACTCTTAAATGAGTGCAGGAATGATGCCATCTTAAAAGGTGTGAGAAGTATGTCAGTTTCTAAATGTGAGGAACTTAGAAAATTGTTGTGCTGTGTTTAGACGCTCAGTCATGTTCGATTCTTTGCAACTCCATGGACTGTGTAGCCTGCCAGGCTCCTTTGTCCATGGGATACTGGAGTGGGTTGTCATGCCCTCCTCCAGGGGATCTTCCCAACCCAGGTATTGAACCCAGGTCTCCTGCATTGCAGGTGGATTCTTTACCATTTGAGCCACCAGGGAAGCCCAAGAATATGGGAGTGGGTAGCCTATCCCTTCTCCAGGGGATCTTCCTGACCCAGGAATCGAACTGGGGTCTCCTTCATTGGAGGCTGATTCTTTATCAGCAGAAAATTGCTGAGTATATTGTAAATAATACATATGAGTGTCGTTATTATTCTCCCCTAATTTCATATCTTGAGCTATCTAAATTAAAATTCCTAAATTTAAGATTTATTCTACACTGTTATTGCAAAATTTATATTGACAAAACAGGAAATGTAGCATTTTTAATGATATTATTCACATCTACATCATTATTCACACCCACAAATATTTAATACCCAGAGCCTACTTTGAAATTTTTTTTTAGATATATTAGCTTTATGCATTCTTCTGATTTATCTGCTGTGTGATTAAATACTGGGCAGTATTTCTTAGCATAAACTTTAATAACTCACTAACTACTAAAAAATATTTATTTTAGCTATTACACACAAAGTTTGATATATGACATTTGTGACACAAAATACGGGACATAATTCAGTACTCAGGATATTCTAATCTGGCAGTGAACATACAAATTTTAATCAAATAACTGATACGTAAAGTAATACATTAAAAGGGACTATAAAAAAGGGACCAATGTGATTTTATCCTTATTGAGGTGGTCATTCAGTTACAATGACATTTTAACATACACAATATGTTTTTTCTGTTTTTCAAATTCAAATGCTTTTAATTCAAAAGTTTTTGTTATTTTTTTAATAGCTGGTACATCTCCTTCTTTCAGTAAAGAAGTAATAATAATTATGTAACTGTTTATTACTTTGTTAGCTTTGACTGCTAGGAAACAAAATATAGCAATGATGTCAATACTGATGGTTCAGTCATTTAAAAACTCAGATGGGGGTATTTAACCTTGAGCTACTTATGATTTTAAAAGTTATTTAACAGATGATAAATGATGCATATGATTTGTGTGTTTTTTCAATACAGACCTAAATTTGAATACAACAAAGTTTATTCTTTATCCTTTATACAGAATTAAGTACTAACTTTCAGTTTTCAATTTCCAATTCTTTTATCATTAAAACCATTCCTGATTATTCAAACCTTAAAAAATGCAAAAATTGTATTTAAAAAAAGGTCAGAGTTTACTAATGACTTTAGCTTTCAATAAAAATACCTGAATATATTGACTTCTTACATGTCTCACTGAGAATGTAAATGCCTTGGTCAGCATAAACCATGGCAAGTTATATTCTCCTTCGAGTTATATTCAGTGGTTCAGAAAAATTGTAAGACATAAGGATGAAGGCCAAGTACTCTCAACACTTATGAAGTCAGTAAATCTCATTATCAATCCTTATCCTTGAACATGTTTATGTACTGTTATGAAATGCTCATAGATTTTAAATGTATGTCTACCATAACAAGCTTTTAAACTACTCTAAATGTGGCTTTGCTATAAAAACTCAATACTCAAGTATAGGATGTATTTATACGTCCTTAGGTTAAATATACACATACAAACACACATTTTACAAATATATTTCCTCCATATAGCAGATGTGTATAAAATCATGCTGCTAGACCAAAGTTAGAAATAACAGGAATTAAGGTAAAATCCATTCCTCCCACTCAAAATGTCTTAATCCTAAATAATGAATTTCATACCAGGTGCTCATTCCTCAGTTATTATTTTTTTTTTTTTTGGTTTGAAAAAAAAAATTTTTTTTTTTTTCATTTTACTTTCAGTTCAGTTCAGTTCAGTCGCTCAGTCATGTCCGACTCCTTGCGACCCCATGAATCGCAGCACGCCAGGCCTCCCTGTTCATCACCAACTCCCGGAGTTCACTCAGGCTCACGTCCATTGACTCCGTGATGCCATCCAGCCATCTCATCCTCGGTCATCCCCTTCTCCTCCTGCCCCCAATCCCTCCCAGCATTTTGCCATACATTGACATGAATCCGCCATGGGTGTACATGAGTTCCCAATCCTGAACCCCCCTCCCACCTCCCTCCCCATATCATCTCTCTGGGTCATCCCAGTGCACCAGCCCCAAGCATCCTGTATCCTGTATCGAACCTAGACTGGCAATTCGTTTCTTACATGATAGTATACATGTTTCAGTGCCATTCTCCCAAATCATCCCACCCTCTCCCTCTCCCACAGAGTCCAAAAGTCTGTTCTATACATCTGTGTCTCTTTTGCTGTCTCGCATACAGGGTTATCATTACCATCTTTCTAAATTCCATAGTTTTTGATCAGGTATTAGATTTAAAACTCTGTGATGTACACAAGTAAAAGACTAATATAGAGCTCTGTCACAAAATACGGGTATGAAAGTTGGGACAGTAATGTTCTAATTATACCCAATATATTTTATTACTATGAATTAGGTTTGGTTGAATTTGACAGAAAATACAATTAATAGAAGGTGCACAATTTAGAAGCTTATTTCTCTCTCACAGAAAAATATGGAGGTAGGCAGTTCATAGCTGATAGAATAGTTCTGCAGTTTCCTGTAGGCGGGCTTCTGAGTTTTTTTATCTATGATCCTAGATAGGACCCTCGAGTTTATGGCTCCAGAATCAATATCAGCCATCACATTCATATTCTGAGTATTAAGATAAAAGGGGAAAAAAAAAAGCAGAGGTTCTGAAAGTATAAC
Source organism: Cephalophus harveyi (assembly GCA_006410635.1). Classification (NCBI taxonomy): domain Eukaryota; kingdom Metazoa; phylum Chordata; class Mammalia; order Artiodactyla; family Bovidae; genus Cephalophus; species Cephalophus harveyi. Next base: position 790,094 of record SJYT01041370.1, read on the forward strand.
CTGATGATGAGCAGATCAGTGTCACTAGAAACTTACAAGAAATGTAAATTTTCAAGCCCCTCTCCAGACTTACTGAATCTGTAACTCTGGGATGATGCCCAGCTGTTTTACAAGTCCTTTAAGTGATGCTGATACAGGCTAAAGTTTAAAGACTACAGCTTTAAGGATATAATCCCAGAAATTGTACTTATCACTTTTCCTCACATTCTGTTGGCCAGTATTTAGTCATATGGCTACATAGAGCTAAAAAGGAAAGAAGGAAAAACAGTTGCTATTTTTAAGTAGCCATAAGCCTAGCTAAAACTAGGGATGCATTCATCTAAAAGGAGATAGAATAATGGCAAACATTATCAGCCTGTGTCACATAACTTTCTAAAGACGGTGGAGGGACCATAACTATAAAAAGTTGGAAAATTTTCTCCCAGTATACATTCTACTTTTATTAAGGAAAAAAATATTTTTATTAAAATGATAAAACAGAATGCTTTTTATAAAATTATAAAAACATAGATCTATTTTTCTGGGTATTTATAGATTTTAATAGCATTTATCTTATGTTTTCAATTTTTAAATCATAAGCTAATTATAGGGAATGATGACCAATTATGTCCCCATTTCAAAGATAAGAAAACTGAAATTCCCAAATTACAGACTTTTAATTCACGATCTCACATCTGGCTGGTAGTCATCAGACTTAGAAATCAGGTTCTTTACCTTAAAGTCCTTTACCCTTTGCTATTGCTAAGTCACTTCAGTCGTGTCTGACTCTGTGCGACCCCATAGATGGCAGCCCACCAGGCTCCCCTGTCCCTGGGATTCTCCAGGCAAGAACACTGGAGATTGTTTCATATTTATTAAATGAGGGTTACACTCTTTATCCTTAATCCTTCAATACATTAGCTTTTCACTTCCTTCTTTTCACCCCAAATATATTTTTTCCTGCAAATATTCCCTAAGAAAATGTTGAAGACTTTTTAAATGTGAAGGCTAAAATAATAGTTTATGTACCAAGATTCAAAGAACTTTACAATTATACTACTAATCAGAATGAAATACACTTGACATTTACCTCTATTTGTTGTTTATATTTCAATGACTGAAACATAAAAGAAGTAACCAGATTTTAATAAATGAGAAATGTTAATAACACAAGATAAATAGCTGTCTAGCACTAATATTTCTAAACTTTGATTTTAAGTCAGACTAATGTGACAATGCAATCTTTAAGAGACCAGGACAAATGACATTAAATTGTTATTTGCTTGTTCTTCAGTTTAAAAAACAAAAAACAGCTACTATGACAGGAACTATAATGAGAATGGATAGTGATTAAAAGTTCCTGTTTACTTTTGATATCGTGATCAGAATACTCAATTCTATTCAAGTCACTGATTCTCTTCTGTATTATTTTGGAAATATTTATTGCTAGAATTCTCATAAGAAAAATTATCTGATGATTTGCCCCAGTGTTTTAGAATTTCCATGCGAAGACAACAAAAAATGATATGCAGCTTACAAATATGAATATAAATGCAACATAATCAATAGTACACAGTGTTAACAGTAAGCATCTATTTTTGAATCCAGAATGAAAGAAACTTCACTGAAAGGCTGAATCAGTTTATGAACGGAAGTCTCTATATCCTGACTGGCATAGGTTTTCTAATGCAGAACCAGCAGTAGGAAGGTGATCCAGTCATGACCTGGCCAAGACCAGACGGAAATTCTTTGCTTCTAATACGCTCTGTCTGAAATTCCATAGTTATTGATCAAAAAGAGCCATTTTCAATCTCAGAAATTTCCTTGACAAAGCCCACCACTATGAAAATGAAGCCTTTGTGTTTATACTTCTGTAGGGAAGAATGTTCATAAAGGCATAAATAAATAACATAATCATATAAAATTCTGAGATTTAGTCATCATTCATAATAAATGGGATAGAAATATTACATCACTCTAGTAAAGAAAGGCAGGAATAACTGATCATCTCCTGTACTCATGAAGTACAGAACACCCATTGATGACAATTATGGAACACCTGTACTATTTTGCCTGATCGTATGTCAAAGACGTTATGTACATTATTTCATTTAATCTACATTATACATATTTCAATGGCATCCCACTTCAGTACTCTTGCCTGGAAACTCCCATGGACGGAGGAGGCTGGTAGGCTGCAGTCCATGGGGTCGCTGAGTCAGACACGACTGAGCGACTTCACTTTCACTTTTCACTTTCTTTTTTTTAATTTTATTTTTACTTTATTTTACTTTACAATACCGTATTGGTTTTGCCATACATTGACATGAATCCACCATGGGTGTATAGAAGCTCCCAATCCTGAATCCCCCTCCCACCTCCCACCCATATCATCTCTCTGGATCATCCCCGTGCACCAGCACCAAGCATCCTGTATCCTGTATCGAATATAGGCTGGTGCTTCGTTCTTACATGATAGTATACACATTTCAATGCTATTCTCCCCAATCATCCCACCCTCTCCCTCTCCCACAGAGTCCAAAAGTCCATTCTATACATCTGTGTCTCTTTTGCTGTCTCGCATACAGGATCATCATTGCCATCTTTCTAAATTCCTTATATATGTGTCAGTATACTGTATTGGTGTTTTTCTTTCTGGCTTACTTCACTCTGTATAATAGGTTCCAGTTTCATCCATCTCATTAGAACTGATTCAAATGAATTCTTTTTAATGGCTGAGTAATACTCCATTGTGTATATGTACCACTGCTTTCTTATCCATTCATCTGCTGATGGACATCTAGGTTGTTTCCATGTCCTGGCTATTATAAACAGTGCTGCAATGAACATTGGGGTACATGTGTCTCTTTCAATTCTGGTTTCCTCAGTGTGTATGCCCAGCAGTGGGATGCATTGGAGAAGGTAATGGCAACCCACTCCAGTGTTCTTGCTTGGAGAATCCCAGGGATGGCGGAGCTCAATGGGCTGCAATCTGTGGGGTCACACAGAGTCAGACACGACTGAAGCGACTTAGCAGCATCATACATATTTCAGGGGTATCATTCCCCTTTTTTAGTCAGGAATAAGAATTATAGAAGTTTATTTTTAAAGTCATGAGTTAGTTTGATTGGATGGCTAAATAGCCACCAAAAAATTGGTAACACTTTTTTCGAAATTAGAGCTGCAGCTGGGAAGTATCAATTGTTATACAACCAGGGATTATATCTTTCAGTCTTCCTTTTTTTTAGGCAGGTAGATCTGTTGCCTAATTCTTGTCAATGAATAAAGATGACTGTGTCACTTCTAGGTCAAGGTATTAAATATCTCTTATCCTGTCCACCAACTACATGATGAAGACTGTGAGGTCTTACAAGGAGTTATAACTATGAGCTGACAGGGGCCCAGATCCTTGAATCATTCATGGTGGACTGCTGTATTACATTTCCATAGCATTAAACCATAGACATTAGGGATTTTCTTTTTTTTTTTTTTTTGCCACAACTCTAATATAGTCAGTAAGTAGTGAAACAAGAAACAAACCTAAATGTGTCTGATTCCAAGACCCATGTTTGTCCTTATATGTTCTCCTGATGTTCCTTGACAGGTATGAATAGAACTGCTTAATATTATAATCTCTTCCATCAAGTAGTCACACTTTAAACTGTACAGAGCACCAGTAACATTGGTAACCAGCTTTTACATGACCTGAGAAGAGAAATTGTTAACTCATCAAAGTAATGATAGTGATAGTAGAGGTGACAATCATCACCATCAACGTCATGCTGAATAGCTAATTCAGACAACTCTGTCTACCATATTCAGTGGGGCGGGGGTGGGGGAGGGGAAATAAACCACAAAATCTGTATTCAAAGGAAGATGCACACAATATTTTTGCTTAGATCTAAACCTTGTCCTCCATGACAGTTTATATAAGTTGTACATTTGAAAGTCAGGGAATGCAATCCATATACTGATGAAATTTAAACTGGATGTCCACTTGAATATCAATATTTGTCCATAAATGTATCTGGTGTCATCACAACCATTACATCAATGATATTCACAAGGCTTAGCATATGATCAGCACAAAATAAGACACACACACATTGCTAAATTAAAGAAAGAATTAATAGGATAAGGATTTGTAAAAATAGTTCTGTCTTTCCAGGAGAAAATATCTATGTATTGTTTATTTAGTGGTAATGCCATGCCTGCATGCTTAGTTGTGTCCAACTCTTTGTGACTCTTTGGTCTGTAGCCCAACAGGCTCCTCTGTCCATGGCGTTTTCCAGGCAAGAATCCCTGAGTTCAGTTCAGCTGCTCAGTCGTGTCTGACTCTTTGCGACCCCTTGTACCGCAACATGCCAGGCCTCCCTGTCCATCACCAGCTCCCAGAATTTATGCAAACTCACGTCCATAGAGTTGGTGATGCCATCTAACCATCTCATCCTATGTTGTCCCCTTCTCCTTCCACATTGAATCTTTCCTAGCATCAGGTCTTTACAAATGATTCAGTTCTTTGCATCAGGTGGCCCAAGTATTGGTGCTTCAGCTTCATCATCAGTCCTTCCAATGAATATTCAAGATGGATTTCCTTTAGGATGGACTGGATGGATCTCCTTGCAGTCCAAGGGACTCTCAAGAGTTTTTTCCAACATCACAGTTCAAAAGCATCAAAGCTTCAGTGCTCAGCTTTCTTTATAGTCCAACTCTCACATCCATACATGAATACTGGAAAAACCATTGCTTTGACTAGAAGGTCCTTTGTTGGGAAAGTAATGCCTCTGCTTTTTAATATGCTGTCTAGGTTGGACATAACTTTTCTCCCAAGGAGCAAGCATTTTTTAAATTTCATGACTGCAGTCACAATTGGCAGTGATTTTGGAGCCCAAGAAAATAAAGTCTGTCACTCTTTCCCCATCTATTTGCCATGAAGTGATGGGACCAGATGCCATGATCTTCCTTTTCTGAATGTTGAGCTTTAAGCCAACTTTTTCGCTCTCCTCTTTCACTTTCATCAAGAGGCTCTTTAGTTCTTCCTCACTTTCTGACATAAAGGTGGTGTCATCTGCATATCTGAGGTTATTGATATTTCTCCTGGCAATCTTGATTCTAGCTTGTGCTTCTTCCAGCCCAGTGTTTCTCATGACGTACTCTGCATAAAAGTTAAATAAACACAGTGACAATATACAGCCTTGATGCACTCCTTTCCTGATTTGGAGCCAGTCTGTTATTCCATGTCCAGTTCTAAGTGTTGCTTCCTGACCTGCGTACATATTTCTAAGGAGGCAGGTCAGGTGGTCTGGTATTTCCATCTCTTTCAGAATTTTCCACAGTTTATTGTGATCCATGCAGTCAAAGGCTTTGGCATAGTCAATAAAGCAGAAATAGATAGTTTTCTGGAACTCTCTGGCTTTTCTGATGATCCAATGGCTGTTGGCAATTTGATCTCTGGTTCCTATGCCTTTTCTATATCCAGTTTGAACATCTGGAATTTCACAGTTCACGTACTGTTAAAGCCTGTCTTGGAGAATTTTGAGCTTTGCTTTGCTAGTGTGTGAGATGAGTGCAATTGTGTGGTAGTATACCTGAACGGGTTGCCATTTCCTTCTCCAGTGGACCTTCCTGACCCAGGGATCAAACCCACATCTCCTGTGTCTCCTGAGTTGCAGGTGCTTTCTTTACCTGCTGAGCCATTGGGGAAGCACACATGTGGTGATGACTATGTATTAAATTAAAAAAAAAAACCTATTTACCAAATAATACATTAAAAAACCTTATTTATAGAAAGCATTCTTTATTATAGTGATTCTCAATCCTTCGGAATTGACTGGAGTTTTTCTGTTCCCCCAAGTATATCATATAACTAATTCAAAAGGTACAGAGATAGAACCTGAGCATTTCTCATTTTTAAAGGTTCACATTTCTTTTTTCAAAGTGGCACAAGTGATGCTAAGACAACCAGACTGAAAGCCATCTTGACAGAAACAATAACATATAGCCCCATAGAACTGAAATATTTATGTAATAATAAGTAGCTCACATTCAGTGAGTGTATAGTCTGTCCACACAAAGCAGAATATGGCCAAATTTGTCTTGCAATCTTAACAATAATTCTCTAATAAAGACATCAGCCTAATCTTATAGGATGAAAAACTGAAGGTTAGAGAGACTGAGTATATTTCCCAAGGTCATAAAGTCAATAAATGTTAATGTCCAGATTCATTGTTTTTCTCTTGGATACAGAAACCTATGTTTTTAAACCTCTGTATGGAATTCTTATGCAACAGAATACAAATTGTTACATTCTTGCTCAGTATAGTCAACTACCTTAGATTTTTAGAGCAACATTAGCTCTAAATGGGGCTTTCCTAAAAACATGACCCAATGCACACAGGCTTACATAGATGATTTTTTGGTCAGCTTTAAAGTTATTGATACTCTGATCTATAGTAGAATAGATCTTAACACTGTTGGCTTCAATTAGTTTGGGTAGCTCCTTTTGGAAATAATGTACAGAGTGGAGAATGACAAAGATCTCTGAGACTATGACCTATATTTCCCATATTTTGTTGGAAACACCTAGGGAAAAATTACTTTGTAAATCACTCTATTTTCTGAAAATTGATCAGGATAGGAAAGCATATAGGTCAACCTTCTTGAGACAGTGTCATTTAAGCCAATGTTCCAATAAAATGAGAGATAAGTAGTTTTTAATTAAATGGTTGTTGTAAAAATTAAATACAATAATACACGTAAGTTGTGGCATACAGCTGTACCTGTGAAGTACTTTATGAATGTTAGAGATTGTTATCAGAGAAGGCGATGGCACCCCACTCCAGTACTCTTGCCTGGAAAATCCCATGGACAGAGGAGCCTGGTAGGCTGCAGTCCATGGGGTCGCGAAGAGTCAGACACGACTGAGCGACTTCCCTTTCACTTTTCACTTTCATGCATTGGAGAAGGAAATGGCAACCCACTCCAGTGTTCTTGCCTGGAGAATCCCAGGGACGGGGGAGCCTGGTGGGCTGCCGTCTATGGGGTCACACAGAGTCGGACACGACTGAAGTGACTTAGCAGCAGCAGCAGCAGAGATTGTTATAACCATTAATGGCTATAGTCAGGTGTTATAAACACCTGGCTCTTTTAGTCTACAACACATAATTTTACATTTTTTGGTTCTAAAAGTACAATCTTTAGAACTTCCCTGAAATCTATACTCCATTGAACGTAGCACAAACATTTTAAACATAAATCTTGAATCTTTGAGTTTCTAGAAACTGTTTTTACTCGTGGTAATTTTGTTTAGTCAACGAGTCCATCATGAATCCTGACTTCAGGTACAAAATGTTTAAAACTGAGGTAATGACACCATTATCCAAGCTGAAACACAATACTTCAGCTTTATACGTACAATATCAAAGAGAACATGGTAAATAGGTGTCTCCCTGGCAAAATGCAAACAAATTAAACTTGGGTCATATGAGACACTAAATTAGAATTTGCTTTGTAAAATCTTATTTGTGTTGAAATTTACACACTTACTGAGCTGAATATATTGCTACACAATATAAATTGAGAGTTTAAAAAAATCACAATGTCTAACTACACCTTTCTCTACACTGTAATGCCTGACAGGAGAAAAAAGACGTGAATTTATAGTGTGATCTACAAGTAAATATATATAAAGTTCAAAGCCATAATTCACATAAAAGAATTTATATTATTTCATTTTTTATTTCAAAAATTTCACAGCATTTTTTATAAGATATTCTGGTCAAAAAAGAGAATTAGTAACATTTCATTTTGAAATAAATTAACTAGGAAATAGCTTGTTTCAACTAAACTATGATAAATTCCCTATTCTGTTTTCTAGCATGAGGAGAATATAACAATTCTGCGAAAAGGCCCTTGATGTCTCTCTATTAGGACATAAGATATGAATAGCAATTACAATAATTAAATATAATTACATTAAAATAATTAGCACTTAAACTATCAATTGAGTGCTCTACTCAGCAATTAAACACACAGACAAAATTTCAATATAATTTATAATGCTCTGTTTCTATTCAAGAAGTGGTGAAAATAATCTTCCTGTGTGTGTTTAATTAAACCTGCATTGCATCAGTTTTACATCAGCTTTTGAAACTAGATAGGACATAAAACTTGTGAGTTGCTCAACTTTCTAAGTGGTAATAGTTTGATGGGTTTCCAAATGCTTTGGAAAAGTCATTTTTAGTAGCAAGCTAGCTACTTAATACGGAAAAGGCAATGGCAATCCACTCCAGTACTCTTGCCTGGAAAATTCCATGGATGGAGGAGCCTGGTGGGCTGCAGTCTATAAGGTCACTAAGAGTCAGACACGACTGAGGAACTTCACTTTCACTGTTCACTTGCATGCATTGGAGAAGAAAATGGCAACCCACTGCAGTGTTCTTGCCTGGAGAATCCCAGGGACGGGGGAGCCTGGTGGGCTGCCATCTACGGGGTTGCACAGAGTCGGACACAACTGAAGTGACTTAGCAGCAGCAGCAGCAGCAGCAGCTGCTGCTGCTTAGTAAGCTAGCTTACTAAGGTGTAAGCTAGCCCTGCTATGTAGTCTGTGACTAGGGACAAAATATTTTTATACTATTTATATATCATAAGGTTCAAAGCTACTGATGTTCAGACTCATAAAACATGTATAGAGAGTTTGATTTCAATTTAAGGAGCTCCCTTTGAAACAATGTAGGGGAAAAAAAAAAAAAAAAGAAAAATGACGGACTTCTGAGAGCCTGAAAGTCTCTCCATTGTGTAGAGAATATCAAGGGAAAACCTATTTTTCAGGAGCATCAGATTGTTGACATTTCACTACTAGAAGCTTCAGAGGATAAAAATCAAAAGAAAAATAAGCACACTGATTCAGGTACTATTTCAATTTGTGAAAGCTGTGTCATCAATTGTTAGAAAAGTGCACTGCGAAAAGACCATGTAATATTCAACATCTCATTAAGAGGTTTGATATTTATTATTTTATTCTTTATTATGTAGTTGATTGACAATGTTGTGTTACTTTTTGCTGTACAGCAAAATGAATAAGTTATACACATATATATACCTACTCTTTTTTAGATTCCTTTCCCATCAGGTCATTACAGAGAATTGAGTAGAGTTTCCTGTGCTATGTGATAGGTCCTTATTAGTTATCTATTTTATACACAGTAGTATCTATATGTCAACCCCAACATCCCAATTTATCCCTCCTCCTTCTTCCCCTCCTTGGTAGATATAAGATGTTTTTTACACCTGTGACTTTATCGTTTCTTTTTCATACATGTAAGGGTCAGAGCTTATATTCAGCCAGCACTCACTGGTATAACCCTACAGGCTGTCAAAGTATGAAGTAGTCTCTATCAATTAGTAAACACCTGATATCCAAACTTCCCAAGTGGCTACTCCACTAGTATCTATCCTGATTTCCCTTGTCTAACCCTCTCCAAGATCTGGCAAGCAAATGTGGCATAAAAGAAGGTGCTATGGATTCTGTTCTTGTCCAGCATCTATTCAGTGTCTTACTGGTTATAAGACATAGTGCATGTCCTTCAGACGCAGCCTGTGGTAAGCCATCAGCATTCCTTTTCCCAAACTTCCTTCTCCATAATATCTAGAGGTTGTTTGTAAGCTAGGATCTTTTCCATGTGGAATGTTAAGCCAACCAAGCTTCAGTGGACTGAGCTGGTGTTTAGCATTTGGGGAAATCCAGGGACGCGCACATTGCGAGAAGATGTTAGTGACTGACGATCAAAACAAAAAGGGATGGTGTAAAAGCAGTGCTTTCCAAGGCAGGTACTGAGATCTAAGATGAAGAATAATTCAGAAGACCAGGGAGAGCAGAAGAAACTGGAAGTGAAGTAGAGGCAGAGGGAATAAAAACATCAAGAGCAAAGTATGTTTCAGGGAATCTATGTCACCAGATAGGGAAATGCAGGAAATAACACCGACAGAAATGAAGCACTGAAAGGACTTGTTAGACATACAGCTGGAGTTCAACCATGCTTCTCCAGAGACCTGACAGGTGGAGAACAGTACAGCTCATGGTATCTCAGAATAGAGACAGAGAGACACAACAAAGGCCGAATAACCTTCTCATGTGGATAATCTTTGGCAAGTATTTGACAAAATTAATTATCTAGCAAATTATAATGACTGAAATACCAAGCACGGACTTTAGAATGACATGAACTTCAACCAAAATTCCAGATTTTCCGCCTAACTGATTCAGTGACCTTAGCAAATCATTTATAAGCTCTGAAAACTTCTTCAACTGAAAAATGTTTTAATGGGAAATGAGAATACAGATATTTTAAAATTGCTCTGGACTGTCAGCAGTCAATAAATAAAAGTTATGCTAATAATGATTGCACTGAATAGTAATGAGACTTTATCAGCAGAGACCTCAATACCTTGCCAGTTAAAACTTCTTTTCCACTGAGGGAATGAACATTGGTGAATGTCTACTCACTACTACTTAGTATCTGACATGCTACCCTTCTCAGTTTCCAAGAATCCATCTCACCTAGACCCAGCAAAATTCCTGCTCTTCTAAGCATCCAGGTCTTTTTATCCCTACAAGTTAGGCATTCCTGGAAAGTCATTAAATTTTTCTCTGGCAAAAAGTGGTGCCTGGTGGAAAGCAAGGTACCTTTGCATATGCCACATCACGAAACGTAAATCTACTTTTCTACTGAACTATATTCAACATGTTTTTAAAGATCCAAAAAGCCTTGAGTCCTATTTCTCCACTGATAATCCCATAATACTTAATTGCTCTTAAAATAATTTTAATAATATGCACTTAGATGATAGGATAAAATTGAGACTTTTTAAAATGCTATGAATTATAGATTAGCATATTTTTAGATAAAATTTGCAACTTATTAAAATTTATTCATCACAATAAGAAATTCTCCATGTAAAAAATCTTTTGATTTTTCTCTATGTTATAAATTTATTGAATAATTATTATTTAACTAGATATTTAAATCTTTATAATGTTTGAAATATTAAACAGTAAAATATGACCAATGAATGTTAAGAAGTAATTGCTAATATGTATTAATATATATCTCTCTGTCTGTCTGTCCCCATGTAAGTGCATATATTTATACTTTCTGGTAAGCCTTATAACTTAATATACTTTCCACTTTCTTGTTTTGTCACTAAGGAATGTAGGAAAACCATAACTTCAATACTGTAAAACTACATTAAAACTTTGATATACTGTAGAGAAAAATATATATTTCTCTTACTTTAAAACTCAATATTTTTAAAAAGTTAACAAATTTCAAATTCATTTTTTTTTTTTCGTAAGTACAAAACACGTTTCGCACATACAGGCACATCTCAGAGATATTCCAAGTTCTAGACCACAGCAATAAAGCAAGTCACACACACTTTTTTGTTTTCTCAGTGCAGATAAAATTTGTATTTATACTATACTGTACTCTATTGTGTACAATAGCATTATGTTTTTTAAAAACAATGTATATACCTTTTGGCTCAGTTCAGTTCAGTCGCTCAGTCACGTCTGACTCTTTGTGACCCCATGGACTGAAGCACGCCAGGCTTCCCTGTCCATCACCAACTCCTGGAGCTTACTCAAACTCATGTCCATCGAGTCAGTGATGCCATTCAACCATCTCATCCTCTGTCAGCCCCTTCTTCTCCTGCCTTCGATCTTTCCCAGAATCAGGGTCTTTTCCAATGAGTTACTTCTTTGCATCAGGTGGCCAAAGGATTGGAGTTTCAGCTTCAGTATATACCTTAATGAAGACTTATTTTATTGCTAAAAACGCTAACCAAAATCTGAGTCCTCACCAAGTATAATGCTTTTGCAACAGTAATGTCATAGATCACTGATTAGAGGTCACTATAATAAATAATAATGAAAAAGTTGGAAATATTGTGAGAATTACCAAAATGTAACAGTGAGCAAATATTGTTGGAAAAATGGTATGGACAGACTTGTTTGATGCAGGATCGCTAAAAACTTTCAATTTGTAAAAAAAAAAAAAGTGCTGTATCTGTGAAGCATAGCAAAGCAAAGTGCAGCAAGATGAGCTATACCTGTGACTAAAGTACAGTTGAATATATATACTGAAAGAGATGAGGTCTTTGTTACACATGAAAGTTTTAAATTTCAGCATGAAGACATATAGCTGTAGACTTTAAGATAGTAATTACATATTGATTTTGTATTAATCTAATAATTTCCAGAGAATGTTAAAATAATTTTAATTTATGTTGTCATTATATAAATAAGTAGCTCTCAAGTGGGAATTTTAAATGTTATCCCATCAATTTCAAAGACAAGAGTTCATGATTTATTTTATTGTTATGAGAGAAATATACTCAGTCTAACTAAAGAGAGATGAAAAGTATTTTAAGAAATAAAAATCAAATCAAAGCTCAATTTTGTGTCTGAGTCCTATAATAAATAGTAAAGTATAAATGAAATAGAAAAAACGAATTATATAGTAACACTGAACTCATACTGCTCAGAGGTTAAAGCATCTGCCTCTAATACGGGAGACCTGGGTTCGATCCCTGGGTCGGGAAGATCCCTGGAGAAGGAAATGGCACCCCACTCCAGTATTCTTGCCTGGAGAATCCCATGGGTGGAGAAGCCTGGTGGGCTATAGCCCATGGGGTCGCAAAGAGTCGGACACGACTGAGCGACTTAACTAACTAACTAACTAACTATCTGACTTTGTATAGAAACTTATTTTTTATAATATTCTTATGATATATAAATGAAATGTGAAATGTATTATGTTAGATTAAAAAACAAGCTGCTTTGATATCTGATTCATTTAAAGCATATATCACCAAGCACTAGATACTCTTCAGTATCCTCAAAGGGATTTGCTTAAGGTCATGCCCAGCCATTTTATCAGAGAATCACTGTGCATGAACATGCTGGCCATGTGTTATATCACTTATATCTATAGCAGCAACATTTCAAGTTTGATGTAAATGTTATAATTCAGTTTGTCAATGTTCTTTAAATCCATCACTGAAACTATGATTTTTCTGAGAGCAAAGGGAAGAATTGGCAAGTAGAGGACATAGAACTTCTAAGGCTGAGCTTGTGGAATGATGTTCAAAGATAGAATGAAGATTCCATATTTTGACCTGTATACAACTTGTATAAATTGAATTTTGGTGAAAGAAGCATTTCCTTAAATCATTTTTACTTATTTGATCACATTAAGCTAAGTATAGAAACCAGTTATAAATTGTTACTGGAAGGTATTTCATAGTGGAATATTTCAGTTCAGTTCAGTTCAGTTCAGTTGCTCAGTTGTGTCCGACTCTTGAATCAACCTCATGAATCGCAGCACACTTAGCTAAAATTAAGCTAAGTATAGAAACCAGTTATAAATTGTTACTGGAAGGCATTTCATAGTGGAATATTTTAGTTCAGTTCAGTTCAGTTCAGTCGCTCAGTCGTGTCCGACTCTTGAACTGACCTCATGAATCGCAGCACACCAGGCCTCCCAGTCCATCACCAACTCCCAGAGTTCACTCAGACTCACATCCATCGAGTCCGTGATGCCATCCAGCCATCTCATCCTCTGTCGTCCCCTTCTCCCGTGCCCCCAACCCCTCCCAGCATCAGAGTCTTTTCCAATGAGTCAACTCTTCGCATCAGATGGCCAAAGTACTGGAATTTCAGCTTTAGCATCATTCCCTCCAAAGAAATCCCAGGGCTGATCTCCTTCAGAATGGACTGGTTGGATCTCCTTGCAGTCCAAGGGACTCTCAAGAGCCTTCTCCAACACCCCAGTTCAAAAGCATCAATTCTTCGGTGCTCAGCTTTCTTTATAGTCCAACTCTCACATCCATACATCCCTACTGGAAAAACCATAGCCTTGACTAGATGGACCTTTGCTGACTAAGTAATATCTGTGCTTTTTAACATGCTGTCTAGGTTGGTCATAACCTTCTTTCCAAGGGGTAAGCGTCTTTTAATTTCATAGCTGCAATCACCATTTGCAGTGATTTTGAAGCCCAAAATAATAAAGTCAGCCACTGTTTCCACTGTTTCCCCATCTATTCAACCTTTAACAGTTCCTAAGTGCTGGCAGGAAAAGACAAAATCTTATAAATAACACTGCTTACCTCAATGATTTCTATCAAAGGAGTAAAGAATGGTAGGGTATGAAAAGAGGAGAAAACCAAAGAAGAAATAGTGGTATATACATGAAGTGTGGAAAAAATGGTACAGGTTGTCATAAACCAAATTATCCAAACAGGAAAGTCTCCTCACCATGTTGGAATCATTGATAAACAGTGGATCTAATCCCATTTTCATACCGAGAGATGTCCAAATTAATGATAGATACTTTGGGGAAAACTGTCAACAATTATTTGATAATAATAGCAACTGATTTCATTATTATCAAAAGACAAATTATTTGATAATAACAAAATTATCAACAAATAATCAATAATTATCCTTTAAAGTTCTTGATTATCAAAGTTAGTTATCAATCAGCAGCCAACATATCACAGGGACTTGATATGTCAGTTAAATCACACAATTTATGTATTTCATTAAATGATTCTATTATTTTACAGACAACACTCTGAAATCATAGTCAGTTTATCAGGCAGTGTGAACACAAAGAAACACTGTTTACCTTCTCTCCCCTCAATAAAATTGCAGTTTTGCTTTCCGACAAAATTAACTTTGAGTAGTAGCTCCCAAGCTCTATACAGTCAACAAAAACAAGACCAGGAGCTGACTGTGGATCAGATCATGAACTCCTTATTACCAAATTCAGACTCAAATTGAAGAAAGTAGGGAAAACCACTAGACCATTCAGGTATGACCTAAATCAAATCCCTTATGATTATACAGTGGAAGTAAGGAATAGATTTAAGGGCCTAGATCTGATAGATAGAGTGCCTGAAGAACTATGGAATGAGGTTTGTGACATTGTACGGGAGACAGGGATCAAGACCATCCCCATGGAAAAGAAATGCAAAAAAGCAAAATGGCTGTCTGGGGAGGCCTTACAAATAGCTGTGAAAAGAAGAGAGGCGAAAAGCAAAGGAGAAAAGGAAAGATATAAGCACCTGAATGCAGAGTTCCAAAGAATAGCAAGAAGAGATAAGAAAGCCTTCTTCAGTGATCAATGCAAAGAAATAGAGGAAAACAACAGAATGGGAAAGACTAGAGATCTCTTCAAGAAAATTAGAGATACCAAGGGAACATTTCATGCAAGGATGGGCTCGATAAAGGACAGAAATGGTATGGACCTAACAGAAGCAGAAGATATTAAGAAGAGGTGGCAAGAATACACAGAAGAACTGTACAAAAAAGATCTTCACGACCCAGATAATCATGATGATGTGATCACTCATCTAGAGCCAGACATCTTGGAATGTGAAGTCAAGTGGGC
>SJYT01041370.1:806473-821152 GCA_006410635.1 Cephalophus harveyi
GAAACTCCAGTACTTTGGCCACCTCATGCGAAGAGTTGACTCATTGGAAAAGACTCTGATGCTGGGAGGGATTGGGGGCAGGAGGAGAAGGGGACGACCGAGGATGAGATGGCTGGATGGCATCACTGACTCGATGGATGTGAGTCTAAGTGAACTCCGAGAGATGGTGATGAACAGGGAGGCCTGGCGTGCTGTGATTCATGGGGTCGCAAAGAGTCGGACACGACTGAGCGACTGAACTGAACTGAACTGAAGTAGCTCCCAAACTATTTTCTACTTCAACACACTTGCATGATGCTCACAGCATGAACACAACATTCCCATGGATACTTACAAATTATTTTCAAAATTCCAAAACAATTATCTTAGGGTCAAAACACTACAGTAATATATCACCATTGTAACATTTCCTGTGAAACAGTCAATGATATTATACCAATTATTTGTAATATCTTTTATCCTCCCAGAGAGGAATATGTTTGAGTGACACTACATAGATGATGTCATTAGAGCCACAATATTTTATAAGAAAGCTATTTATAGAGCTCAGAATTTATTAGTAGTACTACATTGATTTTAACATGTCTCACAGTTGATGTAGACAAACTAGTGTATCAAGGGGTCAAGGGTGATATCCTTTGCTCATACTATGCATCCTGTAGCAATGCTCTCTTATACCTTGTTCTATCCTTTCCTTGTAGGATTTTAAATTCTCTTTTTTCATTTGCTTTTGTCCATCATAAAAATATTTGAGTATGATTTTTCTACCATTAAACAAATTTTCTTTTATCTATTATGCCTTATTCAGCTGATACCACTTAAACTTTCTCAATACATTTCAGAAATAAGCTTTCTTGATTCCTACAACCTGACCCATTCCCCTTCTTATATAAATAGTTCTCTCAAAGATTAATTTAATTGGCCTAAACTGCCAATGGCTTATTCTCTGTTCTTTATATTTCAGCAACAATTGAAAATGTCAATCCTCCCCACTTCTTGAAAATCTCTGCCTTTAATAATGCCCTAGTACATCCTGTGCTTTCTTGATTTATTTAAGCCAATTGGTTGTGTTATCTCACATTCTTTGTTTGACTCTCTTTTCTCTCCCACCATTGCTTTTCCTCTGTATATATTTCCTGGGCAAGTTCAGTCAGTCATTTCTTCAACAATTACCTATATCTTACTGACTTCCAACTTTATACTTTGTTTACAGACTTCTCTTTTTTAAGATTCAATTGTCCAACTCTCATTTATTAATTATAAGCTTTGCAGCTCTCATTTTGAAATGAAACGGTATGAGATGGAAAATATTAATTTCACCCTCCTGAATCTGAAGATCCTTAGACCATGAACTGTGTCTTAATCATATTTGCATTTCTGATAGAACAAAATATTACCTAGTGCTTGGCAAACAACAAATAAATATTTGGACAAATCTACTACACAAAGGACTATATGATCTAAATTTATGATGTAAAGAATGCTATAAAGATGTTTAAGTAAGATAGATACTGGCACTCAGCATGAACTGAATAATACACACTTCTGAAATGTACCACTATTTACTAAAAGTGAGGAGAAAGGAAAATAATTCCAAAACGGAAGATATACTATGAAGAGGAAAAAGGTGTCAGCCTAGAAAACTGCACAGTATTAAATACTTCTGAGAAATGCTGGTATAAAAAATAAAAGCAAACTTTCCCTCTTGGCCTATGAAACTGCTGAACTTGGCCTCTGCTCCTTATTCTATCTGCTCCTTTGGGTCAGTTTACATTATCTGGTGATGATTCTTTTCTTTTTAATCCCTGGATGAGTCCTGCCTGCTAGTGCACAGATTTGGATACACTTTGGTAAACATTTGGAGCTCAGATATATAAAAACTTGATTTTAACATTATTTCATTAATTAAAAAAATGAAAACACTTATTGTAATTATTCTACATCCTGAAATCTCTACAGCCTCTAAATATCTGACAGGATATCTGATGTGCTAAGAGGATCCTGATGAGGCAGGTTTCTGCAAAATGTAGGGAAAGGTAACAGCCACAGACTTCTGTTTTGATAAGATAAACATACCTTCTTCTTTTGTGTTTTATCAATAGGAATTCATCCCGTTTGGAACACTAGTATGTCTTCTGTAGGATTCTGGAAATATTTTACTAAATCTGTAACAGAATATTTAATAGAATATTTCCAGAATATTTTATTCTGGAAATATCATAAAGAATAGTCTGCTTTGTAAATTAACAGTATACCTGATTTTTTTATATTAAAATACATTTAAAAGTACATTCATATGTTGAGCAATTCCTACATATAGCTTTCATTATAGAACTTTGCACTTTTGTGATTACTTTGTAAGTGGTATGTTTTCTCAAGTCTTTCTTTTGTGTAGGTTCATGAGCAGAACAAATGATGTAGAAGCTCCTGGAAAAAGAGGAATTTTGACCATGGCAGAAAAAAAAAAAATACTCCTGATTAAAAACAAATTATGAAGAATTAACTAGAAAAATACATACACTATCAGTACTCCCTCCTGGATTCCATTATTAGAACAATAATGTGCTGAAAAGAAACATTACTTATTCATTCAACAAATATTTATTGAACATCTACTTAAAGAGATTTTGGGCTTTACTGGTGGCTGAGATGTTAAAGTCTCCCTGCAATGTGGGAGACCCAGGTCTGATCCCTGGGTTGGGAAGATCCCTGGAGAAGGAAATGGCAACCCATGCCAGTATTCTTACCTGGAAAATTCCATGGACAGAATAGCCTGGCAGACTACAGTCCATTAGGTTGCAAAGAGTCAGACATGACTGATCGACTAACACACTGAGTGAAGTCGCTCAGTCATGTCCGACTCCTTGCGACCCCGTGGACTGTAGCCTACCAGGCTCTTCAATCCATGGGATTCTCCAGGCAAGAACACTGGAGTGGGTTGCCATTTCCTTCTCCAGGGGATCTTCCCGACCCAGGGATTGAACCTGGGTCTCCCTCATTACAGGCAGACGCTTTACTGTCTGAGCCACCAGGGAAGCCCAAACACACTGGGCAAGTAGATTTTATTTTTCAAACATCAGTCCTAGAAAATAATTTAATGGTTATAAATATCTATGTTCCATATGTATTGCTATCTATATGTGATTTTATTTTTTTAATTTATTTTTTAAAAAGTTGCTTTAATAAATTTCGATTTGTTTAAAAAATAATTTTTATGTAGTTACCAAAAACTAAACAACTAGTATCCACATGCTCTGAATAGAATGGAAGCAGGTATACAAGACTAAAAATGGAACAAAATTATAAAATGTTTACCCATGTACCATATAAACTCAATTAATGTGATCATAAGGATAGACAGATTACATTTCAAGAAATTTGGCTTAGGAAATACTATTGGCACGTAATAATGCTTTGAAATAGTAGTTTTCCCTCAGAGTAGCCATCAGTCTAATTGTCTTGACATCAGAAACAAGCTTTATATCTTTTAAACTTACATCTTCACAAGCAGTGGACACACAATAAACACCACATAAACCCCTTCAGTTCCACACACTTGAATTTTCTTTGAAGAATAAATGCACCTCACTCTTAAGAGATGATTTTATTTCTAAACAAAATGCATCTAAAATTTTATGTAAATAAAAATCATGTATTCAGAAGAAAGTCCCTTTGCTTTGATTTGGTAATATGCATATTTCATGGATTCTACTTTAAACATTTAATCAAGAGATTTGATGTGATTGTTTCGGTAACAATTCAATTCGAAATGTCAACTATGTTCAACATTTAAAAATTAATAGCCAAATCCCTTTAAAGATCAGAAACATTTGGTTCAGGCTTAAAATAATTCTACAGCTTTATGAATCTCCTCATGCATTGTTTGCATTTTTTAAACTATTCTGAATAACGAGCCCATTAGTTCAAAGAATTTTGACATACAGCTGAAAGTATGAATTTTCATTGTTGTTGTTTAATCACTGAATCATGTCTAATTATTTTGCCACCCTACGGACTATAGCCCACCAGGATTCTCTGTCCATGAGATTTCCACAGGCAAGAATATTGGAGTGGGTTGCCATTTCCTTCTCCACAGGATCTTCATGACCAAGGCAACTCACATCTCCTGCTTTGCAGGTGGATTCTTTATTACTATTACTTTTCATACCAGATATTTATTTTTGATCGACAGTAAAATTTTCAAACTCAAATGTACTTTACCTAAACTGTGAGTATATACATTTTGAATAGGTTATAGAGGTAAACAACTATAAAAATTGAGAATTTAATCAAGCCTTTTCTCCTTCTTATTTATTTGCTTTCTAGGAAAACAATAGTCATTAAAGGACGAATCATGAAGCAGCAATCATGCAGAAGCAAATGTGAAGAAAGGGGAGTTGTATAGTCCTAAAAGCCTCCCTGAGAATAGAGATAATAGCAACTCTGAGAATGAGTGGGGGAAATAAAAACACCTATTATGTAATTTAAAAAACACTGGCTAGTGACCAGGCATTAGAAGAAATCCAGACTTAAATGATATTAATGAAGATATAATTATCTCTGAATGGCACTGAGAAAACTAGACAGAAACTTCTCTGGGCTATCAAGACTGTCTTGGGAAAGTCTAAAATGATTTTGTTCAGCTATTATTCAAGAAACATGATTGTTGATGTTATACTATGTGCTACTATACAAGGTACTTAGAGAACAAAAATAGCCTCTGTCCTCTTGAAACATACAGTTTAGTGTGGAATACAGGCTTAATCAAATACTGAGAATTGATATATAATCACAAACTAAGATATATGCTATGAAGGAACAGAAGCTGGCTCTGGAAGAGCAATTTGCAGGAAAAGAATCTGTCTAAGACTGTTGGGTGAAGGTGAATTTCTTTGCAAATCTGACAGGAGCACAACTATAACCATTGCTCATTTACTTATATACTTGGTTCAAGTCATGGTAAAATCTGATATTCGCATTGTGCCACAAATGGGTCTAAGAAACTGAGAATTTCATATGAGTTCACAGCTAAAGAAAAATAGAGCTAATTTCATGACAAAGTTACAAATTTCCTTCCTTGGATTTCTCTTTAAAGTCTCTAGGTGTATGCAGAAATTCAGTACCTGGACATCTACTTTCATAAGATGCTAGATTCAGAGCCAAGATTCTTTTACATATCAGAGTTCATACAGTGGTATTCCTTAAGCCCTTGTTCCTTCCATGTGTCCACAACCATCTGATCTTTGCTTCCCTCTCTAACACCATTCACAATACCTCCATTGGCACTCTGAATCAACTGGACCACTTATTGCTCCTTGGTTCCCAATTCATACTTCATTCCTTTTTTTTTTTTTTCCTTACCAGCCATAACAATGTTAAGCTTTGTCAGTAGTAGGTTACAAAGAGTAACTGGAGAAGAAAAGGATTTTCACTCCAGTTTCCTGTATGTGCTCTGGATTGTTTCTGTAAGGCATCTGGTTTATCTAACACATGTTCCAGCATTACACTCTACAGTGCCAGAAGCTTCCTTGTCCAGCACATGACTCCAACAGCATGGAGAGTTTTTTTCAGCACTAAGCTCTTGCAGTGCACAGTGGCCAGGAGCAGCCAGCATCTTCCCTCATGTATCCCCAGGCAGTTTTCTACCTTCTAGTGAGACATTTGTTTATGAATACTTTTTTTTAACATCTTAGAGGGGAGATTTATGGCAAGTTACAGGGGGCAAACGTCCAGCAAGTTCCACTCACTTGCATCCAGGTACCTCTCTGCCCTGGAGAGACTGATCCACATCCATGCCCTCTCCAGCAAGGTCTTATCTTTGTCACACAGATACAGGGTTCAGTAAGCAGGAGGGATCTTATCAGGAGCTTTATTTCAGCTCTAGGAGTGCTGTTATATTTTGAACTGTGGTGCTGGAGAAGACTCTTGAGAGTCTCTTGGACAGTAAGGAGATCAAACCAGTCAATCCTAAAGGAAATCAACCCTGAACATTCATTGGAAATATTGATGCTGAAGCTCTAACACTTTGGCCACCTAATGCAAAGAGACAACTCATTGGAAAAGACACTGATGCTAGGAAAGAATGAGGGCAGAAGAAGGGGGTGATAGATGGGATGGTTGATGGCATCACTGACTTAATGGGCATGAGTCTGAGCAAACTCCAGGAGTTAGTGAATGACAGGGAAGCCTTTTGTGCTGCAGTTCATGGGGTCACAAAGAGTCAGACATGACGGAGTGACTGAACTATAAGAGGGTGGTTATCCCTTATATCAGATATTCCTTTATCATTTTCATTTCTCTTTTCTTCTTACTTGACAATACTCTAGTTATTCGTATTATTTTGTTATAGTTATAACTTCCTATAGTTAAAGTTCCTCGTAATCAGTTTTTTCCTGTCCAGTTTACTATGCGACTTTTGTCTCCTGATTGGACTCTCATACATCCATGACTGCCATATTTTCAATTTCTAAACATACTAGGATATATTACAACTACAAAATGTTTTATGTATCACTCTATCTTCCTGGAATACTCATCCTCTATTATAAACATGTGTAATTTCCATTCAACCTTCAAAACATAGCCAAGAATACATTCTCTGGGAATTTTCATCTCCTTTCTTCTCCCCACTCCCTAAGGACTAAGGCTGAACTAGTATCTGTCTTTTCTTTACCGAATCATCCTATGACTATCTCTTTATGGTTATTACTATGCTTCCATATAATTTTTGCTATACTTCTTTACCTTCTCAACTAGTTTAACAGCCTCTTGAGTGTGCCTTTTCAAGTCTATATTCCCAACACTCAGATCAGTATACATAGCAATATTGAAGGCATTTAAAATTTTCTTAAATGAATAAATCCTGTTCTAACATTGGCTTCTTCTCTTTGAGTATTATTTAACTGAATTCCAAGGATAGGCTACCTAAATCCCAGTCTTATTTCTTTCTACCTTCTCATCTCCATGTACTTTTCCCATCTCCACTTACCACGAACATATAGTGGTACAGTTATTTCCATTTTAAACTTATCATATTATTCTTTCGGCATCTTTTCCAACTCAACCAGCATCCAGAAACAAAAGGATGGATCCTTTCTCAGATTATTGACCTGCTCAGGAGACCTTCAATTTACAGAAAATAAGAAAAGAGCCTCTAGGCCCAAAGCACAGACTCTGCATTTTGCATACTTGGATATAACCATGTACTGAGGTAGTGTTAACTTCATCTAGTTCTCCACTTCAGTGCTGTTCCTTTACCCCTTCAGAATCTCTTTTTAACTAAATTTTGATCTTAGAAGTACTGCTGGAAAGCAAACTTACATAATTCCATTCTGTCTAATTCCTGCTCCATATCCTTTTCTTCTCTACTCCCAGATTCACCTGCAACTATTCTGGAACCCACATTCCACATCCAACTCCTGTCACCCCACTTCCTGGTATTTGGGTTCCGAAAGAAAACTTTTTAACTTTCAATATGTCACTTAATTGTCCAATGTCTACTACCAAGATTCAGTAGTCTTCATTCTATTAGAATCTCTAATCCAACATCAGCTGCTTCTCTACTCCAGGGTTTCTGATCTTGGGTCTCCTAGCAAGGTTCTTGAGTTGAATGTTAACTGCTTTTCTTCTATAATTCAGGATGTTAGTTAACATATCATGTGGAATATATAATCCTTTATTAAGAAAAAATTTGTGAACAAAAGAAGAAACTAATTGGGCTTTTTCCACCTGATATCTGGGCCATCCAAATCTTTCACAAAATAGCTTTGCTTAATTCTAGAAGGCATCCACATTGTTGTTAATCAAATATAAACTCATAATATGCATGCTCATTTGATGAAAATACATTACTTTCTGTATGTATACTGCGTAATATATTAGTTTCCCCAAATTATAAGCTACAGAGTATAGTAAGGTGCTTACTATAATAATTTTAGGTATTATTACTGATTCCATAATGGTTGTTTAACCTGTTTTCTCATCTATAATAAGAGAATACCATTTAATAGAGGATCAGATTATATATAAAACTATTGGATTTAACATTTTGAACACAGGAAGTAATTAGTAAATATTAGCTCTTATTTTACTATGAGTATGTTCAACACATTTGTCTATTTTACAGTGTTTAAGAAATTAATTTCAATAATCATGAATAGTTATTACAATCTAATTATTCTATTAATTACTTTTAGTCACATCTATACAGAACCTGGTGCTAAATTCTTGATTAGGAATAAAATTCTCAACAATCAAACTGTTAGAGTGAAAATATGAGGTTGATTTATAAGCCCTAGGGGCTCAGACAGTAAAGAATCTGCCTTCAATGCAGAAGACCTGGCTTCACTCCTTAGGTCAAGAAGATCCCCTGGAGAAAGGAACTGCAATCCACTCCAGCAATCTTGCATGGAGAATTCCATAGACAGAGGAGACTGGCGGGCTACAGTCCATTTGGTCACAAACAGTCAGACACGACTGAGTATAGTTTTCAAAAATCATTAGATGAAAGGTGAGACCCTTCTGTACTTCCAAATAACAACTCTTGATGAGAATACACCTGAAATAATTTATTAATTTTAATGATTGAAAAGATAAAACCCTACACTAATGAAACATAGGAATTCCAGTGTGTGCTACACTTATCAAATTCTAAATGAATATCTTCTCCAAGAAGCAGGATAGCTCTCAGGTGTCTGAGTTTTGCTTTCAAATGAAACTATCTGGAATGCAAGAGAAAGAAATGTGTTCTCCTTTGAGACAGCTGGCTTTATTTGGCATACTTATCATTATAAAGAAAAGTCATTTGAGAGGAAAAATTTGATTCTCAGATAACAGGTTCAATGACTCTGAAAATCAGATATGCAGAGGTGTTTATTTGCTTGCCTCTCTTCTGGGAGTCCTCTCTTTTTTCATACAGCCATGCAAACAATACTTTACTTATTTTCCATGTGCTTCACCTTTGTATATTTTACTCAAAGCTTATCCTTTTTTTGGTTTTTTTTTTTTTTTTTTTAATTTCCTATACTGTTTGATCTAAAGACTCCACTGTTCAAGTAGAGGTAAATTACCCTTCACAGAATGAAAACCTCAAGCTCTTGATGTTAGTATTCAGTTAAGATCAGAAAGACATTTTCTCTCCAGTTGTATTCTCAAGCTTTAGTGATTTTGAGAAATAACTTTGAATATGAAAATATAAAAACCATCTTACTGATGTAAGTCCTTAAGAAGACTTGCCCAAACTACCTCGATTAGTTCACTCTTTAAATCAGTAGAATTGGTCCTTAAGTGATTTTTTTAAAGTCCAGTTGCAGGCTAAAAATGATGAAGAAACTCACTATGTGATTTGTTTGGTCCATCATATAAGAAAAAATAAACTATTGATTTAATTAATGATTTAAAAACTATTCCTGCTAATCAGAATATTTACATTAAGAACAATGATTAAAGTATTTTGTAAAATTTTCCTGCTCTTAAAGGGCTTCCCTGGTGGCTCAGAGGTTAAAGCATCTGCCTCTAATATGGGAGACCTGGGTTCGATCCCTGGGTTGGGAAGATCCCCTGGAGAAGGAAATGGCAACCCACTCCAGTACTCTTGCCTGGAGAATCCCACGGATGGAGGAGCCTGGTAGGCTACAGTCCATGGGGTCACAAAGAGTCAGACACGACTGAGCGACTTAATAACTTAAGCACATTATAGTTGCTAATTTATATTCCAAATAAAAACTATATGTGAGTTTATATTCATATATTATGCTATTTATAAGCATACATATATTTGTATACATGTATGGTAAAAGTTTTAAAGAACATATACAGATTACTGACCTTTAGAATGATAGTTAAAATCATTACCAAATTCTTTGCTGCAATGCATGTTAATGCTAAAAGTTATTCCAATTTTCTTACAACTAAAATGTTGTAAAATATTGTTTAAATTAAAATAGGAAATCAATGAAAAAGTCAATATCATTATTTAGGAAAAATGAGAGTACAACAAATAAGTATTAGAACAGATTAAAATTAGATAACTACTCTGGCTTTTTCTATGGGGATAAAAATATTGGTGCTAACCAATGATAAAGGATCAGAGTCTAAATAAAGGCTGCATTACAAGACTGCTCATAAGAAATAAGGCAAGAGGTTCTTTCATGCCTGAAGTAAATGAGACAATTAATGTCTAACTCAGCAATAAACAATAGTCAAAAATATCCTGCTCTTAGATATGCATTAGGGATATTTCCCTTCTAACCCTCCAAATTACTATGTGACTGTTGAGACAGGTGCTTATACAGATAATTAATGACTCTCAATATGTTAACCTTCCTGATATTTTCATCTTCAATATTTTCCTCACATAATAACTCTGAGCTTCATCATGTGATTTGCTTTGAACAATGTGACATCATTAAACATGACCTAAGCAGAAGCTTGAAATGTCCTTTCACATTGGGGCTTGTCCTTCTGGAACACTGTCACTATCTTACAAAGTCTTCTTGAGGAAGAAAGACCACAGGAAGGCAAAGAACCAGACATCCCAGCCTCCTCAGCTGAGCATAGTCCCCAGGTGACCTGCCTGATGTTTGCAGCTACAGTAGTGAACTCAGGAGAGTCAAGCAATATATGACTGACACAAGAGTCTGTCCCTCACAACTCCATTATGCAGGAAGAAAAAGTGGGAGGGCAGTTAAAAACAATTGTGACTGAAGTATCCTGGGCTTTCAATTGAAAGGTAAGGTGTTTATAAAGTAAAATCAAACATAAGCTTCTATTATTTTCCATTTTAATGTTTATAGTTCATACCTGTATTTACTGTTTATAATAGCCAGGACATGGAAGCAACCTGGATAAGAAAGCTGTGGTACATATACACAATGGAGTATTACTCAGCCATTAAAAAGAATACATTTGAATCAGTTCTAATGAGGTGGATGAAACTGGAGCCTATTATACAGAGTGAAGCAAGCCAGAAAGAAAAACACCAATACATTATACTAACACATATATATGGAATTTAGAAAGATGGAAATGATAGTGGTACATATACACAATGGAGTATTACTCAGCCATTAAAAAGAATACATTTGAATCAGTTCTAATGAGGTGGATGAAACTGGAGCCTATTATACAGAGTGAAGCAAGCCAGAAAGAAAAACACCAATACATTATACTAACACATATATATGGAATTTAGAAAGATGGAAATGATAACCCTGTATGTGAGGCAGCAAAAGAGACACAAATGTATAGAACAGTCTTTTGGACTCTGTGGGAGAGGGCGAAGGTGGGATGATTTGGGAGAATGGCATTGAAACATGTATAATATCATATATGAAATGAATCACCAGTCCAGGTTCGATGCATGATACTGGATGCTTGGGGCTGGTGCACTGAGATGACCCAGAGAGATGGTACAGGGAGGGAGGAGGGAGGGGGTTTCAGGATGGGGAACATGTGTATACCTGTGGCAGATTCATGTCAATATATGGCAAAACCAATACAATATTGTAACATAATTAACCTCCAATTAAAATAAACAAATTTATATTAAAAAAAAAGAATGCATGAATTGATTAGGTAAGTTCCTACAATTTCATATCTTTGAACAAGGCAATAAATAGGGATAGTAACACCATATATCCCTTTTATCCTTATAATATTTCCTCACATATCCTTATTAGAAGTATATCTATTAGTCTAGCTGAGCTATTTAAAATCCTAAAAGATTATGCTGTTAGTGTGCTACACTCAGTATGTCAGCAAATTTGGAAAACTCAGCAGTGGTCACAGAAATGGACAAAGTCAGTTTTCATTTCAATCCAAAAGAAGGACAATGCCAAAGACTATCCAAACTATAGTACAGTTGTGCTCATTTCACATGCTAGCATGTTAATGCTCAAAATCTTTCAAGCTAGGCTTCAGCAGTATGTGAGCCAAGAACTTCCAGATGTACAAGCTGGGTTTAGAAAAGGTAGAAGAACTAGAGATCAAATTGCCAACATTTGTTGGATCATGGAGAAAGCAAGGACATTCCAGAAAAAAAATCTACTTCTACTTCTGCTTTATTGATTATGCTAAATGACTGTGTGGATCACAACAAACTGTGGAAAATTCTTAGAGTTTGGAATACCAGAGTATCTTACCTGTCTCCTGAGAAATCTGCATTCAGGTCAAGACACAACAGTTGGAACATTACATGAAACAACTGACTGGGTTCAAAATTGGGGAAGGAGTATGTCAAGGCTGAATGTTGTCACTCTGCTTATTTAAAATATATTCAGAATACATACTGCAAAATGCTGTGCTAGATGACTCACAAGCTAGAATAAAGGTTGCTGGAAGAACTATCAACAACCTCAGATAAGCAGATGATTACATTTTAATAGCAGAAAGTGAGAGGAACTAAAGAGCCTCTTGATGAGGGTGAAAGAGGAGAGTGGCAAAAGCTGGCTTAAAAATTAACATTCAAAAAACTAAGATTATGGCATACAATCCCATTACTTCATAGCAAAAAAGTGAAAGCAGTGACAGATTTCTCTTGTTGGGCTTCAAAATCACTGTCGATGGCAAATGCAGACATGAAATTAAAAGATGCTTGCTCCTTAGAAGAAAAGCTATGACATACATAGATAGTGTATTAAAAAGCAGAGTCATCAATTTGCTGACAAGTTCTGTATAGTCAAAGCTCTGGGTTTTCCAATTAGCATGTATGGATGTGAGAATGGTATCATAAAGAAGGCTGAGCACCAAAGAACTGAGGCCTTTCAATTGTGGTGCTGTAGAAGAATCTTTCGGAGAAGGCAATGGCAACCCACTCCAGTACTCTTGCCTTGAAAATCCCATTGACGGAGGAACCCGGTAGGCTGCAGTCCAGGGGTTGTGGAGAGTTGGACACGATTGAGAGACTTTACTTTCACTTTTCACTTGCATGCATTGGAGAAGGAAATGGCAACCCACTCCAGTGTTCTTGCCTGGAGAATCCCAGGGACAGGGAAGCCTGGTGGGCTGCCATCTATGGGGTAACACAGAGTTGGACACCACTGAAGTGACTTAGCAGCAGCAGCAGAAGAAGAAGAATCGTTAAGAGTCCCTTGGACTGCAAGGAAATCAAACCAGTCAATCCTAATGGAAATCAACCCTGAACATTCATTGGGGTCTGTTCAGCAGTCAGTGGCGAGCAGCCCAGAGGAGATACCCTATGTCCAAGGTCAGGCAATGGCACCCCACTCCAGTACTCTTGCCTGGAAAATCCCATGGACGGAGGAGACTAGTGGGCTGCAGTCCATGGGGTCGCTAAGAGTCGGACACGACTGAGCGACTTCACTTTGACTTTTCACTTTCATGCATTGGAGAAGGCAATGGCAACCCACTCCAGTGTTCTTGCCTGGAGAATCCCAGGGACAGCAGAGCCTGGTGGGCTGCCATCTATGGGGTCGCACAGAGTCGGACATGATTGAAGTGACTTAGCAGCAAGGTCAGTAGCGGTGGCCATGAGGAGATACCCAACGTTCAAAGTAAGAGAAACCCCAGTAAGATGGTAGGCACTGAGAGAGGTGATCAGAGGACAGACAGACTGAAACCACAATCACAGAAACTAGCCAATCTAATCACAAGGATCACAGCCTTGTCTAATTCAATGTAACTGAGCCATGCCATGTAGGGCCACCCAAGACGGATGGGTCATGGTGGAGAGTTCTAACAAAACGTGGTCCACTGGAGAAGGGAATGGCAAACCATTTTAGTATTCTTGGCTTGAGAATCCCATGAACAGTAGGAAAAGACAAA
The DNA here is from genome assembly GCA_006410635.1 of Cephalophus harveyi. NCBI lineage: Eukaryota > Metazoa > Chordata > Mammalia > Artiodactyla > Bovidae > Cephalophus > Cephalophus harveyi. Next base: position 820,256 of record SJYT01041370.1, read on the forward strand.
AAGATAGGACACTGAAAGATGAACTCCTCGGGTCAGAAGGTGTCCAATATGCTACTGGAGATGACTGAACTAATTCCACAAAGAATGAAGGGATGGAGCCAAAGCAAAAACAATCCGCATTTGTGGATGTGACTGGTGATAGAAGCAAGGTCTGATGCTATAAGAGAAATATTGCATAGAAACCTGGAAAAGTTAGGTCCATGAATCAAGGCAAGTTGGAAGTGGTCAAACAGGAGATGGCAAGAGTGAACATTGATGTTTTAGGAATCAGAGAACTAAAATGGACTGGAATGGGTGGATTTAACTCAGATAATCATTATATCTACTACTACGGGCAAGAATCCCTTAGAAGAAATGGAGTAGCCATCATAGTCAACAAAAGAGTCTGAAATGCAGTAGTTAGATGCAATCTCAAAAATCATAGAATGATCTCTGTTTGTTTCCAAGGCAAACCATTCAATATCACAGTAGTCCAGGTCTATGCCAAAACCAGTAATGAAGAAGAAGCTGAAGTTGAATGGTTCTAGGAAGACCTACAAGACCTTTTAAAACTACACCCCCAAAAGATGTCCTTTTAATTATTGGGGACTGGAATGCAAAAGTAGGAAGTCAAGAAACACCTGGAGTAACAGGCAAATTTGGCCTTGGAATGCGGAATGAAGCAGGGCAAAGACTAATAGAGTTTTGCCAAGAAAATGCACTGGTCATAGCAAACACCCTCTTCCAACAACACAAGAGAAGACTCTACACGTGGACATCACCAGATGGTCAACACCGAAATCAGATTGATTATATTCTATGCAGCCAAAGATGGAGAAGCTCTATACAGTCAACAAAAACAAGGCCGGGAGCTGACTGTGGCTCAGATCATGAACTCCTTATTGCCAAATTCAGACT
>SJYT01041370.1:838501-876121 GCA_006410635.1 Cephalophus harveyi
TTTTTAAATTTTTTCCTAGAAGCCCTATAGTTTTGATATTTTTACAAATGGACATTTCAATTATAATTTCTCAATGCTTCTTGTTAATAGAAACTACTAGCTTTTGTGAACTATGTTCGGAACTGAACTGCTGAACTCTCTTACTGATTTGTATAGACTATTGCTCTATTATCTTGGGTTATCTATACAGATAAAACTCTCTCTGTATAATAGCCATCTTATGCTTTCCTTTCCATTCTTAAATGTTTTCTATCCTTAGAAGGAGGACATCTAGCAAAATTCTGAAAAAAAGAAAACAATAGTGGGTATCTTGTCAAGTTCCTCATTTCATCTAGAGTTTCATAGTAATATATATTTTTAATTTAAAAATCCTTTATTATGTTAAGAAAATCTCATTCTATTCCTTCTATGTCAACAGTCTTTATCATGAATAACTGTTAAATCTTATCAAAGGATTTTCCTGCATCTATTGAAATAATCCTACTTCTCCTTTAATCTGCTAATGATATAAATTATGTTTAAAGATCTTATGTTAAAACATCTTTGACTACCTGAATAAAACCAACTAGGTCATGCTATATTACTTTTTACACAATGTTACGCTCAGACTTGTATTTTCTTTAAGACATTGATGTTTTTGTTCAAATATGAAAATGGCCTGATTTCTCTTTTTTTATATTACCCTTGTGTAGATTTGCATGCTCAGTTGTGTCAGACTCTTTACAACCCTATGTGCTGTAGCTGGCCAGTATCCTCTGTCCAAGCAATTTTCTAGACAAGAATACCAGAGTGGGTTGCCATTTACTCCTCCAGAGTATCTTCTTGATGCAGAAGTCAAACCCAAGTATCCTGCATTGGCAGACAGATTCTGGAAGCCCTTTTATTACGGTTATAATTAAGGTTACAATCAGCTTTGTGATACTTGGAGTAACAGGCAAGTTTGGCCTTGGTCTACAAAATGAAGCAGGGCAAAGGCTAACAGAGTTTTGCCAAGTGAACACACTGGTCATAGCAAACACCATCTTTCAACAACACAAGAGACACCTCTACATATGGACATCACCAGATGGTCAATACTGAAATCAGATTGATTATATTCTTTGCAGACAAAGATGGAGAAGCTCTATACAGTCAGCAAAAACAAAACAGGCAGCTGACTGTGACTCACATCATGAACACCATAGTGCAAAATTCAGACTTAAATTGAAGAAAGTGAAAAACAGATTCAAGGGATTAGAATTGATAGACAGGGTGCCCGAAGAACTATGGATGGAGGTCCGTGACACTGTACAGCAGACAGTGATAAAGACCATCCCCAAGGGGGGAAAAATGCAAAAAGGCAAAATGGTTGTCTGAGGAGGCCTTACAAATAGCTTAGAAAAGAAGAGAAGTCAAAAGCAAAGGAGAAAAGGAAAGATATAGCCATCTGAATGAAGAGTTCCAAACAATAGCAAGGAGAGATAAGAACACCTTCTTCAGTGATCAATGAAAAAGAAATAGAGGAAAACAATAGAATGGGAAAGACTAAAGATCTCTCCAAGAAAATTAGAGATACGAAGGGAACATTTCATGCAAAGATGGGCTCAATAAAGGACAGAAATGGTATGGACCTAGCAGAAGAAGAAGATATTAAGAAGAGGTGATAAGAATACACAGAAGAACTATATAAAAAAGATCTGCATGACCCAGATAATCACAATGGTGTGATCACTCACCTAGAGCCAGACATCCTGGAATGTGAAGTCAAGTGGGCCTTAGGAAGCATCACTATGAACAAAGCTAGTGGAAGTGATGGAATTCCAGCTGAGCTACTTCAAATCCTAACAGATGATGCTGTAAAAGTGCTGCACTCAATATGCCAGCATATTTGGAAAACACAGCAGTGGCTACAGAACTGGAAAAGGTCAGTTTACATTCCAATCCCAAAGAAAGGCAATGCCAAAGAATGCTCAAACTACTGCACAATTGTACTCATCTCACACACTAACAAATAAAGCCCCCAATTTTCCAAACCAGGTTTCAACAGTATGTGAACTGTGAACTTCCAAATGTTCAACCTGGATTTAGAAAATGCAGAAGAATCAGAAAACAAAATGACAACATCTGTTGGATCAACAAAAAAGCAAGAGAGTTCCAGAAAAACATGCCCTCCTGTTTTTTTGACTATGCTAAAGCCTTCGTGTGGATCACCAGAAACTGTGGAAATTTCTTCAAGAGATGGGAATACCAGACCATCTTACCTGCCTCCTAATAAATTGTATGCAGGTCAAGAAGCAATAGTTAAAACTGAACATGGAACAACAGACTCATTTCAAATTAGGAAAGGAGTATGTCAAGACTGTATCTTGTCACCAGACTTATTTAACTTATATGCAGAGTACCTCATGCGAAATGCCAGGCTGGAAGAAGCACAAGGGGAAACAAGATTGTCGGCAGTAATATCAATAAACTAAGATACACAGATGACACCACCATTATGGCAGAAAGTGAAGAGGAACTAAAGATCTTGATGAAAGTAAAACAGGAGAATGAAAAATTTGGCTTAAAGCTCAACATTCAAGAACCTAAGATCATGGCATCTAGTTGAATCATTTCATGGCAAATAGATGGGGAAACAATGGAAACAGTGACAGAGTTTATTTTCATGGGCTCCAATATTGCTGCAGATGGCAAGTGCAGCCATGAAATTAAAAGACGCTTGCTCTTTGGAAGAAAAGCTATGACCAACCTAGGTCGCATATTAAATAGCAGCAACATTACCTGCTGACAAAGGTCCATCTAGTTAAAGCTATGGCTTTTCCAGTACTCATGTATGGATAAGAGAGTAGGATTATAAAGAAATCCGAGCACTGAAGAATTGATGGTTTTGAAATGTTGGTTGGAGAAGACTCTTGAGATTCTCTTGGATGGCAAGGAGGTCAAACCAGTCAATCAGAAGCCCTATAGTTTTGATATTTTTACAAATGGACATTTCAATTATAATTTCTCAATGCTTCTTGTTAATAGAAACTACTAGCTTTTGTGAACTATGTTCGGAACTGAACTGCTGAACTCTCTTACTGATTTGTATAGACTATTGCTCTATTATCTTGGGTTATCTATACAGATAAAACTCTCTCTGTATAATAGCCATCTTATGCTTTCCTTTCCATTCTTAAATGTTTTCTATCCTTAGAAGGAGGACATCTAGCAAAATTCTGAAAAAAAGAAAACAATAGTGGGTATCTTGTCAAGTTCCTCACTTCATCTAGAGTTTCATAATAATATATATTTTTAATTTAAAAATCCTTTATTATGTTAAGAAAATCTCATTCTATTCCTTCTATGTCAACAGTCTTTATCATGAATAACTGTTAAATCTTATCAGAGGATTTTCCTGCATCTATTGAAATGATCCTACTTCTCCTTTAACCTGCTAGTGATATAAATTATGTTTAAAGATCTTATGTTAAAACATCTTTGACTACCTGAATAAAACCAACTAGGTCATGCTATATTACTTTTTACACAATGTTACGCTCAGACTTGTATTTTCTTTAAGACATTGATGCTTTTGTTCAAATATGAAAATGGCCTGATTTCTCTTTTTTTATATTACCCTTGTGTAGATTTGGTGCATGCATGCTCAGTTGTGTCAGACTCTTTACAACCCTATTGTGCTGTAGCTGGCCAGTATCCTCTTTCCAAGCAATTTTCTAGACAAGAATACCAGAGTGGGTTGCCATTTACTCCTCCAGAGTATCTTCCTGATGCAGAAGTCAAACCCAAGTCTCCTGCATTGGCAGACAGATTCTGGAAGCCCTTTTATTAAGGTTATAATTAAGGTTACAATCAGCTTTGTGATACTTGGAGTAACAGGCAAGTTTGACCTTGGTGTACAAAATGAAGCAGGGCAAAGGCTAACAGAGTTTTGCCAAGTGAACACACTGGTCATAGCAAACACCATCTTTCAACAACACAAGAGACACCTCTACATATGAACATCACCAGATGGTCAATACTGAAATCAGATTGATTATATTCTTTGCAGACAAAGATGGAGAAGCTCTATACAGTCAGCAAAAACAAAACAGGCAGCTGACTGTGGCTCACATCATGAACACCATAGTGCAAAATTCAGACTTAATTGAAGAAAGTGAAAAATAGACTCAAGGGATTAGAATTGATAGACAGTGTGCCTGAAGAACTATGGATGGAGGTCCATAGTTCAGGAGACAGTGATAAAGACCATCCCCAAGAGGGGAAAAGTGCAAAAAGGTAAAACGGTTGTCTGAGAAGGCCTTACAAATAGCTTAGAAAAGAAGAGAAGCCAAAAGCAAAGGAGAAAAGGAAAGGTATAGCTATCTGAATGAAGAGTTCCAAACAACAGCAAGGAGAGATAAGAACACCTTCCTCAGTGATCAATGAAAAGAAATAGAGGAAAACAATAGAATGGGAAAGACTAGAGATCTCTTCAAGAAAATTAGAGATACCAAGGGAACATTTCATGCAAAGATGGGCTCAATAAAGGACAGAAATGGTATGGACCTAGCAGAAGCAGAAGATATTAAGAAGAGGTGGTAAGAATACACAGAAGAACTATACAAAAAAGATCTGCATGACCCAGATAATCACAATGGTGTGATCACTCACCTAGAGCCAGACACCCTGGAATGTGAAGTTAAGTGGGCCTTAGGAAGCATGACTATGAACAAAGCTAGTGGAAGTGATGGAATTTCAGCTGAGCTACTCCAAATCCTAACAGATGATGCTGTAAAAGTGCTGCACTCAATATGCCAGCATATTTGGAAAACACAGCAGTGGCCACAGAACTGGAAAAGGTCAGTTTACATTCCAATCCCAAAGAAAGGCAATGCCAAAGAATGCTCAAACTACTGCACAATTGTACTCATCTCACACACTAACAAAGTAAAGCCCCCAATTTTCCAAGCAAACGTGAACTGTGAACTTCCAAATGTTCAACCTGGATTTGGAAAATGCAGAAGAATCAGATATCAAATTGACACCATCTGTTGTATCAACAAAAAAGCAAGAGAGTTTCAGAAAAACATCCCCGTCTGTTTTTTTGACTATGCTAAAGCCTTTGTGTGGATCACCAGAAACTGTGGAAAATTCTTCAAGAGATGGGAATACCAGACCATCTTACCTGCCTCCTAATAAATTGTATGCAGGTCAAGAAGCAACAGTTAGAACTGGACAGGGAACAACAGACTGATTCCAAATTAGGAAAGGAGTACGTCAAGACTGTATCTTGTCACCAGACTTATTTAACTTATATGCAGAGTACATCATGTGAAATGCCAGGCTGGAAGAAGCACAAGGGGAAACAAGATTGTCGGCAGTAATCAATAAACTAAGATATACAGATGACACCACCATTATGGCAGAAAGTGAAGAGGAGCTAAAGATCTTGATGAAAGTAAAACAAGAGAATGAAAAATTTGGCTTAAAGCTCAACATTCAAGAACCTAGGCATCTAATCAAATCATTTCATGGCAAATAGATGGGGAAACAATGGAAACAGTGACAGCTTATTTTCATGGGCTCCAATATTGCTGCAGATGGCAAGTGCAAGCCATGAAATTAAAAGATGCTTGCTCCTTGGAAGAAAAGCTATGATCAACCTAGGCTGCATATTAAATAGCAGCAACATTACCTGCTGACAAAGGTCCATCTAGTTAAAGCTATGGTTTTTCTAGTAGTCATGTATGGATAAGAGAGTTGGATTATAAAGAAATCTGAGCACCAAGGAATTGATGGTTTTGAAATGTTGGTTGGAGAAGACTCTTGAGATTCTCTTGGATGGCAAGGAGGTCAAACCAGTCAATCCTAATGCAAATCAGACCTGAATATTCATTGGAAGGACTGATGCTGAAGCTCAGCCTCCAATACTTTGGCCACCTGATGCAAAGAACTGACTCCATGGAAAAGACCCTGATGCTGGGCAAGATTGAAGGTAGGAGGAGAAGCGATGACAGAGGATGAGGTGGTTGGATGATGGTGTCACTGACTCAGTGAACATGAGTTTGAGCAAGTTCTGGGAGTTGGTGATGAACAAGGAAGCCTGCCGTGCTGCCATGCTGCAGTCCATGGGGTTGCAAAGAGTCAGACATAACTGAACTGAACTGAATCAGTTTTGTAAATTAGGAATACGGCTGGAATTTTCTGTTTCTTAAAAATGTCAATGGTTCCCAGAAATTGCAATATGCTTATCTAGTACATCATTTCCAGACTCCTGGGTGTCAATTTTAGACAATCTACATTTTAAAATCTCTAACATCTCTGCTTCCCATCACTCTCAGATAGTAGCTTCGCTTCTTATATTATTGTGAAAATGAAGTCAATCAAAATAGATTGTCAATGAACTTTCAGGACTGTAAGTAAGGTATTGCACAACAAATATCTGAAAGTCAAAAGCTGATTAAATCCTTGTGTCACCAGCAAGCCCAGAGATTTCTTTTTGGAATTTTATAGTTTATTCAATTTATTGACACATTTTTCTTTCTTTCCTTCACTCCTCCCTCTCCTCCTCTCTGTTCTTTATCTCCTTTCTTTTTTTAGTTATTAAGTATTTTAACGTGCATCTTAATGTTAGGTTGAGGTTTAAAGAACTGTGCTAGTTAGAAATTGCTGGTGAAGTCTGAAAAGAGCCAAAGAAGTCCATTATTTATCACTCACTAGATATTTTACCTTTCACAGAAAAACTGTAGAATGATTCAAAAATACCTGTTTTCTCAAAAGAAATATTTGAGACAACCAAACTTACAGAATGTAGTCTATTAAGTTCAATTATGTGTGTAAAAGCACAAAGCACTATTCATGGCATATTGTTATTGTTTGGTTACTCATTTGTCTCCAGCTCTTTTTGCAACTCCATGGACTGCAGCCTGCCAGGCTCCTCCGTACATGGGATTTCCCCGGCAAGAACACTAGAGTGAGTTCCCATGTTCTTCTCCAGAATTAAGTTCAATTATGTGTGTAAAAGCACAAAGCACTATTCATGGCATATTGTTATTGTTTGGTTACTCATTTGTCTCCAGCTCTTTTTGCAACTCCATGGACTGCAGCCTGCCAGGCTCCTCCGTACATGGGATTTCCCCGGCAAGAACACTAGAGTGAGTTCCCATGTTCTTCTCCAGGGAATCTTTTCAACCCTGGGATTGAATCTGCAACACAATTTATTACTGAGCCACCTGGGAAGACCCTATGGGGCTTATAGAAGTTGGCATATATGAATGAAGCTGATTAACTGAAAGTAAATCCCATTTTCTTGTTTAGAGTGGTTGACTAATAAAGAAATAAACCATACATGGGATTTCCCTGGCAAGAACACTAGAGTGAGTTTCCATGTCCTTCTCCAGGGAATCTTTTCAACCCTGGGATTGAATCTGCATCACAATTTCTTTATTACTGAGCCACCTGGGTAGACCCTATGGGGCTTATAGAAGCTGGCATATATGAATGAAGCTGATTAACTGAAAGTAAATCCCATTTTCTTGTTTAGAGTGGTTGACTAATAAAGAAATAACTACATTAAATGTGAAACTGTAAGATGGTGGTATGAGCAAAATGCTAAAGAAACAGAAGGAATACCTAAATATTTCTGCAAAAGATAGGTTATGAATATTTGTCTGAATGCTAAAGGAAAAGTAGGGCTTGCCAGATGAAGAATGAATGGGCGTGTATTTTGTGTATGGAAAACAATATCTGCAATATACGAAACTTAGAACTATATTGAATATATAGAGACTTTAAGTGGCTGAAGGGTAGGAAGCCTTGGAGAAGCAGGAAGAGATTACGTGAGGAAATAGTCTGTGCAAATGCCTGAATGCCACACTAAGGAACAGAGTGCTGTATAAGGACCAGGGATTTCTAACCGGGATGGATAATGATCCCTCCAGCCATCAAGGCTTTAGGCAGGGCCCAGGGAAGTCCTGCAGGTCAATCATCTCTAACAAATACAGGCATATTGACCCCGCTGCTGAACAGTTATGTTCTTGGGTCAGGATTTAAAAAGACTTGGAAACATTATACATGAACCTTATAATAAATATATTGTGTTTATACTTGCTCAATTTTAGATGTTTCTTATCTTGACTGGACATTGGAAAAACCAATGGACATTGAGCAAAGTCACAAATAGAGTGTGAGGGTGGAAATTAAATGACTCAGATGAAGAGCCTGCCTTGAAAGGGGAGCCCCTGCAGTTTGGTACAAATTCAGTTAGTACTCTCTTAGTATTTGCCGAAGAATGTCAGCCAGAACATACCTCTATTCTTGGAAAGGTATTCCAGGGTTCCTGGTACATAGAGTGACCCACTTACATTTTACAGTGTCTATTTATTTCTGCTCAGAGGATTAGGGTATCCTTCTGGGATATATGGCTAAACATAGTGCAGGAGCAGGCAGCCCTGGTTTGGGTATTCACAGCTGACTGGCTGTCCCTGCCGAGAGCTGGCCTGTGTGTGAAGCTGCTGCTGATGCTATTACATTATACCTTCCTCTTGTCCTAACATAAGACTGAGGCCTAAGTTATTTTGCCTTCAGCTCACAATTTTCAAAAGACTCTTGGGTCAATTCCACATATTTAGACATTTCAAAAACAAAGAATAAAAGTCCAGACTACTTTACCTTACAAAAAAATGTTATAGAATTAAAAAGGGATGAAGTACAAGATCAAAGTGGTATTCATGTGAGTCAGTGGCTGCAGCAGGGAGCTGTTTCACTTTGCTACTCTGCTATTATAGCTACCTTTTTGCTACCTACTGTCTGCTCTGAGGGCTCACCCACTGAGATCAAGCTGGCAGGGAGCTACACTGCTAGGCCAAGTCATCATACCAACCCTATGCTGCCTGCTGTAGAGAATAGGAGCAGTATGCAGGTTGTCAAGATTTTAATTTGATCTGATTGTACACAGGGCAGTACGTCTGATCTCACTGCTTGTATCTGGATGTAGACAAGTGTATGCTTTTCTACTCAAAGCCTCGTCTGAGATTAAAAAATCTGCAGTCCCTCCTGGTGAGTAACCTTGCCTGCTTTGAAAGCTGGGGAGTTCTGCAATGGCTGGAAATAAGCATGGATCTATGGGGAAGCAAACACACCTTGTATTGGTGTCCCAGTTCAGCAGAAAGTTCTGAAACATGGAGAGTCAGATAAAACAATGTGTAGGTGTAAGAACAGGCAGTATAGGAAAAGGGCATCTCCTGGGTAGTTTATATCTGGGTCACCCACAGGGCAAAATTCTCCCAAATGATACAATTCACCTCACCTTACATAATGATGCAACACATACATCATTGCAAAAGAGCAGCCAGTGCTTCCAAGAGTAATGTCCAATATACTTAACATTCTGTTCCATTTGCAACCCCAGATACTAAATCAGAAGGACACAGATTGGCAAGAGCCAGGGAGGGTATCTGATTTCAAGGAGTTAGATTATGATCACGTGGCAATTGTAATACAAACATATGGATAAATGCTCTAAAGGAGGTATGAATAGAATATTGGAGGAATGTAAAGGGCCAATGAGGAAGGTAAACCAGCAGTGGTGGGACCAGCTATTTGGATGATTTTGCCTAAGAATTCTTGGCACAGAGAAAACAAAAGAAACTATAGACAGTATGGTAATTCATTTCAAGCTTTTGCAAACAAGTGAAAATAGAAACAAGAAGAAATTAGCAAGGGAAGAAAAGAAAATGAAGAAGTTATCTGAATAAAATCTAGTAAAATTTGTACATAAACACGTCGTCCCCTGATATGATATTCTATTCAAAAGTGTCAGCATTATATTCTAAACATCATAGGTATAATATATTTATCAATGAAATGTAAAATTTTGAATCCATGGACATACATAAAATACAGGTAAGACACAGAAGAAATGGTTGATTTAATTTCCCCACTCCCATCATAAACAACTGTATCATTTCTCTGATGTTACTATTTATAAAATAAATTATCTTTGAAGGATTTGACATAGCCAAAGTTTTGCATTATTTTACTTCGGAATCATCTCTAGGGAGAACGAGAGCCCTTGGATCATTACTGCTATGTTAAAATCAATTGAGACTGATCCGAGAAAGAGAGTCAAAATAATAAAACAGAAAACACTCAAAGGAATTCAAGTCTTATAACATGAAGAGTTCATAACAAGCTTTTCCATCCTTAAGAGCAAAGGCTATGGTAAATTGAAAATGGCTTTCACACCTTAATCAAGAGCTATTATCTTTTATTTTTTCTTACTTTAACAACTTATTTTGATATAAAATCTCAGACAAAATAAAGCTATTTTATGTTATAAAATATGATCCATATTTAGGATATTGATTCAAAGTCCTTATCAGAATTTCCACTGCAAAATATTAGATGAGTACATTTTAACTAGTATCTCCCCATGCTGTTGGAAATTTGAGACCTAAATGAATAGCATCTGAAAATTACATTTAAGGCCACAAGAGGTGAGCATGCCTAAATTCTTCAATTCCAAGAGGACATCCGAGAATTCAGTATTGACAAATGTACATACCTGCAATAAATAGCATCACCATTATTATTATTATCATATTGGTTCTCATTTTAACTACAGTTCTTCTGGCTGGAACCTATAGTATATCTCAAACAGCAGGCTCATAGATAAGGTTTGAATTGTTCTGCTTTTTTTGTAAGTCATGTTGTCTCTTCATTGTCTCCTGCAGTTTTATTGAACTTGGTAGTATAAAGGTTACCAGGATTCACTCTGAGGCTCTAATTTGCTCAGTATCCAATTATATTACAAGGACTTACTGCCTAACTGCTTACTTTAAAATGTTCCCTGGTTGCGACAAAACAGCCAGGATCTAAAGCTATAAACTTGTAGCAAACGGCTGCCACATTTTTTTTTTTTTAAGCTCTTTACTATCTGCTACGTGTAAGGTTTCTGTAAATATGCCTTTTAAATCCATCTTATTTCCTCAAGATATTTGAGAATAAAATCTAAAAGAAAAATGCTCAAAACTAAGAAATATTTGAAGTAAAAAATAATATACACATATAATATTCTAGCATCTCCTTTAAAACTAAATGCTTCCATGAATCTTATAGACCATTCCAATGAATTATTTCTCTTCTTTTCCACAACTTTTCTATTGATGTCATTTTTACTTAGGAGACTTCCCTGGTGGCTCAGAGGGTAAAGCAACTGCCTCCAATGCGGGAGACCCTGGTATGATCCCTGGGTCGGGAAGATCCCCTTTACTTCCTCATCTCCCGTTCATTCTTCAGTCTGTTACAACCAAGGAGTTTCTCTATCACTCCTCACTCCCTCAATTTTATTTTAGGGTCATCTGACTGAATCCTGTAAGTTGCAAATTCTAATGGACCAAATATTATTTTAATTGACTTTTTCATCACTCAGCAGAAACATGCTTGAATTTTTTTCTCTTCATACTATCCAGTGTGACCATTCTCTTTCTTCACGAACTCTCCCTTTTCAGTCTTCCTCCTAAATCCTTCTAATTGTAAACGAGGCCATCTTCACCTTCCCTATACTCTCTCACTAAGCGAGCACATTAATTCCTACATTTTAAAGACTATTAGATAAAAATGTCCAACACATATAGAGTGTTACAGACAATTCCTTATCTCCATTTTATTGTCTTACAAGGCTATGGTTTTTCCAGTGGTCATGTATGGATGTGACAGTTGAACTGTGAAGAAAGCTGAGTGCTGAAGAATTGATGCTTTTGAACTGTGCTGTTGGAGAAGACTCTTGAGAGTCCCTTGGACTGCAAGGAGATCCAACCAGTCCATTCTAAAGGAGATTAGTCCTGGGTGTTCTTTGGAAGGAATGATGTTAAAGCTGAAACTCCAGTACTTTGGCCACCTCATGCAAAGAGTTGACTCACTGGAAAAGACCCTGATGCTGGGAGGGATTGGGGGCAGGAGGAGAAGGGGACGACAGAGGATGAGATGGCTGGATGGCATCACCGACTCCATGGATGTGAGTATGAGTGAACTCCGGGAGTTGGTGATGGACAGGGAGGCCTGGCATGCTGCAATTCATGGGGTTGCAAAGAGTCGGACATGACTGAAGGACTGAACTGAACTGAACTGAACAGTCTCATATTTAACATGCCCACAATTAACTTCTTTTTCTCCTAAAATCAATTTTTTCCACTACCTTTTGCCATCATATACTCGACTTCTCCCATTTTCTCCCCTTGCCTAATATTCAAATCTACCTGCAAACCCTACTCTCCACCTTGCAACTATTAAATTTAATCATCTGTAAAAACTATCTCAGAAATATCTCTTTTCTCTACTGCCACTACCTGGTTCCTAACCAATACGATACTTCATCCAGTCTAACTGGTTTCCCTGCATCCTTTCTTGTCTCTTATAATCTACTATCCTTTCATCAAAACATATCACTCCTTACTCCCCTACCATTTACAACCCTACAGTTATTTCCCATTGCACTCAGAACAAAATTTCAAACTTCTTAGCATCACATATAAATCCTGTGTGATCGCACTTTCTCTTATCCTTTCAACTTTCTCTTTGATTCACACAATTACTCCATATACTCCTGACATATCAGTATTCTCTTGGAAAAGTCAAAAATATCTTGTCTAAAGGCCTTTGCATATGATGATATTTTCTCCGCTAATAAACTCTGTTAACAGACCCCTCACATTCTTCAGGTTTCAGGCAAACTGACACATGTTCAAGGAAGTCTTTCCTAACTGCTCCCAAGGTTAGATATCTAGCTATTCACTATTTCATGCTTTTAATCTTCACAGTAATTTTTAAGTCACTGAGATTTATAGGAAAGAGTGGATGTATGTCATGTGTGTGTATAACTACCCTATGTACAGGATAAGGTATAAGATTCTTGAGGGTAGGAACAATTTGTGTTATCATTTTTTTTCTTAGTAACTAGCACAGTTCAGGTATACAGTGGGTACTTTAAAATATTTGGTTAAGCTATCTACTTTTTAGTTTACTTAAGTATATTGTTTTAAATCTACTGTAGTTTTAATTGCTTATGAACAAAATCAAATGTTTTGCTTATTGAAATCTCTGCATTGGAAGTTGAAATGGAGAAAAATATCCCATCCACAAATGTGTTAACCTTGGCATGTGAATTATTTTGAGTTGAAGTCAATTAAGAACTACCAGAGAACTTCTGCCTCTTCCTTAACTATCTAAAATTATTTAGATAGTGAATTGGGCCCAGAAAGACAGCCATTAACAGAGGTAACTCTTTTTTATCTGAATGAATTATTTGTACAGCAAGGCACATATCTAATTACTAAACATCTGCACTTCTTATTGTCCTATGAATTGCCTTCCTCCCTTTTGAAGAAGGAAGAATCTTCCTCCCTTACCTGATATTCTTAAACATCTCAAGTTGGCTTAATTTACAAAGAAAAAAGAAAAAAAAAACTGCTTATCATGACACTACAATTAAGAAACAAAGTCTAAAACAAGGATTCAGACTTATGTGATGGTAAGTATGTTTCTAAGGGAATTGAAAGAATCAAGATAAAACAGGAAAACGAATAATGGAAGGATGTAGTCTTGGTTATAATGTAGCTTTAGCTGAATCCCACAAGGAACTGTAGAACATGAATTACACCAGAGTTTTTCTTAACTTAAAGGAAGATCTCTACGCTTTTGAAACCCCATGCCAATCCATTTATGACTATAGGTTTCTCCAGAGTTTAGTGGGGGACAGAGCTTCCCTGGCCAGGCAGCTGCAAGCCAAAGGCAATTCTTGGAGAAGGGAGCAGCTATCAGCTACTAGTAGGTAACACTCAGGAGCTGACAGATGGATGCCCTTGCTCAGTAAACACGATATGGGCAGGGTGGACATCTTGAGTGCCATTACATATACTTTCTTTATTTAAACAATCATGTAATATAATTACTAGCCCTGTCTGATAATGATGCAACTATATTTAAAACTTTATATGATTTGTTGTTGTTCAGTTGCTTAGTCGTGTCTGACTCTTTTGACCCCATGGATTATAGCACACCAGGCTTCTTTGTCCTTTGCCATCTGCCAGAGCTTGCACAAACTCATGTCCATCAAGTCAGTGATGCCATCCAACCATCTCATCCTCTGTTGTCCCCTTCTCCTCCTGTCTTCAGTCTTTCCCAGCATCAGGGTCTTTTCTAATGAGTCAGTTCTTTGGATCAGTTGGCCAAACTATTGGCTTCAGTTTCAGCATCAGTCCTTTCAATGAATTGATTGGGTTGATTTCCTTTAGGATGGATTGGTTTGATCTCCTTGCAGTCCAAGGGACTCTCAAAAACCTTCTCCAACACCACAGTTAAAAAGCATCAATTCTTTGGTGCTCAGCCTTATTTATGGTCCAACTCTAACACCTATACATGGATACTGGAAAAAAAAAACATAGCTTTGACTATACGGATCTTTGTCGGGAAAGTAATGTCTCTGCTTTTTAATATGCTGTCTAGGTTTGTCATAGCTTTTCTTCCAAGGAGTAAGTATCTTTTAATTTCATGGCTGCAGTCACCACACACAGTGATTTTGGAGCCCAAGAAAAGAAAGTCTGTCACTGTTTCCATTGTTTCCCCATCTATTTGCCACGAAGTGATATCTTCATGGCACATGAATCACATATCTTAAATCATTAGTTCAAGAGAAAACACAAGCACAAGGTACTGCGCTAAATGGAATCCAGGGCTTTCACACCAAAACCAAGTCTTTTATACACTGAGTTCTGCTTTTTACATGCAAAGAGAATCCTAAAGAATAGAAGAACCTCCTAGCTGGGGAACAGAAACATTACTTAGTGCCAATGACATCTTTGTAAGTTAGGTAAGGAAATCACAAAAATATTAAAACATAAAAACACTCATGACTCAATTTTTAATTATTTTGTTCTGCTTATCATGAAGAGAATTAACATATTAATAATTGAAATAAAACTAGGCAGCATCCATTTGTTGTTTACTACATAAGTGCAATTATGCTGAAATCTTTTAAGGTATTTTCATATTTAATACTCTCTATAACCTTATAGGTTACATACTATTACTGTTCTTATCAAATAGATGAAAAACTAAATAACCAAATTTTTGTCTTGCTCAAGGTCATAAACTGGGAAGTAGCATATCTGCACTTGAATGCAAGTCAGTCTGACACTATGTGTTACTAATTTTTGTCCCTGGCAATATTAATTAATGTACCTCATTCTGTTTATAAGAAAATGACTCCATTTCTAGGATAAAAGTCTTACGGGAGAAAAATAAAACAAAAATATCTCAAAAGAAATAAAAGTGACATAATCCACACGGTATTTTTCAAGTCATTGTAATTATGGGAATACAATAAGGATGAAATCAAAATACTATCACATATATTGTTTTAATAAATGGAAAATTCAGAGAAAAAGATATGTAATACTAAAGGGAGAAATCCCTGATAAAGAAAAATGAAGAAATATCCATGTTTACAGTTAAAAGTTGAGAATATAAAGAAAACTATTTTAGAATATGGAATATGCTACAAAAATTCTATAATTTTGAAGGCTAAATTCCCAACAATAGAACTATACATAAAAAAGATGTTTATCATTAAGCCACAATCCATTCCTTTAAAGACAACCACTCCTTTTAAAAATGGAATCTTAAGAGGTTGTTATCACAGGTTTCTAGATACATGAATCAAATATTAAATACCAAAGAATCAAGGAAAAAGTAACATGATACTAGAAGAGGCATATCACTGGTTCAAAATATGCTTGGGGAGATATTAATAAAGAAAAGAATGATAAAAGGGCAACATGTAAAATGTCTTAGTGGCTATAAAATTTATATACCACTAGAGCTTACTTCTCAACCATGCATTCTATACAAAAGATAAATTTTATCTGCAAAGCATCCTGCTGAGGGACTTGAATTGCTGAAAAGGTAAGGTGCTCTCTCTAATCATTAGAAAAAAGAAGAGAAAAGAAAGGCAGGGGAAAACCTGGGAAGGATAAGCCAAAATAATGGTGAAAACTGCTGATATTTGTGCTCATCTTTGAGGGAAAATTGGAGTGCTTTTGACCTACAGCAATATCCTATGTGGAGAAGGCAATGGCACCCCACTCCAGTACTCTTGCCTGGAAAATCCCATGGACGGAGGAGTCTGGTGGGCTGCAATGGGGTCGCGAAGAGTCAGACACGACTGAGCAACTTCCCTTTCATTTTTCACTTTCATGCGTTGGAGAAGGAAATGTCAACCCACTCCAGTGTTCTTGCCTGGAGAATCCCAGGGACGGGGGAGCCTGGTGGGCTGCCGTCTATGGGGTCGCACAGAGTCGGACACGACTGAAGTGACTTAGCACCAGCAGCAGCAGCAATATCCTATATAAAGATTATTTTTGCTTATTTCTCAAAGAATTTCACTTGTATCTGAAAGGATTGTGTAGAAACTCTAAATGTTAGTTGAGAGCAAAACAAGGAACACAGTGTTAACAGTAATGCATGGGATTTACATTTATTCTT
Organism: Cephalophus harveyi; assembly: GCA_006410635.1. Classification (NCBI taxonomy): domain Eukaryota; kingdom Metazoa; phylum Chordata; class Mammalia; order Artiodactyla; family Bovidae; genus Cephalophus; species Cephalophus harveyi. Next base: position 855,002 of record SJYT01041370.1, read on the forward strand.
AAATTGTCCCAAGGAGTTTGGTATGACATTGTGAAGATATAATAGCATGGGGTACTATGGCTACAATTTTATCTCTTTGAAAAGAACTTTAACACTCACACAGTGGTCAAGGAAGTTTTCAAACTACATTTTGAAGAACCTAAGTTGATCTGAGGTACCAGAAAACTTCAAAGTGAAGTAAAAGGATTCTGCATCTGTTTTACATATTTCCATAAACAATTTGATTTAGAGCCCCAAATCAGTACTTGGGATAGAGGAGAGGCACATGCACACATATTACTTTTAGTAGCCTGCTTATATTATTTTGAGGGCTCCCCTGGCAGCTCAGATTGTAAAGAATCTGCTTGCATGTGGGAGACCTGGTTTGATCCTTGGGTCGGGAAGATCCCCAGAGAAGGTAACAGCTACCCAGTCCAGTATTCTTGCCTAGAGAATCCATGGACAGAGGAGTCTGGCAGGCCACAGTAAATGGGGTCACAAAGAGGCAGACACGATTGAACAACTTTTACCATGTTAGTTTGAAAACAACTGATATAGGTAGTCTACTACTATTAAAGCTAAATCTGGAAAATTTTAAGCAAACAGATAAAGGCAAAGCCATCTGCTCAGATACAACTGAATTCTAGATGTTTTAAAACTACAATTTATTGTTGGAGGTAACCCCCGACAAGGAATAATGCTTTTGAAAAAACACATTTGCTGATGCAGAAATTAAAAGAAATGTTAATAGAAACTGAACCTTCTATTTAGAGAATTGGATGAACCATTCACATTGTAATAAATAGTGTTTTCATGCACAACAAATAGTTTTATATATTAAATCTATAAAAGATAAAAATATTGAGGTGGTGATAATGAATAGTCATGCCACTGATAATTTCAAAGACTGAAAAACTTTCCCTAAGGAAGAAAAGTAGAATTTAGTTTGCTATATCTGTTCACATTAACATCTCATTAGAGGTCAGGAAGTAAAAAACTCATCACTAGGATCAGAGATCTTTTTCACACAAACATTAAACAAATATAATTCATTTCTGAATTATAGTTTAATTTTTAACAATAGGAACAATTTGATTATGCCAATTGAGACAATAATAATCAAATTGAAACTTTACAAGAAAGCATTGCTTTTTTTCTTTCTTTTTAAGTAGAAATGTAGAGGGATAAGAATGTAGTCTTAGAATACAATTTTAGTGTGTGATACAGAGGGACAGAATTGTTACCAGATGTGGGAAGGGACTCTTCTTTGTGGGCCTTGGTTCTTTATAAGGACACAAAGAAAAATCTGAGGTCTCACCTATGGCAAAAACAAGTTTATTGATGAAAGAACAGAAAGAGTACCTTAAGGAAGACGTGGGTCAAGCCAAGAGGCACTGGCTACAGGAATGAAGTATAGGGGTTTTCAAGACAGGGCTTTTACATATTCATCTAGGTGGGCGTGGACTGCCAGTTTTGATTGACCTCTGCAAGTTACAAAAACAGGCTGTATTGTACATGACTTTCCTGTAATTCACTCTGTTATAATCAGATGTATGTATGTATAGAATATTTATGAACCATTAATGGTCTCCTGGGGGCTTCCTTGGTGGCTCAGTTAGGAAGAATCTGGCTGCCAATGCAGGAGAGGCAGGTTCTACCCCTGGGTCAGAAAGATAGCCGGGAGAAGGAAATAGCTAACCCACTCCACTTGCCTGGGATATCCCAGGAGGAGCCCTGTGGGCTACAGTCTATGGGTTTGCAAAGAGTCAGACACAGCTGCTTGACTGCTGCTGCTGCTGCTGCTAAGTCGCTTCAGTCGTGTCCGACTCTGTGCGACCCCATAGACGGCAGCCCAACAGGCTCCCCCGTCCCTGGGATTCTCCAGGCAAGAACACTGGAGTGGGTTGCCATTTCCTTCTCCATTGTGTGAAAGCGAAAAGTGAAAGTGAAGTCGTTCACTCGCGACCGACTCCTAGCGACCCCATGGACTGCAGCCTACCAGGCTCCTCCATCCATGGGATTTTCTAGGCAAGAGTACTGGAGTGGCTTGCTATTGCCTTCTCCGGCTGCTTGACTAGAAAACAACAATTGGCCCCTGGATGCCTAAGGTCACTTGAGGACACAGCTATGCATCAAGTCACTGTGGTTATCTTGTTGCATATCTGTGAGCTCTTCTAGGTAGCACTGGGGTGTGTCTGGGGTGGGGTTTAGAGATCAGCCAGTGTACATCCTTTTCAGCTACATATATATATATATATATATATATATATATATTTATGATCAAGATTATTATTACTTCAAAAAATAAGTCTTATAATTAATTTTGGGAGGTCACTAGGCATAACAGATATTTTGTGCATTGTAGGAATTATGCAGCTCTGATATAGGGCTCTTTTCTAATGCCTCCTTATTGAACCTCACCACCATTTCCATTGTAACGAACTTGGGATTTTCATTTGTCTTACATTTCAGGAATTAAGCTTTGCTTGTTTGCTTGGTGGGGAGTGGTATCTGAATTAACATTCCATGCCATCTTTTATTTTACCTATTAAGAATATGTTTAATTTTATGTAAAACATGGTCAGGATTATGATACTCTATCCAATCAAACATCATCAAATGACTGCTCCTTTTTATGATTAAAACCCATATGTCTCTGAGATGAGTGCAACTGTGCAGTAGTTTGAGCATTCTTTGTCATTGCCTTTCTTTGGGATTGGGATGGAAACTGACCTTTTCCAGTCCTGTGGCCACTGCTGAGTTTTCCAAATTTGCTGACATATTGAGTGCAGTCCTTTCACAGCATCATCTTTCAGGATTTGAAATAGCTCAACTGGAATTTCATCACCTCCACTACCTTTGTTTGTAGTGATGCTTTCTAAGGCCCACTTGACTTCACATTCCAGGATGTCTGGCTCTAGATGAGTGATCACACATCATAATTAACTGAGTCATGAAGATCTTTTTGTACATTTCTTCTGTGTATTCTTGCCACTTCTTCTTAATATCTGCTTCTGTCATGTCCATACCATTTCTGTCGTTTATTGAGGACACTCATCTCACATGCTAGCAAAGTAATGCTCAAAATTCTCCAAGCCAGGCTTCAACAGTATATGAATCATGAACTACCAGATGTTTAAGCAGGATTTTAAAAAGGCAGAGGAACAAGAGATCATATTGCCAATAGATGCTGGATCATCAAAAAAGCAAGAGAGTTCCAAAAAAACATCTACTTCTGCTTACTGACTATGCCAAAGCCTTTGACTATGTGGATTACAATAAACTGTGGAAAATACTTAAAGAGATGGGAATACCAGATCATCTGACCTGCCTCCTGAGAAATCTGTATGGAGGTCAAGAAGCAACAGTTAGAACTGGATATGGAACTATAGACTGGTTCCAAATCTAGAAAGGAGTATATCAAGGCTGTATATTGTCACCCTGCTTATTTAACTTGTATTCAGAGTACATCACGTGAAATGCTGGTCTGGATGAAACACAGGCTCGAATCAAGATTCCTGGAAGAAATAGCAATAACCTAAAATAAGCAGATGACATCACCCTTATGGAAGAAAGCAAAGAAGAATTAAAGAGCCTCTCGATGAAAGTGAAAGAGGAGATTGAAAAATTGGCTTAAAACAACATTCAGAAAACTAAGTAAAGGCATTGGTCTCATCATTTCATGGCCAGCAAATGGCAAATAGAATGAAAACAATGATAGAGTTTATTTTCTTACACTCCTAAATCACTGCAGATGGTGATTGCAGCCATGAAATTAAAAGACATTTGCTTCTTCAAAGAAAAGTTGTGAGCATCCTAGACAGCATATTAAAAAGCAGAGACATTAGTTTGCCAAAAAATGTCCATATAGTCAAAGTTATGGATTTTCTAGTAGTCAAGTATAGATGTGAGAGTTGGACGATAAAGAAAGATGAGCATCGAAGAATTGATACTTTTGAACTGTGGTGTTGGAGAAGACTCTTGAGAGTCCCTTGGACTGCAAGGAGATCAAACTAGTCAATCCTAAAGGAAATCAGTCCTGAATATTCATTGAAAGGATAGATGTTGAAGCTGAAGCTCCAATACTCTGGCCACCTGATGTGAAGTACTGACTCATTGGAAAATACCTTGATGCTGGGAAAGATTGAAGGTAGGAGGAGAAGGGGACAACAGAGCATGAGATGGTTGTATGGCATCACCGACTTGATGGACATGTGTTTGAGCAAGCTGAGGAAGCTGGTGATGGATAGGGAATCCTGGCATGCTGCAGCCCATGGGGTCACCAAGAGTTGGACATGATTGAACAACAATATATATATATATATATATATATATTTATGATCAAGATTATTATTACTTCAAAAAATAAGTCTTATAATTAATTTTGGGAGGTCACTAGGCATAACAGATATTTTGTGCATTGTAGGAATTATGCAGCTCTGATATAGGGCTCTTTTCTAATGCCTCCTTATTGAACCTCACCACCATTTCCATTGTAACGAACTTGGGATTTTCATTTGTCTTACATTTCAGGAATTAAGCTTTGCTTGTTTGCTTGGTGGGGAGTGGTATCTGAATTAACATTCCATGCCATCTTTTATTTTACCTATTAAGAATATGTTTAATTTTATGTAAAACATGGTCAGGATTATGATACTCTATCCAATCAAACATCATCAAATGACTGCTCCTTTTTATGATTAAAACCCATATGTCTCTGAGATGAGTGCAACTGTGCAGTAGTTTGAGCATTCTTTGTCATTGCCTTTCTTTGGGATTGGGATGGAAACTGACCTTTTCCAGTCCTGTGGCCACTGCTGAGTTTTCCAAATTTGCTGACATATTGAGTGCAGTCCTTTCACAGCATCATCTTTCAGGATTTGAAATAGCTCAACTGGAATTTCATCACCTCCACTACCTTTGTTTGTAGTGATGCTTTCTAAGGCCCACTTGACTTCACATTCCAGGATGTCTGGCTCTAGATGAGTGATCACACATCATAATTAACTGAGTCATGAAGATCTTTTTGTACATTTCTTCTGTGTATTCTTGCCACTTCTTCTTAATATCTGCTTCTGTCATGTCCATACCATTTCTGTCGTTTATTGAGGACACTCATCTCACATGCTAGCAAAGTAATGCTCAAAATTCTCCAAGCCAGGCTTCAACAGTATATGAATCATGAACTACCAGATGTTTAAGCAGGATTTTAAAAAGGCAGAGGAACAAGAGATCATATTGCCAATAGATGCTGGATCATCAAAAAAGCAAGAGAGTTCCAAAAAAACATCTACTTCTGCTTACTGACTATGCCAAAGCCTTTGACTATGTGGATTACAATAAACTGTGGAAAATACTTAAAGAGATGGGAATACCAGATCATCTGACCTGCCTCCTGAGAAATCTGTATGGAGGTCAAGAAGCAACAGTTAGAACTGGATATGGAACTATAGACTGGTTCCAAATCTAGAAAGGAGTATATCAAGGCTGTATATTGTCACCCTGCTTATTTAACTTGTATTCAGAGTACATCACGTGAAATGCTGGTCTGGATGAAACACAGGCTCGAATCAAGATTCCTGGAAGAAATAGCAATAACCTAAAATAAGCAGATGACATCACCCTTATGGAAGAAAGCAAAGAAGAATTAAAGAGCCTCTCGATGAAAGTGAAAGAGGAGATTGAAAAATTGGCTTAAAACAACATTCAGAAAACTAAGTAAAGGCATTGGTCTCATCATTTCATGGCCAGCAAATGGCAAATAGAATGAAAACAATGATAGAGTTTATTTTCTTACACTCCTAAATCACTGCAGATGGTGATTGCAGCCATGAAATTAAAAGACATTTGCTTCTTCAAAGAAAAGTTGTGAGCATCCTAGACAGCATATTAAAAAGCAGAGACATTAGTTTGCCAAAAAATGTCCATATAGTCAAAGTTATGGATTTTCTAGTAGTCAAGTATAGATGTGAGAGTTGGACTATAAAGAAAGATGAGCATCGAAGAATTGATACTTTTGAACTGTGGTGTTGGAGAAGACTCTTGAGAGTCCCTTGGACTGCAAGGAGATCAAACTAGTCAATCCTAAAGGAAATCAGTCCTGAATATTCATTGAAAGGATAGATGTTGAAGCTGAAGCTCCAATACTCTGGCCACCTGATGTGAAGTACTGACTCATTGGAAAATACCTTGATGCTGGGAAAGATTGAAGGTAGGAGGAGAAGGGGACAACAGAGCATGAGATGGTTGTATGGCATCACCGACTTGATGGACATGTGTTTGAACAAGCTGAGGAAGCTGGTGATGGACAGGGAATCCTGGCATGCTGCAGCCCATGGGGTCACCAAGAGTTGGACATGATTGAACAACTGAACTGAACTGAACTAAATTACCTCACACACACAATGAGATGGTTGGATTGAATCACTGATTAAATGGGCATCTACTTGGGCAAACTCCTGGAGACAAAAAGCCACATAGAAGCCTGGCATGCTGCAGAACATGGGGTTGCAAAGGGGAGAACACAGCTTACTGACTTAACAAAAACAACTAGAAATCATACCTATCACTCTTTCCTCAGTTAGGATCAATACTTTAATTTGGCTCTAACTGTTTCAAAGAAGTATATATTAAACACATGGAAAATATGTGTGTATTGGGCCATTTGAAAAAAAAATACTGATGTACAGTTGAAACATTAATCTGTCTTGTCCAATATCCTGTCTTTTTTCCTACACCTAGTCTCAGTGGGATGAAAGAGGCAGATGGGCCATTATAGAGTATGTTTATTTGTTACATGGCTTTGATATGCAAATATTTGTTCTAAAAGAATGAGAAATGAACTGACCACCAGATATTCTCATAAGAGAACCCCTCTAAGTAAAACAGAGAGAGAGAGAGAGAGAGAGGAGAGACTGTGAACTCTGAGAGGACTAAGCTTTGACATTTTACTTTCCTATGTAACATACTCAAATGTAAAATAGTGCCTACATTAAAATGCATAAGAAATCAATTCCAGAGTATGAAGTGTAAATTTTGCAATAGAGTCATTCTGCTAATCTTACAGATAATTCTTTACTCAGTCTGATATTTGTCTTTATGCATAATTGAATTTTGCAGCTCCGTAGAGAGAAAATGGGACATTTATCTATTTGAGGATTTTTATCTGAATGAATATAAACAGAAAACAATTTTAAAAGAAACACTATAAAATAGTATTTTTTTAAACTTAAGAATTTACTGTCAATGTTTATATAGTATAAAATTTAAAAATATATTTTCCCTGACAATAGCATTTAGTCTTATTTGCTTATATCTGAAATCTGGTAAATAGTATAGACAGTTGGTGTTTCAAGGCAGTGAATAGGTTTGATCTTCCTCAGAAAATGACTCTTGATTCTGGGGTAAAAAAAAAGCCTGGCCAGATTCCATAACCCGTAAATCAAACAGAACAGAGTCTAATAAACTAAAGTGACTATTGAAAATATAATCAACCTATTTTTCAGATTTGTGAATAGCTGGATTAAAGAATAAAAAAATAGGGTTTTCAACTAGAAAATAATCTTATCAAGTTAATATATAATAGTAAAATCAGAACACGCAAAATAGATTTTTAGAAGGCAGATTATGACAATGAAAGTAAATAATGTAAGAACAAAGTCCCTAAAGTATAAGTAGTGTCCCGATCATGAAGAATCCCCTGTGGGAAAGAAATTTAGATTTGAAAAACATATATGTAAAAGTAAACCAAAATTATACTTTAAAAACTTAATTATTTAATATGTAAATTTAAAAGCTACAATTGGGATAAATGTGGAAATATTTTACATAACTTAATCTTACAAAACTTGAGAGTATGAATAACTAACTACAAGATAGAAATAGAAAATGAGAAAAAGTAGAAAAGAATACCTATTTTATGTAAGATATAGACTGTAAAGCATATCATGCAATAAAATGCTACTGTAACTGAATATTAAATGGGAATTTTCCCAAAACCACAAATTTCAAGGAAAGCCCGTGTAGAACATTATCACTGCTAGGAATCTGTACTCCTAATTCACAAACTCTACCTGTTGGAGGCAGTGAACTCAAGGAATGATTTGTTGCGATTCACCAGTTTCAATGTCTCCAGTTCTTTACAGCAATAATGAGTGATGAGAGGGTCTTTGGGGGTAACATGAAGTGAGGCAGTCAAACAAATCCCTCATAAATTTAAGTTTGCCTAAAATATTCCAAGTTTATCAAATGAGACCTATTCTCTCTTCTATAAAGTTGGTGAACCTTTGGATCCATAGTTTAACATTGCCCAGACATGCAAACAATGACTAGACTAAAGAGATGGCAGTGCTGAGATAAGAAGTACTAGTAACCTATCCTCCTATTATTTGATGAAGCTAGAATATGATCTTTCCTTGGGTGGGATGCATATGAATAGGGTTCCTTGGCTTAAGCTGAACTGCTAACTTTAGGCAGGAATTTAGTCATGAGTAATGAGAGGTGGCCCCACTAGCTGAATGTCTAATAGCCACCTAATACTGCCAAACTACTTACCAACCCCATCCCCAACATGCTCCCATCATGCTCCTATCAGTACTCCAAAATGGTCAGGGACCAGAAAAATCCTGCACTGACTGACTTGAGGGATTGTCCCTGCTCTGGCACATGAGCACACCTTTTGCTATCACATATTTAGATAATCTTTGGCAGGCACTGGATTCAATTAAAGTTCATAAATATTCTATGAATATATGCATCTAATTGTAACTGACTGAATTATGGGAAGGTCACCCACAGTAGAGCCTCTTGTTACATAACTCGGGGCTTTCAAAGAATACTATCAATGACCCCCATGATTATGCAAACAACCTTGCCTTAAAAACTCTATACCCCAGCCATCCAGGGCTGGGCCCACCTTTCTCTTGAGGTGTTCTCTGTTCTCTTTCTTTATTTTCATTAAACTCTCTTGCAACAGGTTAAGACATAAGATTTTTCTTTGCATCCTTACCAAGAACTGAGGCCCATGGGAGAGAAGTAGGTTTTTTTTTTTTTTTGGTTTTTAATAAAGAGAGGGCAGAAGAGAAGGTGAATCTTGATCTCTATTTCCATTGATCCATCAAATGGGACAAACTGGGCCTCAGAAAGCATCACTACGAACAAAGCCAGTGGAGGTGACCGAATTCCAGTTGAGCTACTTCAAATCCTAATAGATGATAGTGTTAAAGTGCTGCACTCAATATGCCAGCAAATTTGGAAAACTCAGCAGTGGTCACAGGACTAGAAAAGGTCTGTTTACATTCTAATCCCAAAGAAGGGCAATGCCAAAGAATGTTCAAACTGCTGCATAATTGCATACATTTCACATGCTAGCAAGGTCATGCTCAAAATCCTCCAAGGTAGGCTTCAACAGTATGTGAACTGAGAACTTCCAGATGTTCAAACTGGATTTAGAAAAAGCAGAGGAACCAGACATCAAATTGCCAACATCCATTGGATCATAGAAAAAGCAAGAGAATTCAACAAATAATCTAATTCTGCTTCACTGATTTGCTATAACTTTTGACTGTGTGGATCACAACAAACTATGGAATATTCTTAAAGAGATGCGAATACCAGACCACCTTACATGCCTCCTGAGAAACCAGTATGTAGGACAAGAAGCAACCTTACGTGGAACAACAGATTGGTTCCAATTTGGGAAAGGAGTACATCAAGGCTATATATTGTCACCTTGCTATTTTAACATATATGAAGAGTACATCATGCATAATGCTGGGCTGGATGAAGTACAAGTTGAAATCAAGATGGCTGGGAGAAATATCAATGACCTCAAATAGGCAGATGAGACCACCCTAATGGCAGAAAGCAAAGAGGAACTAAAGAGTCAGTTGATGAAAGTGTAAGAGGAGAGTGAAAAAGCTGGCTTAAAACTCAACATTCAAAAAACTAAGATCATGGCATACAGTCCCATTACTTTATGGCAAACAGAAGGGGAAAAAGTGGAAACAGTGACAGATTTTCTTTACTTAGGCTCCAAAATCACTGCAAACGGTGACTACAGCCATGAAACTTAAAGCCACTTGCACTTTGGAAGAAAAGCTATGATGAACCTAGACAGCATATTAAAAAGCAGAGACATTACTTTGCCAACAAAGGTCCATATAGTCAAACTATGGTTTTTCCAGTAGTCATGTATGGATGTGAGAATTGGAGCATAATGACGGCTGAGTGCCGAAGAATGAGTACTTTCAAACTGTGCTGTTGGAGAAGACTCTTGAGAGTCTCTTGGGCAGCAAGGAGATCAAGCCAGTCAATCCTAAAGGTGGTCAACCCTGAATATTCATTGGAAGGATTAGTGCTAAAGCAGAAACTCCAATACTTTGGCCACCTGACGCAAGAGCTGACTCACTGCAAAAGACCCTAATGCTGAGAAACACTGAAGGCAGGAGAAGGGGATGACAGAGAACGAGATGGCTGGATGGCATTGCCAATTCAAAGGACATTAGTCTGAGCAAACTCTGAGAGATGGTGAAGGACAGGGAAGCCTGACATGCTGCAATCCATAGGGTCGGAAAGAGTAGGGCACAAGTGAGTGACTGAACAACAGCAACAGAGGAAAGTACACAGACAACAAACAGGAGAAACTCGTGTACTGAGAGGCCAGGTACAGAGGGGACATCTAGAGTGAGTATCAGCTTTAGAAGCCGCAATGACCAACAAAAAGAAGGCTATGATCTCACTGACTCCTATGAGGAGAAATCTGTCCACTCTCACCACCTTATAGAATGAGCTGACATCTAGAAGTAGGAAAGTAAAGAGGTATCTGGATGCCCACCCACACCCTAGTACTCTTGAAGCATAAAAGCTGTCAGCACAGATGGCAATGTGTAGAAAAGATTTGAGTGAAATTAGAGATTGACATTTTAAAATGATTAAGTAATAGAATAATAACGCAAGTGTCTGAAAAGTTACGGCATCTGTCCAAGAAAGAGTCAAAGAAGAATAGGCCCCAAAAATGAAAAAAGAAAAAAAAAAAACCCTGATGAAGTTCCATAAGAGCTGGGGGTAATTATTTAAAACAAGACAAAACAATATCTTATTTAAATAACAATTGATTGTAACTCTCCTATAAGCCAATTACTCCATTCAGTGGTTTATTCAGAGTAACATTACTGTGCTTTATCTTTCTGGATATCAGCAGGGATCATGAGTCTTAGACGTGTAACACTAAAAAATGGCACCAAATATGAATTGTTAGAGTGTGAGGCACATACAGAAATAACTATGCTTCATAAGCAAGAGCACTGGATAATGCAGTAAAAAAATATTTTTGTTTCAATGCCTCAAAAGTGCCAAGCACAATTCTGGGTGTAACAATCTTGGAGATGAATGATCAGAGTCAGAATGTCCCTGGTTTTGTTAAGTTACATTAAGTACAGTTCAGTCACTCAGTTGTGTCCAACTCTTTGCAACCCCATGGACTGCAGCACACCAGGCTTCCCTGTCTATCACCAACTCCCGAGGCTTGTTCAAACTCATGTCTATCGAGTTGGTGATGCAATCCAGCCATCTCAGTGTCTATCATCCCCTTCTCCTTTTGCCTTCAGTCTTTCCCAGCATCATGGTCTTTACCAGTGAGTCAGTTCTTTGCATTAGGTGCCCAAAGTATTGGAGGTTCAGCTTCAGCATCAATTATTTGAAAGAATATTCAGGACTGATTTCCTTTAGGATGTACTGATTTTGATCTCCTTGGAGTCCAAGGGACTCTTGAGTCTTCTTCAACACCATAGTACAAAAGCAGCAATTCTTTGGTGCTCAGCTTTCTTTATAGTCCAACTCTCACATGCACAAAGCCCTACCCCTCTGTGTGACTAAATTTGGAGACAGACTTTAAAGATCACAGAGTTTAAATGAGATCATAAGGGCATGGTGTCCTTATGAAGGAGAAGAGACACTAGTAGTGTACATGTACAGAGGATGAGCCATCTGAGGACACAACAAGAATGTGGCCATATGCAAGCCAGAAAATGTGTTCTCATGAGAAACCAACACTGCTGGCACCTTGATTTTGGACTTACAGCCTCAAGAACTGTGAGAAAATAATTTCCTATGGTTTAATTAACGAAGAATATCCTATTTTGTTATGAAACCTTAGCAGAATCATACATAAAGGGAAGTATTTATGTTAGTAAACAACTAATGCAAAGGTCGTATAGAAGGAAGACATTTATAGAGCTCTAAAAACTTAGGGATATAAGTAGGAATGCAGTCACATGAAGTTCTATAATGTAGGTGATAAAATTGTAGAGACAGGCAAGAGCTAGACTGAGAGGGAATTGGGGTGGTGGTGGTTACTGGGCCATGATTATGAAGTGGGATTTTTATTTTAAACCTAACATGAAACCAATGGAAGATAAAAACAAGACCAATCATTCCCAGAAGAATGGACTGTTGGAGATTCAGTTCAGATCAGTTCAGTTGCTAAGTTGTGTCTGACTCTTTGCGACCCCATGAATCTCTGCATGTCAGGCCTCCCTGTCCATCACCAACTCCTGGCGTTCACTCAGACTCATGTCCATCGAGTCTGTGATGCCATCCAGCCATCTCATCTTCTGTTGTCCCCTTCTCCTCCTGCTCCCAATCCCTCCCAGCATCAGAGTCTTTTCCAATGAGTCACCTCTTCGCATGAGGTACCAAAGTACTGGAGTTTCAGCTTTAGCATCATTCCTTCCAAAGAAATCCCAGGGTTGATTCCTTCAGAATGGACTGGTTGGATCTCCTTGCAGTCCAAGGGACTCTCAAGAGTCTTCTCCAACACCACACTTCAAAATCATCAATTCTTTGGCACTCAGCCTTCTTCACAGTCCAGCTCTCACATCCATACGTGACCACAGGAAAAACCATAGCCTTGACTAGACAGACCTTAGTTGGCAAAGTAATGTCTCTGCTTTTGAATATACTATCTAGGTTGGTCATAACTTTTCTTCCAAGGAGTAAGCGTCTTTTATTTTCATGGCTGCAGTCACCATCTGCAGTGAATTGGATCTCCTTGCAGTCCAAGGGACTCTCAAGAGTCTTCTCCAACACCACAGTTCAAAAGCATCAATTCTTCGGCACTCAGCCTTCTTCACAGTCCAACTCTCACATCCATACATGACTACTGGAAAAACCATAGCCTTGACTAGACGGACCTTAGTCAGCAAAGTAATGTCTCTGCTTTTGAATACGCTATCTAGGTTAGTCATAACTTTTCTTCCAAAGAGTAAGCATCTTTTAACTTCATGGCTGAAATCACCATCTGCAGTGATTTTGGAGCCCCCAAAAATAAAGTCTGACACTGTCTCCACTGTTTCCCCATCTATTTCCCATGAAGTGATGGGACTGGATGCCATGATCTTCGTTTTCTGAATGTTGAGCTTTAGGCCAACTTTTTCACTCTCCACTTTCACTTTCATCAAGAGGCTTTTTAGTTCCTCTTCACTTTCTGCCATAAGGGTGGTGTCATCTGCATATCTGAGGTTATTGATATTTCTCCCAGGAATCTTGATTCCAGCTTGATGAAACGCAAAATTAATATTCTTGTACTTATATTTGAAATTGCCCCCAAATTCCGCATTATCCTCAAAGTTAAAGGACTTTACTAAAACACATCAGACTTCCGAGGTGGCGCTAGTGGAAAAGAACCTGCCTGCCAAGGCACGAGGTGTAAGATACACTGGTTAGATCCCTAGGTCAAGAAGATCCCCTGGAGGAGGGCATGGCAGCCCAGTCCAGCATTCTTTCCTGGAGAATTCCATGGACAGAGGAGCCTGCCAGGTTATGGTCCTTAGGGTTGCAAAGAGTCAGACATGACTGAAATGATTCAGCATGCATGCAGAGCACATTATGAAAGCCAATATTTTAAACACTTCAAAAAATTTTTCAATATTTGATACTGTAGACAATTTTTTTTTTTACATCAGGTTGCCCCATTCATTATTCTGCATATTGTCTTTGTTACAGAGTACTACCGTTAAACTATTACAGGTGAAGGTGAAGGTGAAGTTGCTCAGTCGTGTCCGACTCTTTGCGACCCCATGGACTGTAGCCTACCAGGCTCTTCCATCCGTGGGATTTTCCAGGCAAGAGTACTGGAGTGGGTTGCCATTTCCTTCTCCAGAGGATCTTCCCAACCCAGGGATTGAACCCAGGTCTCCCTCACTGTAGGCAGACGCTTTACCATCTGAGCCACCAGGGAAGTCTACTAACTATTACAATGTATATTTTATTTTGTTATCAGCCTTTGTCGTGTGTTAAGTCACTTCAGTGAAAGTGAAGTCGCTCAGTTTTGTCTGACTCTTTGTGACCCCATGGACTGCAGCCTACCAGGCTCCTCTGCCCATGGGATTTTCCAGGCAAGAGTAGTGGAGTGGGGTGCCATTGCCTTCTCCATTGGCCTTTACTAGTACTTATTAAATAAAGTGTAACTGATGTTGATAGGATTATAAAGCAAAATGAAGTTTTCTGACTAATACTATAAAAATGCAGCAACAGGTTATCTAAAATGCTTTCAGAGTGTAACTCAGTGTATAATGATATATTTTTTGTTTTATGATATTAATGCTGATGATATTATTTATCTCTGACAACATTAGATTTTATTTTTCAAGTTATCTCATGATGATGACAGAGAAGGCAATGGCACCCCACTCCAGTACTCTTGCCTGGGAAACCTCATGGATGGAGGAGCCTGGTGGGCTACAGTCCATGGGGTCACTAAAAGCTGGACACGATTGAGACACTTCACTTTCACTATTCACTTTCATGCATTGGAGGAGGAAATGGCAACCGACTCCAGTGTTCTTGCCTGGAGAATCCCAGGGGTGGGGGAGCCTGGTGGGCTGCACTCCATGGGGTCACATGGAGTCACACACGCCTGAAGTGACTTAGTAGCAGCAGCAGCAGCAGCATGATGATGAATGACCCTATAAAAATATTTTTGCCAGTTATTTCATGCAATACCTTTTAGGAGATATGCAATTTGCTAAAATGAAAGTTTTAAAATGTAACATGAAGTTATATTGAATACTCCAGAGGAAATTTACAGATAAAACAAAGACATGTAGAGGTATTTTATTCAATTTCTTAAGAATAATTAGCAAAAATATATGGTTGTAAAATCAAAAATGTCAGAAAAAAATAAAAAAACATGAACCATTTGGTTATTCTTTTTTTCTTCACAGTTTTGAATGTTTCCTTTCCACAGAATGCAGCCAAAAATGGATCATATGACAATTTGAATAGAGTCCAGAGAAATTAAAATGAAAAATTAAAAGCACTGGAATTGGAAGGCAAATGGAAGTTTGAGATAGCTAGACAACTTATCAGAGGTAACTATTCAGTCATTTTACCCAAATTATACTTCAGCCTTATTTGCCATAAACTCAGCAAAACATGGTGAATCTAGATAACCTACTTTTTGCTGATGATGGATGACACCAAATTCTGTGAAAAAGTATAATCCTGAAACCAAATGAACCAGTTTCAAAATAAGTGGTAAAGGATAAGACAAAGCTGATAATGGTTAGTTCAGAGCAAAAGCTTTCAAAGGCCACAATAATTAGACAATGAAGGAACTGCTGAAAGATGTTAGCAAATTTCCTTAGCTCAAGAACTTGTGTTCTTAAAAACTCAATAAACCTATTATTTTCTTACTTTTGAAAATGGATATCACCAAAGTTTAGAAGGTTATTTTTAAAACAATTTTATGATTTTTTTGATATGGACCATTTGTAAACTCTTTATTGAATATGTTACAATATTTTTTCTGTTTTATGTTCTGCTTATTTTGTTGTTTTTTTTTTTTGGCTGGGAGGCTGTGTGGCATCTTAGTTGCCTGACTAGGGATCTAACCTGTGTACCCTGTATTGGAGGGCAAAAGTTTTAACCACTGGACTGACAGAGAAGTCCCTAGAAGGTTATCAATGATATCAATTGTCCAAAAAAAAAAAAAAAGTATGTAAAGGACACCTGAGTACAAATGGAAATGTTTTTGGAAATATTGAAATAATTCTTTGAAAACAGAACTGGTTCTTTGAAAGGATAAATAAAATTGACAAACCATTATCCAGACTCATCAAGAAACAAAGGGAAAAAAATCAATCAATAAAATTAGAAATGAAAATGGAGAGATCACAACAGACAACAAAGAAATACAAAGGATCATAAGAGACTACTATCAGCAATTATATGCCAATAAAATGGACAACGTGGAAGAAATGGACAAATTCTTAGAAAAGTACAACTTTCCAAAACTGAACCAGGAAGAAATAGAAAATCTTAACAGACTCATCACAAGCACGGAAATTGAAACTGTAATCAGAAATCTTCCAACAAACAAAAGCCCAGGTCCAGACGGCTTCACAGCTGAATTCTACCAAAAATTTCGAGAAGAGCTAATACCTATCCTACTTAAACTCTTCCAGAAAATTGCAGAAGAAGGTAAACTTCCAAACTCATTCTATGAGGCCACCATCACCCTAATACCAAAACCTGACAAAGATGCCACAAAAAAAGAAAACTACAGGCCAATATCACTGATGAACATAGATGCAAAAATCCTTAACAAAATTCTAGCAATCAGAATCCANGATGGTTTTGGATAAAAATTGCTGGGTTTGGTTCCTGTTTGGAAAGAGCTGGAAAAAATAATTTTACATTTCTACCTTTGCACTAATTTTTCCAGTTTAACATACTTTGGTATTTTTTTTTCCCTTTTTTGCAATATATATTTGTTCAACTAATAATCCTGTCTTTTACATTACATCTGATGTATAATGTTACTTTATTTTTAACTCCTAAACTTAACTCATAATTTTTTATGAAAAGGAGTGAAAATGTTGACCAACAGAAGTCAATGATTTATTACTTTTTCCATCAATAATAAAACTCATGTCAATAATCTTCAGTTTAATTTACTTATCCTTGGAGGCTTCATTAGACCTACTAACAAACTGGGCATCATTTTAATTAGAATTAACACTTTCATCCTTCTCATGAATATATATATGAAAAACTTTGAAATGCTGGCCATCTGGGAAAAGTCAAGCTGTCACATCAAAATTAAGACATTTCTTATGAAACAGTACTACTTTATGGCCACAAGACAGTAAATGAATAGACATTTATTGTTACTGCATCCAGGGAAATTCTCTCAAAAAACCATTGCTATATCCTTTAGGAATTCTTAGATACTTTGATCGTCCCTTTGAAATAATATTCATTTAAAGATACATTTCATATGCAATGCTAGACTCTCTCCAACATTTCATTAGTAGGCATACGAGTTATATGATTTATTTTTTCCATTTAGCAGGCAGACCATTAAGTTGTATAAGCATCACTACCATCTATGCTTCAAAGATCAACCATAGCCTCTTCTTAAGGATACCTGGTATATACAAAAAAAGATTCTTTGTAAAAGTTTTCTTTTATATTGTATCATAGCTGATTGACTCAGCAGTAACGAATCCACCTGCCAATGCAGGAGATGTGGGGTGAAACTCTGGGTCAGGAAGATCCCCTGGAGAAAGAAATGGCAATGCATTCCACTATTCTTGCCTGGGAAATCCCATGGACAGAGGAGTCTGGCAGGCTACAGTCCATGGGCTCACAGAGTCAGACACAGCCCAGTGACTAAGCACACACACACACAAAAAGTTAAGACTTGCGACTAAACAACAATAGTTGATTCACAACATTCTGTTAGTTTCAGGTATATAGCAAAGTGATTCAGTATAGATATAAATGCATTATTCTTTTTCAAATTCTAAAAGAATATTAAAAGAGAGGGAGGAAAGTAAGAAAGAAAGATTGGAGGGAGAAAGGGAGGAAGGAAGGGAATGGGAGAACTCTTCTATTTAAAGAGCAAGACTATTTAAACAGTGACTACCATGAGCTAGACACTCTCCTTAGGAAGGAAATAATGCTCACGTGAAATACAGAAAATATATTTTAAATTAAATATCAAATGATTTTTCCTAAAGTGCTTCCCCGGGGGCACTAGTGTTAAAGAACCCATTCTTTCTTAGTTGTGATTAAATGTAATGGCATCACTGACTTTATGGGCATGACTTGAGCAAGTTCTGGGGGTTGGTGATGGAAAGGGAAGCCTGGCATGCTGCAGTGTATGAGGTCGCAAAGAGTTGGGCATGACTGAGTGACTGAACTGACTGAACTAAAGTGCAACGAATGACTTAAATATCTAGATGTATGAAAAGGCAATAATAAAAGTGGCATCATATAATCACAATTCTACAGGAAAGTCTGATCAGTTAGTAAACAGTCTGCTGCTGCTGCTGCTGCTAAGTTGCTTCAGTTGTGTCCAACTCTGTGCGACCCCATAGACGGCAGCCCATATGGCTCCCCCCATCCCTAGGATTCTCCAGGCAAAAACACAGGAGTGGGTTGCCATTTCCTTCTCCAATGCATGAAAGTGAAAAATGAAAGTGAAGTCACTCAGTCATGTTCAACTCTTAGTGACCGCATGGACAGCAGTCTACCAGGCTCTTCCGTCCAAAGGATTTTCCAGGCAAGAGTACTGGAGTGGTTGCCATTGCCTTCTCCAAGTAAACAGTCTAAGATACCTCAAATATAGATGAAAATAATAGGGGTTGGTGCACTGGGATGACCCAGAGGGATGGTACGGGGAGGGAGGTGGGAGGGGGGTTCAGGATAGGGAACACGTGTACACCCATGGCGGATTCATGTTCAGGTATGGAAAAACCAATACAACAAAAGAAAAACATCAATACAGTATACTAACGCATATATATGGAACTTAGAAAGATGGTAATGATAACCCTGTGAGACAGCAAAAGAGACACAGATGTATAGAACAGTCTTTTGGACTCTGTGGGAGAGGGAGAAGGTGGGATGATTTGGCAGAATGACATTGAACCATGTATAATATCATACAAGAAACTAATCGCCAGTCTAGTTTGGATACAGGATGCTTGGGGCTGGTGCACTGGGATGACCCAGAGAGATGGTATGGGGAGGGAGTTGAGAGGGGGTTTCAGGATTGAGAACACATGNAGAATGGCATTGAACCATGTATAATATCATACAAGAAACTAATCGCCAGTCTAGTTTGGATACAGGATGCTTGGGGCTGGTGCACTGGGATGACCCAGAGAGATGGTATGGGGAGGGAGTTGAGAGGGGGTTTCAGGATTGAGAACACATGTACACCCGTGGTGGATTTATGTTGATGTATGGCAAAACCAATACAATATTGCAAAGTAAAAAATGAAAGAAAAAAAAATAAAACCACAATGTGATACCAAAAAAAAAATATTGTACAGTAATTAGCCTCTGATTAAAATAAATAAATTTAAATTTTAAAAAATGATAAAATATTCACCATGCAGGTTAAGTTGATTTTTTCAAAGGGTATAAAGAATGGAGATGGTAGGGGGAGCAACAAGAAAAAGAAATAGAAAAATAAATGAACAACAAAATACAGCAATAATAAATTTGAAAGGAGCTTGTGAGACATAAAATACCTCCCAAAACTCCTATGCATGTATAGAACATTACACAATGTATGTTCTATAATATGAAGCCATTATTTTAGCTGAAAATAAAGGTTTTTCATTTCAGTTCAGTTCAGTCACTCAGTCATGTCTGACTATTTGTGACCCCATGAATCGCAGCACGCCAGGCCTCCCTGTCAAGAAAAAAACCACTTCAAATGATCAAAACAAGAGACTTGAAGGGGAAGACAATTTAAAAAACAGGTTCTTTTCAAAAACATTGATATTCAGAGAGATGGTTTTGGATAAAAATTGCTGGGTTTGGTTCCTGTTTGGAAAGAGCTGGAAAAAATAATTTTACATTTCTACCTTTGCACTAATTTTTCCAGTTTAACATACTTTGGTATTTTTTTTTCCCTTTTTTGCAATATATATTTGTTCAACTAATAATCCTGTCTTTTACATTACATCTGATGTATAATGTTACTTTATTTTTAACTCCTAAACTTAACTCATAATTTTTTATGAAAAGGAGTGAAAATGTTGACCAACAGAAGTCAATGATTTATTACTTTTTCCATCAATAATAAAACTCATGTCAATAATCTTCAGTTTAATTTACTTATCCTTGGAGGCTTCATTAGACCTACTAACAAACTGGGCATCATTTTAATTAGAATTAACACTTTCATCCTTCTCATGAATATATATATGAAAAACTTTGAAATGCTGGCCATCTGGGAAAAGTCAAGCTGTCACATCAAAATTAAGACATTTCTTATGAAACAGTACTACTTTATGGCCACAAGACAGTAAATGAATAGACATTTATTGTTACTGCATCCAGGGAAATTCTCTCAAAAAACCATTGCTATATCCTTTAGGAATTCTTAGATACTTTGATCGTCCCTTTGAAATAATATTCATTTAAAGATACATTTCATATGCAATGCTAGACTCTCTCCAACATTTCATTAGTAGGCATACGAGTTATATGATTTATTTTTTCCATTTAGCAGGCAGACCATTAAGTTGTATAAGCATCACTACCATCTATGCTTCAAAGATCAACCATAGCCTCTTCTTAAGGATACCTGGTATATACAAAAAAAGATTCTTTGTAAAAGTTTTCTTTTATATTGTATCATAGCTGATTGACTCAGCAGTAACGAATCCACCTGCCAATGCAGGAGATGTGGGGTGAAACTCTGGGTCAGGAAGATCCCCTGGAGAAAGAAATGGCAATGCATTCCACTATTCTTGCCTGGGAAATCCCATGGACAGAGGAGTCTGGCAGGCTACAGTCCATGGGCTCACAGAGTCAGACACAGCCCAGTGACTAAGCACACACACACACAAAAAGTTAAGACTTGCGACTAAACAACAATAGTTGATTCACAACATTCTGTTAGTTTCAGGTATATAGCAAAGTGATTCAGTATAGATATAAATGCATTATTCTTTTTCAAATTCTAAAAGAATATTAAAAGAGAGGGAGGAAAGTAAGAAAGAAAGATTGGAGGGAGAAAGGGAGGAAGGAAGGGAATGGGAGAACTCTTCTATTTAAAGAGCAAGACTATTTAAACAGTGACTACCATGAGCTAGACACTCTCCTTAGGAAGGAAAT